>VDFB02353493.1:349555381-349598386 GCA_007258455.2 Sequoia sempervirens
AAACTTCATGAAATTCAATTTTTCTTTTTTTAATCAGCCTATCAATCAACACTTTAGTCGTAATTCAAATAGAAAATGAATAATAATTATTTATTAAGTTCAAAGTAAAGCATAATTTATATTGGTGGAAAGCTGAAAATCTCCTTTAAAAACCCTTTTCATTTCATCAATTTTGGGTTAAAAAAAGTCATCAGCCACATACCCTACAAATACCCATCATATTGCCCCATTTTGGTCCATCATGATCCTACACATACCCTATAAGTAGAGGACTCACATCTAGATGTGATGCATATTTTTTTGTAATTTTTTTCCAAATAAACAATTAATTATGAAATTTTTATTACAACTTTTAAAAAATATAAAAACTCGTATGTCTGACCACCTTAACTTGGTCAAAACTTCATCAAATTCATTTTTTTTAATCCTATAGTATGTGAAGCATAAAATGTGACACAAGTTTTAGATTAAAAAAATGTGATACCGTTTGAAAGCTATAGATGTTTTTCAATCAACCTATCAATTAGGACTTTAGTCGTAATTCAAATAGAAAATAAATAATAATTATTTATTAAATTTAAAGTAAAGCATAATTTATATTGGTGGAAAGCTGAGAATCTCCTTTAAAAGCCCTTTTCGTTTTAGCAATTTTGGGTTAAAAAAATCGTCAACCACATACCCTACACATACCCATAATATCACCACTTTTTGGCCCATCATGATCCTGCACATACCCTAAATCACCAATGGAACTCATTCACCACTGATGGTGAATCAGTCATGCTTCTAACAAAAACACCTGAAAACTGCTTTTCGACTGTCGGGCACTAGAATTTAAAAAAAATACCTTTTTATCCTTAAGGTGGGACTCATTCGCCATTGATGGTGAATCAGTCCTCCTCCAAAATTCTATGAAATCAAAGGTCAATTCTTTAGCTCTAGATCTATACTTGTCTTCTTGTTAGGTTGACGAAGTCAAATCTATAGAAAATGGACCGTAGGTTGTCTCCAAGCTTGAAATAGGGTTTAGTTAACTTGAAACACTTTTTTGACTTGTTGACCACCTTTAAACACCTAATTTCTTGACAAATCTACATACAAAAGTCTACAAACACACATACAAAAGGGGAAAAATGGTTAAGGGTTAGAGTATAGGGATTTTCCTTGGTCAAATCCCACTTTGGTAATCAAACCCTTAATGAAGAAATGAAATGAAATGAGTAAGGAATGATGAATAAACAACATGAAAATGTCCAAAACTCACCACAACCTTGTTGAAGAAATCTGAAGATATGTCAATGGTTGGTCCAAGATGCTTGATTCAACAATGCTATGATGCTTCAATACTTGAATGGGGATTGAAATGAGAACAAGAACACTTATTTATACACACTTAAGCCCTAATAACCCAATAATATCTCATCATAGGCCAACATAAAAGTATTTTTTAAATAAAAACCCAAAAGGAATTTTGAATTATTTTGAATTTGGAGCCAAGAGGGACTCATTTTCCACCCATGGTGAATGGGTCCCACCTTGGGCTTGTAAGTGGGTGTCAAGAACTAAGTCACATTTAATTTTCTTTGTCAGGTTTACATTCAAAAATACACTTAAGTCTTATGATTGCATAAAGGAGTCAAATAAAGCATAAGGAAGGTGTAACTAGTGGAATCAAGCCTAGAAAAGTGTGAAATCTTGTTACAAGACTTTACAACACTTTAAAATAGGACTTGATACGTGATGAAAAGGTGATTTTTAGGTGAATTGTAATGAGAAGAGTATAAAAGTATAGAAATATGTTGCAACACTTCACAACACCTTCACAAGATGTCATAATTTAAATGTCAATGCCCCCACTTTAGTGAGAACATGAACTTGGGTATGTGCAGGATCATCATGGAAAAAATAGGACCTTAAGTGGTAAAAAATTCAGAAAAATCAGAGTTAGGAAACTTGATGTAAAAATTTGAATAAGTTATCTATATTATTTCAAAAATATGTAAGAATAGAATCTGTAGTAAATTGAATGTAGTTTCTAAACTACTAGGTTTGTTTAAAAAAAAAAAACTATTTGGGAAAATTTGAAATTTCAATGCAGTAGTACTTAGATTTCAGGGAAAAAATAAAAAGTAGGTGTTTGTCTGACCACCCTAACCACAATAAAATGATAATTTTTTTTATAAGATTTTAGATATAAGTAGAGGACTCATGTCTCGATTTGATGCATATATTTTTGTAAATTTTTTTCCAAGTAAATAATTAATTATGAATTTTTTATTACAATTTTTAAAAAATATAAAAAACTCGTATGTCTGACCACCTTAACTTGGTCAAAAATTCATGAAATTTAAGTTTTCTTTTTTTAATCCTATAGTATGCGAAGCATAGAATGTGACACATATTTTTGATTCAAAAAATGTGATACCGTTTGAAAGCTATAGATGTTTTTCAACCAACATATCAATCAGGACTTTAGTCATAATTTGAATAGAAAATGAATAATAATTACTTATTAAATTCAAAGTAAAGCATAATTTATATTGGTAGAAAGTGTAGAATCTCCTTTAAAAACCTTTTTCATTTCGTCAATTTTGGGTTAAAAAAAAGTCATCAACCACATACCCATCATATTGCCACTTTTTGGCCCATCATGATCCTGCACATACCCACTTGCTTCATACTCACACTAAAGTAGCCATGCACATCGAGAAAGATCCTAATGCACTTATGTTAGAAAGATGGAATGACAATTATCAAGAGGGATGATCAAGCCCCTAGGATGAAGATCCCATGGAAAACTAAACATAAGAACAAAGGAACACACACGAGAAAGAAGGGGAGAATTGTATCAAGCTTCAATCATTTTTCCAACTAGTTGTGGATTAGATCTAGGTTGTTTGTGAGAAAAAGATAATGCATACTCACTCTGGGGGGACAGAACTCATGGCGGTCCACTGGGTGAGAAGACCCAAAATGTGAGAAACATACGCTATTTGATATGTACTCATAAACACATAGGTAGCTATGGGGAAAGTCGTGCCACTAGATGGGCTTCCCGCTCAACCATATTAAAGTTATACCTCCTGATAACTTTAACAAGGTGCCACAAGGGAAAATGTCGATTCATGCTTCATGAGACAAGCAAAGATTTGTATGCTTAGAACTCATGAACAAAGAGAAAGGGTACCATAGGCATGCAAGTTGCATTATACAAGGTGGAAAAGATGTAAAATGTAAAATGCAAAAATGTAAAATGGAAAAGATGTTCAAAGGAGTCTTGTTAAGTTCATGCAAGGTTTATCACTTAGGGAAATTTGTTTCTAATGTCTCCAAGAGAGGACCAATCAAAAAATAGAATATTCAGAACTTAGGGGATGTAGTGTGTCGCATCAGGCCACTAAGAAGAATGTAATATGATAAGATAGATCACACTTATGAAGGACATCACACCCAATATCATCCACAAAGTGACAAACATATCGTATGAAGTGACAAGGCTACACTAAGAACCAAGAATGAAATGAAATGATGTCAATGTATGCCCCCCACTTTAAAGGAATTGCTACACACAGTTCTATGAGCAATTACTTTAAAGTAGCGAAGGAAAGAAAAATGCAAAAAGAAAAACAAGACATGAGAGCCAACTTGGGAATCCCATATGCCAAGTCATATGTTTCTAAGTTAGGCCGCTTCATGTAAACGAAAAAGAAAAAAGAAAAAAAAGGAGGTTGCCCCTGAGAAAGGAACACACCAAACACATAAGGGATCTACAGATTTGGGGTTAGCATGTTTGTTGCTGCAATGTTTTGATTAAAGAGCTCAGAATTGTCATCATTCCCCAAATACACATAGAACTAGAAGAATGATACAAAGAGAGTGAAAAAAAAAAGAAAAACAAAGTCCGTTTTGAGTCAACATGGAAGAGACATTGTGGTCTCAATTCTTTGCATCATCCCCAAAAGGAAAACACAAGCAAAAAGAAAACAAAAGGAAAAAAGGAAAGAGATTTTGGGTCAACATGAAGGAGACATTTTGGTCTCAATGCCTTGCGTCATCCCCAAAAGGAAAAGGGACCATTTAGGTCAACATGGAAGAGACATAGGGCATCTCAATGCTTTGCATCATCCCCAAAAGGAAAACACAAAACAAAAGTGAAAAAGAAAATGCAAAATGTATGACATATAGAAGAATAGAGGTACAAATAGAAGAATTTCATAAAGAGAGAGAACATCAAACACAAATTACGGGGGAACATGATACACACATACAATCAAACCAAAGAAAAGAAAAAAGAAAAAGGAAAATGAATATAAAAGGCTATCAAGGTGAATGCAAGTCAACCATCTAACGAGTCATCTGCCTCCCAATCATGTTTAGTATAGTGCAATGGCGGTTGACTATCCAAAGGAATAATTGCAAGTTTCAAACTAGGGGAAGTGTTAGGTTATTCACTTGGTGTAGCAAATTTATCATTTAACCTCATGGATTATGAAAATAAATAATTTAAATCATTATGCACTTCTTCATCGATTTTAGTGATTTCTTCATCATAATCATCTTCTAGGTTAATCACGATGGGAGGACGTAGAGTAATTTCCATGGAAGGATGTATCAAGAGCTGTGGTTGTTGGATTAGATCATTTTGTTGTGAGGGTTGGACTATACAATCTTTTGGTGGGTCAAGAGGATGCGGGTGATTATTTATTGCTTCTGTCAAAGGAAAAGGTTTATTTTCTTTGTTGTTTTCAGTTTGCAGTTGATGAGCAAGAAGATGGCGATGACACCTACGCTCCCTAGCACCATAGTTTCTATTAATTTTATTTTGAAGTTGTTGAGGTGTAAGAGCGGGCTGATCCACCATAGGTTCCTTTTCCTTCAGAAGGGGAAGAATTGAAGAAGCCGAAGAATATGGGTCGATCACTTTCTCTTTGGCTTTATAAAATTGTTTAATGCGAGGAGGCATGATAGGATTGGTTTCATTTTCTCTTGGGAATTTAAATGATGAAGGGGAAGTGTCTATGGTTGAGTGCTCATGAGGTTGTATTATTTGTTCAATGTCAGATTCAGGCTAAAGCATGGTCTCATCAAGGATAGGAGTAGCGGAAGTGGATAGGGACATGTTATGAAGAGACAATTCGGCTATTCATTTGGCTTTGAACTTTTGATAGGTGATGAAAAAAAAGTCCTTTCGAGGGGTGATGGGTTCCATAGGTTTAGGCCAAAATTATTCAAGGAAAAATTACCTTTAGAGGAAAATGGATTAAAGCCACTATGGTGTATGGTAAATATCTCATTGCCATGCAAAAATTTCAAACATTTGTGAACAACTGAAGGAACAACTTTCATCGAGTGAAGCCAAGGATGACCTAGCCATAGATGGCAATGATCTGATTGTGGAATAATAGAAAATGTTACATCCAAAGTTTTGGGTCCTATTTGTAATGGGAGTATGATTGATCCAATCGTAGGGAATGCAAAACTAGTATGTGTTTTAATCCGTGAGGTCGGTTTATTATAATCATCTTGATAGAGATCGTGTAATACTAAAAACTCTTCCATGATCACATTCTCGCCACAGGCATGATCTATTAATATCCCACTGGTGGGCTAATGATAGATTCTTCTAGATATGTAAAGAGGGCCATCAGGAATATTTTTAATTATATCATGAGAAGAAAAAGTAATATCAAGAGATTTGATGGTTGGGCCCTTATGAGGGACAACGTCTATCGTACCCACAAGTTCATCCATAGGATTAACTTGGATAACATTTGGAGTAATATCATGTTGCTCATTATCTGTTTCAATGTTCATCACATGATTTTTTGAAGGTTCAGTAGCCTTGAAAAATGAAATATTGTGTTTCGGCATAAGATTGGAAAAAAATTGTAAATTTTGATTAGGGGTTGCAATGGACTTATTGCCTTGATCATTAACACCTGCAATGGAAAAATGACTAGAATCAATGAGGTCTTGAAATAAGTATTTGAGACGCTTACATTGTTCAGTGTCATGTCCATTTTTTCAATTAAAATGACAATAAGCATTTGGTTTAAAGGTGGGTGGTAAAGGCTTGGTGGTATCAAGTGGTTTAATAGTATGCAAAGTGATCATTTGTTGTTGGAGCAATTGATTCATTGTGTTATGGAGAGTATCAGGTAAATGGTAAATTGTCTCTTTGGGTCCCCATAGGTAAAGGGTACCACTATTTTAATAGCTACAACTTGACTCTGAATAGTTTAGGTTGGTTGCAGAGGAGGTGGATTAAGCTGTAAGAAGCCTCTATTAAGTTTTTGAAAGGTTTGCACCTTTTTTTGGTTGTTTTGCTCAGATTTCTCAACTTGGTTAGAAGTGGACTTTGAATCATGACTAGTAACCGAGTTGTGATAGTCACAAAGGTTTGTGCATAAATGCATGAATGAAGGAAATTTCATCATATTTAACTTATCCTAAAGGTGAGTGTAATTTTTTGATAAACATGTTTTGTAGATGTGAATCAAGAATATTGACATCAATTTGAGCATACAATGACTAATAACGTGAAATGAAATCAACTACTTTTTCATCTATATTTTTTTTACATCTCATTAAATTAGCCATTGTCTTTTTGGGAGTCATATGGATTTGGAAATGACTTATAAAGGCATCCAAAAGTTCATTAAATGATCATATTGAGTGATTGGGTAAGTTTTAAAACCACTCTAATGTAGTGTCCTTTAAGGTCCTAGGAAAAAGTTTGGCTAACAGTTTATCATTGAGGACAAAATCACTGCACAGTGTAGTATAGGCATTAACATGATTAGTAGGGTCTCCTTTACCTCCGTACTTCTCAAACCTAGGCATCTCAATTCCCTGTGGCATTTGTGTTCTCAAGATCTCTAGAGATAAAGCAATACTTTGAACATGATATGTGGGTGGAGCATTTTGACTTTGGCTAATGGTGGATATTTTTTGTTGCATGGATGAAATGGTGTTAATGAGTTGTGTAATGATAGGGTCGGTGTAAGTAGTATGAGGTGGAAGAGAGAATGGTGATGGAGTGTATGTAATGTTAGGAGAAGTGAAGGGGATGCTAAGAGGGGTGAAGGTAGAAGATGGAACATTCGATGCCACAAAATAACTAGGAATGCTAGTTGGAATAGCGAAAGAAGGATTCACGTGACTAACTTGTTGCATGGTTGTTGTAACTTGAGGAGTGGTATAGGTGGGGATGGATGCTATGGTTGAAGGAGGAGGAATGTGAGATCCTCCTTGTCTCAAAATTTTTTGTTGATTGGGATATGGAAGGAACATGTTTATTGTATATCTCAGCTATGCTTTTCATAACTTGTAAGCCATCATCACTTTCAATCAAATGATGAAGGTTTTCTATGCCAGGTATAGCAATGGTGGAAATGTTTTCAAGACTTAAATATTGTTGCAAATGTGCAAAATCCTCATGAATACTAATGAATTTTTCTTACGGAATGGAATTTGTTTGTGTGTCAACATGCATTGGATGTGTAGGTAAAGGAATACTAGTGGTAGTATTGATGCTTAATGCACCATTTCCCATACTAGGAGTAGGATCTCTTGAGATCCCAAGGTCCACAATGAAAGTGCTATCGTGGGAAGCCATGAGTCTAGAACTTCATCTCACTAAAGTATTATCAATAGGGCACCAAACACTCATACAAGTACCACAAAATATGAGGTGAATGCAAATGAAAACTAGGAATAATAAAATGATAATGACAGAAATTCTATAAACTAAAACAAGAAGACAGTAAAATGAAACAGAAATGTAGGAAAAACTATGAAAATACCAAAAATTTCAATGCAGAAAATGCAACTCAACTGATTCGCCTAGGGTGGCACATGAGTCTAGGTATGAGTTTTTTTGTGTTTTTCAGAAAATTTAAAATGATTTCAATTCTTTTAGATGCAAAATAAGGATGCAAATGCAAATTTTTAGTTTTTGAATGATATGATATGCAAAAATGAAGTCTATATGAGTCTTTCACTAATGCTATTTGAGAAATCGTAGGATGCAAAAACAAAACAAAACCTAATTCAATGTTGATGCAAAGGACACCTAGGATGCAAGATGAAATTGAAATTAGAAATATAAAGTGTTCAATATGTTGGTTCACCAAAATGAACCAAAAATTTTGGGGTGTGATTCTATGGACTTCTCTTGCACTCTTAGGATCTTTCACCTAAAAGGAGAGAGATAAAACCCCAAAATTGAAGTGGTTCACTCAAATAAAGGATTGTGTGATGTAATTAAGACTAAATTCAATGATGTAGATGTAACTAAACGATGTAATTGACTGATTATTAATGCAAAACTAATGTTATATGCAATGTTTGAAAACATGGTGAGGTATGTAGAAAATGCAATAGAAATGAAAACTAATGCAAATAGAACTGAACAAGGTCAAATAGAGTGCACCTAGGAATTGGGTGATGAATTTGGAATGTTCTAAAATCTGGAAGAGATCAATGTAAATCACCAGTGGGACTCACTTTCCGCTAGTGGCGAATCAATCTTGCTTTTGACAAAAACACCTCAAAACTGCTTTTCAACTATCGAGAATTGGAATCTAACAAAATCAGCTTTCTCAACATTAAGGTAGGACTCATTCACCATTGATGGTGAATCATTCCTCCTCCAAAATTTTGTGAAATCAAAGGTCAATTCTGTAGCTCCATATCTACACTTGTCTTCTTGTCAGGTTGACAGAGTCAAATTTACAAAAAATGGTCTGTAGGTTGTCTCCAAGCTTGAAATAGGGTTTAGTTAACTTGAAACACTTTGTTGACTTGTTGACCACCTTTCAACACCTAATTTCTTGACAAATATACATACAAAAATTTGCAAGCACACATGCAAAAGGGGAAAAATGGTTAAGGGTTAGAGTATAGGGATTTTCCTTGGTCAAATCCCACTTTGGTAATCAAACCCTTAATGAAGAAATGAAATGAGATAAGGAATGATGAATAAAAAACATGCAAATGTCCTAAAATCACCACAACCTTGTTGAAGAAATCTAAAAATATGTCAATGGCTACTCCAAGATGCTTGATTCAACAATGCCATGATGCTTCAATACTTGAATGGATGGTTGAATTCTTGAATGAATTAGGTGAATGGAGATTGAAATGAGAAGAAAAACACTTATTGATACACACTTATGCCCTAATAACCCAATAATACCTCATCACAGACTGACATGTTATTTTTAAATAAAAACCCAAAAGTAATTTTAAATTATTTTTAATTTGGAGCCAAGAGGGACTCATTCGCCACCCATGGAGAATGGGTCCCACCTTAGGCTTGTAAGTGGGTGTCAGAAATTCAGTCACATTTAATGTTGTTTGTTGGGTTTACATTCAAAAATACACTTAATTAAGTCTTATGAGTGCATAAAGGGGTCAAATAAAGCATAAGAAAGGTGTAAATAGTGGAATCAAGCCTAGAAAAGCGTGAAATATTGTTACAAGACTTTACAACACTTTCTATAAAGGTGATTTTTAGGTGAATTGTAATGAGAGGAGTCTATAAAAGTGTAGAAATGTGTTGCAACACTTCATAACACCTTCACAAGATGCCATAATTTGAATATCTAGAACCTAATGTGAATACATAAGTTACATTGCAACATTAAATCAAAGTAAGATAAGTCAAACATCACAAGAGAAAGACCTAAAAGACCATGAAAATGTCAATGATCCATTTTTCTATGGTACACAAATGTTATATCAAAAGGGATGAAGAAAATTTAGGGAAATTTTATGTTAGATGTGATGAAGGTATCTTCATTTGATAGTCTACTAGAAGTAAAGCTTACAGATGTTTCACTAAAAGGCTAAGAAACATAGTAGAAAGCACAAATGTAAAGGTTGATGAAGCATTGAAGAATTCAATTGAAGTTGATGGATATGAATCAGATGAACCTGATTGCATAAAAGTTGAAGTTGTGGAAGAACATGAAAATTAGAATGAGGAAGAAGAAGCTCCGGTGGTGTCCCCAAAGTCACCTATATATATGCAAAAGAATCATTCCAAAAATAAAATCATTGGAGACAAGAGAAAAGGAGTATTGACAAGAAGTAGAGTTGTTGGTGGTGGTGAAATAAATTTGTGTTTAATTTCTAAAATTGAACCTAAGACAGTAAGTGAAGCATGTAAAGATGACCATTGGATGAAAGTTATGGAAGAACTTATGCAAATTGAGAATAATCAAACTTGGGAATTGATCCCGAGACTGGTAGATAAAAACATAATTGGATCAAAATGGGTATTTAGAAAAAAGTTGAATGAGAATGGAGAAGTGGTAAAAAATAAAGCAAGGCTTGTGTGTAAGGGCTACTCACAAGTAGAAGGTATATATTTTTAGGAGACTTTTCCTCTAGTGGCTAGGATGGAAGCTATCAGAATGCTTTTGACTTTTTTGTACATAAATATTTCAAACTTTATCAGGTGGATGTAAAGTCTACATTTTTAAATGGTGAATTGGAAGAAGTGTACATGGAACAAATGGAAGGATTTTAGTTGTCAGATCAATTGGATATGGTTTGCAAATTGAAGAAGGATTTATATGGATTAAAGAAAGCTAATAGAGATTGGTAAGCAAGGTTGGATAGATATTTCATTTAGCAAGGTTTCAATAAAGTTATGGTAGATAGTAATTTGTATTTCAAAATTGAAAATGGCAAGATCTTGATAGTAGTTGTATACATTGACGCTATTATCTTTGGAGGAAATGAAACAATGTGCAAAATTTTTGCTGAAGAAATGCAAAAAGAGTTTGAGATGTATATGTTTGGTGAGATGAATTTATTTCTTGGGTTGTAAATCAATCAAACAAAAAAGGAATTTTTATTTCACAGTCAAAATATTTAAAAGAGATGTCAAAGAAGTTTGGGATGGATGGTTCCAAATTGGTATGGACTCCTAGTGTAGCCACGGTATGAGGGTCCTCAAAGAGAACTATCTAGACCATGCAAAAAGAGACACAAAACATAAGCAACACAAAATATGGAGGCAAATATAGATTCAAACCTTCTTGTTATTAGAGTAGTCAGTTAAAATCGGTCGGCAACATCTAGTCTTACAGATTCAGCTGACAGGCCTAATACGAAATGCTTAGAATACAACATTCCTATATGCTCCTTATATGAGAAAAAATATTACATATCAAAACCTATATTTCTCAAATCTACCTTCCTAATGATCTATTACAATGATTTATATCACATCTTGGGATCTAGAATCATCCACATCATCCAAACTTTATTACAATTTCCAATGAAAGAAAATGTAATATGTGCATGAATAGGTCGGCCTCAAATTTGAATTACTCCTCGGTGAATGCATAGGATGAAGTGTGGACCTATAATTAAAGTTGTGGACACTCCATGAAAAAATTTGAATCACACTATCAAGATTCGCAAGTTACGGGAAAGATCCACAAGTGATCAAACTAGTCGTTAGACTTGAAAATTATTTTGGTGTCAGTTCAATAAACTGCCACATAATCTGAAAGCGATAACTTTTCAAAAAAAGATCCAATCGCACTCAAATCTTGGAATAAGGAAAATGAACATATCCATGATGTAAAAATAGATCCACGGGGTTTGGTGAACAACTATGAAGAAATACTAAATCCACCAAATTGAACTAAACAGGAACTGAATAAGAACAAAAATTGAAAGAAAATATTTTTGGTTGATGCAAGATTACCAATAACCAAGGATGCTCCTGCATCAACTCCTATAGTGATTGGTTGCAAATCGAGCAAAGATGATAATTCACCTAAGGATGATTAGATCAAGTACATATCTATGATTGGAGGACTATTGTATTTAACTACTACTAGACCAAATACCATGCACAAGGTTTGTCTTGTGGATAGATTTCAAGAAGACCCTAAATAAACACATTTTATTGTTGTTAAGAGGATATTCAGATATTTGAGAGAGGTGTGATATATGTGAATTGATGCAAGAGCAAGATAGATGTGAGATAGCTGAGAAATAGTGTGTATGTGATGCAAGTTTGGGTAGATCGGTGTGAAATTCAAGTGGTGAGTTTCCAGAGGCAGTGAGTTGAAGGTGTACTCTATCATTCAAGCATGATTGCAAGTGTGTGAGTGAATTGTGGTGGAAATCTCCATTACAATGAGATTGTTTTTCTCTCTATAAAAAATCTATTTTGTCTTCTTTTGTAATTCTGTGGCAGCGAGCCCTTTGGGTGGTTAACCCTTGTTGGATAGTAAGTCCTATTTTGGTAGTGAGCCCTTTGGTTGGTTAACCATTGTTGGATAGTAATTACTATTTTGGCAGTTAGCCATCTAGGTGGTTAACCCTTGTTGGACAGTACGTCCTTTTTTTATAGTGAGCTCTTCAAGTGGTTAACCCTTGTTGGACAACAAGTCCTATTTTGGCAGTGAGCCTTTCTATCAGCGATCCTTTGTATTTGGTTTTGATATTCTCTATATTGTGAGCTAATCCTCATCGTGGTTTTTCCCTTATTTGGTTTTCCACATAAATCTGGTGTTATTGTGTGTATGGTTTTACTTCTTTCAGTTTCTACTTTTACATTGAATGATTAATCATATTAGCAGAGTTAAGGATTTTTTAAAGGTAATTGATCTAACTTCTGGTGAAATTTTTTAAAGGTTAAAATTGTTACAACTAATTCACCCCCCTCTCAATTGTATTGTTCAACACAAAGAACATTGATGTCCTTGAAATTTCTTCATATTCAAAAACAACGATGAGGTACTTGTATTATACATTTTTCCCCAGACACTTTAGTCAATGACATCAAATAAAAATTATCATAACAAGGTTATCTCCAAAATAACACTCCATGAAACTTTAAAAAAAAAGGAAGAAGAACATACAATACAAGCATTGAACTAAAGAAAATTCTCAAATTGAGTCTTCAAATTCTGCAACTTATCTAGTTTAACCTCATCATCTCCTTCCTAAATACTATCTAGCTTATCCCAAACTTCTGTAGCAATTTTTCAGATCCATAACTTTCACTAATTCAATATTTCAAAGACTACTCAAAAGAACAATCCTTTCCTTACCATCTATTTCATAGGCCTTGCTTTCATCACTTGTGCTTGGTCCATTTATAGGTATGTTATATACAGTCTTCATTTCCTTAGTGACATCACACTGGTACATTTTGACCCAAATTTCAATGGATGTTCGTCAGAATTTTGATGACCGTTCGTCGGTATTATTTTGTCAGTATTTTGACGATATTTGAAATGTCAAAATTTTGACAAAATAATACCGACGAATGTCCGTCGAAATTTGGGTCAAAATGTACCAGTTTCAAATCCAAGGTAAACCAGATAGACTTCCATATTCACTTTCTAGAATGCATAGTTTGTGCCATCACACATAGGGATCTCCTTCTTGCTTTCTATCCTATATCTACCTCAAGTTGTTAAGATTTTCTCTAAGGAACCTTGCTCTTATACCAATTTTTGAATGAGAAAGACAACTGAGAGGGGAGCTGAATCAGTTGTACCAAATTAAAACATCAAAACCCTCAATATTAATTAGATCAACAAGCATTCATTAAACCCTTAATCCGTTATAATGTTTAAACATGAAAAGTAGATAACAAAAAATGAAACAACCAACACCATATTTACATGGAAAACCCTAGAAGGGAAAAGCCACAATGAGAATTAGCTCATAATATAAGTAATTCTAAAACTAATACAAGGAGGCTCACTACTAGAATAGGACACACTATCTAGAAAGGCTCATAGCCTAGGATCATTGTCACAATAGAAAGAAGAAAAAAGATAGAAAGTTACATAAAGAACATGGTCTCAATGTAATAGATAATTCACCACAATAGCTCCAACAACACTTGCAGTCTTCAAGAGATCAAAATACCCTAGGTCACTTTATTCAACAATCTTGCATTATATCTCGCACTACATTTCACACTTCTGCACTTAATTTTGCATCACAACACAAAATTCTATTCCACACTCCATCTCACATCAATTCACCTTGCATTTGTACCATCCACAACTTGAAAAACATCTTCAATTCAGATACACTCACCTTACACTTTACAAATTCAAAATATGTCTGAACTAAGCATTCATGTGGTGGTTAGGAATGAAAGTGAACCAATACAAAAATTAACTGAACGTAGTGTAAACACTAGGTTAGATGTTACCCCTACAAACACCATTAAACTTTGAATTAAACACTTCCTAAAATCCAAGGATGACTTGCAAACCACACACTATGCTTCATTGCCATCTAAAATATTCCTCTAGCATCCTGAAATCCATCAAACTCCTTCACAACAACTCACACCTTTAGAATGTACACACCCAATACACTTAGACTACACTGCCAAACACTACAACTCTAAAATCCATCTTTTGGAGCACCAGACCATGAATCCTCTTAATGAAAATAAGAGAAAAACACCATCAACATACCTTCATAATTGCAACACCTAAAGAACAAATATGGAGAAACATGGAGCAAACAAATTTCTCCCAAACACCTCTTTAAGTAACACTGCAAATCTAGTTCACATACTGGTGAACATAACTTCTTCTACACATTGATCCAGAAGCCCAAATTCTTTATATAGAAACTATGAACAACTCTATCCAACATATAGAAACATATTCAATTCAGATACGCTCACCTTACACTTTACAAATTTAAAATATGTTGGAACTAAGAATTCCTGTGGTGGTTAGGAATGAAAGTGAACCAATACAAAACTTAATTGAATGTAGTGTAAACACCAGGTTAGATCTTACCCTTGCAAACACCATTAAAATTTGAATTAAACACTTCCTAAAATCCAAGGATGGCTTGCAAACCACACACTATGCTTCATTGCTATCTAGAATATTCCTCTAGCATCCTTAAATCCATCAAACTCCTTCACAACAACTCACACCTTTAGAATGTACACACCCAGTACACTTAGACTACACTGCCAAACACTACAACTCTAAAATCCATCTTTTGGAGCACCAGACCAAGAATCCTCTTAATGAAAACAAGAGACCAACACCATCAACATACCTTCATAATTACAACACCTAAAGAACAATTGTGGAGAAACGTGGAGCAAAAAAATTTCTCCCAAACACCTCTTTAAGCAACACTACAAATCTAGTTCACATACTGGTGAACATAACTTCTTCTACACATTGATCCAGAAGCCCAAATTCATCATATAGAAACTATGAACAACTCTATACAACATATCCAAACCACACAAGTAGATCTTCAACCCAAAAGAAATGTGAAGAAAAACCATAACACCTCTGCAATACCCTGTTTCCTCATTTTATCAATTTTCTCAATATCCTCGACATCTTTATCACTACCACAATCATAAACAAAAGCTTATCAAAGTAACACTAGAGGTTAACACTAGTAACTTATCTTATGAAATAATAGTGCAACTAATCAAAGATACAATCTCTCTCAACCACTACACAACTATCACCAATGACAACACCTTCATAGTTGCAACATATTTATTAGACTAACAATTTTTCACCTTTCTCCTTTCCATGCGATAGTTATAGAATTAGAGTATACTCACTATTACATGTAATACACTTTATGTAAATCATTTTTCCAAATTGTAAGGAGTAATTTTTCACCACTTATCTTAACTCATCCTTATCCTACATTTTGGGAGAGGAGGTTTGATAGCCTTGTCCTATTATGGCACTTTTTGATGCACCTTTGTCTAGTTATCTGCTGTTGTGTAGTTTTTGCACATATGCCCCACTGAAAGCAGGGACCCTCTTTTTTGGTCTTGGGCGCTTGTGATCCCCTAGTTGTGAAGGTTTAACCACTTTGAAATGTGCTTGAATGCTTATCTAGCCCAAGCAAGTGATCACTTGAGGTAGTTCATTGAAAATCCTAAGTTAAGGGCGAGTTTCAAGTTTTTCTTGTATTTCAGGTATTTACTCCCTAAGCAGAAATCTCTTATTTCTATTAGCTTCTTGGATTCTCGAAGGATGCTTATATTGTTGCATTTTGGATATTTCATAATTTTGTAGAATTTTGTATCTAGCGGAATTCTCTGAACTCCTTTGTGCCTTGGAATCCCCGACTTCTGTCATCCCATTGGATCCCTAAAATAGGCTTCAAGCTATCATTTCACTTCATTTATGTCTGTTGTACAAATGTTGCAGCTTGCATTTAATGGGATTTTGAGGGATTTTATGTTGGCATATTGGTGTTATTTGGTTCATAATAAATTTCCAGAGCTTGGTCTTAGGGAGCTGCATGTGAGTTGGATTGATTGGAGCTTTGGACTACTAGTTTTGATGACGTTCCTTAGCTTCGTTTGTGTCTGTGTGGGATTTGAAGCTTGATGCCAGTAATTGTCATCTTGAGTTTTGCTTCACAAATGGTATGTGCATGATGCCTTTGCTTTTGATTGATGGATATGTGTGGTTTTATGGTATTATGTGTCTTCTATGCTTGGGTTCTTGCATGTTTGGAGGTCTGCCATTAAACTAGGGTTGTCCCCTTTCCATTTTGATGCCTCCCCTGAGTATTGATGTCACCATTCCCATTGAATTCACAATACGATAATGCCAATCCTTGCTCATTTTTCCCTTTCAACTTAGTGTTGTGTGTAATGATGATTTGGCTTAACGGATCTAGGGATTTTGTATGTCAATGGATTGATGATCTGAGTGCAAGCTTGAGCTGTTATTTCCTTTCTGTATTTGAGTGATTACTTTCCTTTGATGGTTTTGGAAGAATGGATTGAGACTTGATAGAATAAATGAGTGTATCGAACCTTTGACTGGTTATTCATGGCGAAACCCTAGGGTTGCTTGTTTTGAATTTCTTGTTGAAAATCAATTGAGTTGTGCTTCAATGAATTTAAGTCATGAATGAATCATTTGAAATGAGTAAAAACCTAATCCAAATCTCAAATTTGTCATAATTCAATCAATTTGGGAAAAAATATGAAGAATTGGAACTCTTAGAGATTATGGATACCTCTCGGAATTCCTTCACACTTGGAAACCTCAAAAATCTCCATTGCCCTATAATTTTCCTTAGAATGCATGTGAACATGAAAGTTATGAAATCATGACTAATTTTCATCCCAAATGGAAATCCCCAAAACTTTCTAAAAATGAGAATTGTAGAGATGAATCAATTAACATTGCATAATATCATGCTTAGTTTTATTAATCAAAGGTTGGATATTTCCATTTCTCGAGCTATAATTGTGATTAAATGATGTTTAGGGCGATAGTTGTGCTTTCATTGCTGATTTCCTCCTTGGCCATATTTTTGCAAAGGGGTAAAAATCCTAGAGTTATGTTTATAATATTTTAAGAGATCATGATCATTGTTTGGGCTTATTTGTAGAATGAATGTGTTATTTATGGGCTAAATTTACCTTTTGTGTTGTAATGAACATTGATTGTGACCTTTTGCTAAGTGCAGGATGAGTCAAACAAGCCTATTGCTGGCAAAGGAAAGAGCAAAGGAATGGATCCTGATGTTGAGGAGGCTCCCATTTCAGAAGCTAAGAGGATTAAGCTGGATATGAAGAGAAATATTCCTGAGAGAAAGCTTGTTTCCATTTGGTCAGACGTGACTAACACCAATGTGGGAAAATGGGACTATGAAGAGTTCAAGGAAAGAATGGTAGCAGGTGACCCCTCTATTATGGTAAGGATATTGAGAGATTCTGGGTTGGCTCAAGTGGCTAGTTTTCCTTCCATAGTGCAATGTTATGAGCTTTTCTTGGAATGTGCTCGACACTACGATCAAGGTACATAGAGAGTAATTAGTCCACATAGTAGAGTGCTTGCAAACTTCTCTCTTGTCTTAGTTGCGCAAACATTTCACATGCTGGACAGGTCTCATGTGGTGCAATTTGATATTGATATAGCCAAGAAATACTATGAGTAGGATACAAATAAGGCTTTGGAAGTTATTAATACCTGGCTAGAGAAACCCAAGGCATATATTTCTAAACTACCAAAATAGTTGTTCAGAGCTAAGTTTAAGCCAAATTACTATGATGCAATCACTCTTCTCAATAGAGTGATGGGCCTGAAGAATGCATGAATGTTTGAAAATTGGTTGTTCTATCTAATAGTGAGAATGGAACAAGGCACAAACTACCATTGGGAAATAATAATTAGTAGGATAATTCATGAGCAATTGTCCAATGTGTTGTAGACCAACACTTTCACTATGACATATTACTTGGTCTATGCCATGGCAAGGTTCCATCCATACAAGGGATTAAGCACTTAGGGAGTCTTTGGCCAAGATGTAATTTATGAAGTCTACCCTCAACTACATTTGGATAACACTAGCTATAGAAAGGTGAATGATGCATTCACCATGTACATTACAAGATTGCTCCAGGGTATGGAGCATTTTAGAATCTTTGATGTTCCCAAGGAATTGATCCAGAAGTTTGAAGCATGGTTTATATAGTTTCCCACATTTTCTTACATAAGTATTGATGGTTATCCAAGAGCTTAATACATATTGCCTAGATATCCTACTGATCACATAATTCTTTTGGAGGTTACAAGGAAAATTTGTGCCTTGATGCAATTTTGAAAAAGGATATGCACAAAAATGGTTTTGGTAATGAATTCTCACTAAGGGTTGGAGGTAATGAGGCTTGCCCTTCCTTGGCCAAAGCACAATTTTCTAATGAAGAGATGGGCACTTTCAACTTGTCTTTACATACTAAGAGGCCTAGATTTGATAGAATAGGTGGGGCTGAAAAGAAAGCTAGCAAGGAATTCAGACATAGGGATGACCTTGAAGATTATTGGGCCAATTGTAAAGATGAATTTGAAGTTTTAAGGAAGTTCTCCAAGTTGCCTCCCAAATTGATCAGACTATATAGTATCAAGGTCATCCTAGATCAAATTGATGATGATGGAGAAGTGATACAACTCCATGATTATGAATTAGTTAAAGATAGGCCTATAAGTAAAATTGATTGGATGGTGGAAGAAATAAAAGAATTGGAACGAATCAATGCTCTTGTGGTCAAACACACTAAGTTGTGGATCAAGCATAAGATTTGGGAGCTAGATAATGAAGGGAAGCAGTATACTTATGACTTGATGGGGAGCTTGGAATCTCAGTCTTCTTCTTCTTCTGAGTAGTACCCAAAAGGCAAGGAAAAGGTGAATTCCCCATTCAAAATTAAGATCAAAGGTGTTCAAGCAAAGATTGAAGAAGAAAAGAAAAGAAATCCCATAGAAAAGAAGAGAAGGATTACCTCCAAAGGGAAGAAATCTGCTAAGGAAGAGGAACCTAAGGAAGAGGGAAGGAAGGGTGATTCCCCTATGCTTAAAAGGAGATGAATAACAAGAGCATCAAAGAAGAAAAATGAGCCTCCAAAGGGAGAGGATGAGATAGGACTAGAGTTGGTAAATGTTGAAATTTTTGGAGAGAAAACACAAGTTTATACCCAAAAATCAAGAACTCCATCCCCTAAAGGAAGTCTAGCGAAAGAGGTTGCCTCCATGATTCCCTCTTATGCACATCAATAAAAGGATAATTTTTCCTCTCCTTCTGCTTAGGAATTGCATGATGAAGAAAAAGAGCCAATAGATGTAGTTGTCGAGGATATCCCTCAAGGTGAGGACACAGATTAATTTAAGGATGGGGATCTTTACAATGCAAAGGCAAATATTAACAAGATTCTGCAATCTTCTTTGGTATCACATGAAGATTCACCTATCAAGGATAAAGGAGAGAAATCCCTATAGAAGGAAGAGATGCATGAACTCTCTCTCTCTCCAATTCATGAAGTCACAAAAATGCATGAAAAGAATGAGAATCTAGAGGAAGATAGGGAGAAAGATAAGGAAGAAGAAGATAAAGGTGAAGAAGTTTTTGTAGTGCATGGTTCAAATGTTGAATCCTTCACTGATCAAAAAGAAAGGGTTGAACAAGGTGAGCGCCAGTCAGATATTTCCACTCCTAGTTGGCTCAATGAGGAATTAAAAAGTAGGAAAGTGGTTATAGATGATACTCCTTTGAGTTGTGATGATTTAATGGCTAATATTGGAAAAGGTAAAACACAGAAGAAGGTTAGAACCATTTCCAGAATTGAGAGGGATGAATCAAACAACAAGGTGATTCATATTGCCACTCCTGTATCAGATAAGAATAAGGATGAGGCAACTCCTCAAGATTACAACATTCAATCAATAAATTTTGGGTCTGCCTCCAGAAGACAAAAAGCAGAAGAGTTCAATGGGTCTGCTGCTGCAATTTTGTAAAGATTGGATAAAGAAGTACAAGCTAAGGAAAGATTGAAGAAAGAAAATGAAAAGTTAAAGAAACATCTGCAAGATCTCATGAAACCCTTACAGTCCATTGGCCAAGTTTTTTCCTCTTCATCAGCAAGCAGCTTATTACCTAAGGAGACAGTTAGTGAGCTTGAAAAGATGAAAATTTCTACACAGGCTACACATGACTGGTTACAAGGAGTGGGGCTTAGAGGAGACAACTTGATTAAGGGAATTTTGTCAACTAGTGGAGATGCACATAGATCATTTGAGTGGTTGTAGAATTTATTGATGTAAGATAAGAGTGATGTAGATCTTCTCCTACAGAAAACAAAGACAATTATGGACTATACTGAGGAAATAATGATAAGTGATGGAATCTTCCCTTCCTCAAAGGTTTGAAAACCTTGGGAGTGGTATGAGGCCTTGCAAATCAAGCAGAGAGTTCAGAAGAAAATTCATAAACAAGGTTAGCAGGTGGGGAATACATTGAATGACATTTATAATGGATGCATCTCATTCTTTGAGGTAATGACTGGAAGGAAGAAGTTTGCACCAAATTTTTTTAGCCTGGAATAGTTAAGAAAATGGTGGCATGAAGTTTATGCTCCAGTTGATGATGGCCCAATCACCACCCACCATTTGGATGATGTGGCCACCTATACTGCTATCATGGAGAAATATTAGGATCTGAAGGTAGAGTGGGACAAGGTCATTAGAGAATCAAGGGAGGAGATTAAATCAATTGAAAGAATATTTAAAGTATTGATTACTCCACCACTAGCCGACTTGGAGATGATTTTTCTTAGGGTGCGGGATAAATTGGGTCAAGATAAGGATAAGGGACCAGTTAATGAATGATTGCATTGATATTTGTGCCTCCCATTTATCTAGGGCCTTCTACACATTTCCCCCTCTGACCTCCACATGCATTGGAATGATCTACATTGGAGAGTCTAGACCGACTTGGAAGGAGCCCAAATATTAAATGCAAAAGTGACTATTTTATTCAAGGAAGCTTCTAGGCTGGCATTTTTTTTCCAACCTTTTCCTAACCCTAATTGGGCCGACCTAGTTTGAAAGTGGCTATAAATTGGGTATTTTTCCTCATTTGTAGGGGTTAGAAAATAGAAAATCCAAGTGATAGTTGCAGGAGCTAGAGTTAGGATTTAGTATTTTTTGAGAGCAGGTGTTGTAATACTGAATACTAGAATTGTTGCAAATTTTGGGTGATTCAATATAAGTAAAGACATTGTGCTTTGGAGCTATTTCTTGTGTTGATTTATCTTACATGGTTCTTGTTATTCTATCTTTCAAGATTGCTTTGACAAAATTTGATATATGTTAGATTTAGAGTTAGATATGATTCAATGGTGTTTATGGTTTGATGTTTGAAGTGTTTGTGGCAATCCCTAGTCCATACTTTTAGCAGCTTGTTGATTGTAAGTTGTTGTGTAAAGTTATCCTAGACCTTATATTTATGTGCTTAGTTCAATTGTGACTATTTATTCATTTCAATTGTAAAATAGGGTTGGTATGAATGAATGTTTCAAGATTTGAAAATCTTTAGTTCCTTAGAAGATTACACTATTTCTGTAAGATTACAGATTAAATCTAGGTTAAGTAGGAATTATTTTTGAGGGATTGGTCCATTTCAAATATTTTATCATTTTCATTGTTAATCTTAGATTTCTCTAAACCCTTATCTTTTTCTATTTCTTTTAAATCTGGGTTAGAATTAGGAATTCAAGTATTAATACATTACAAAATTTGATAAGTTTAAGACTTCCAACATTTTTTTTGTAAGGTCCCTTTGTGATTACTAGCATTTCCACATTATCATTGAGTTGTTTATGCATTGTCAAAACTTGACACTAGAGTCCTTGGTGTTATCTCTTGAGTCTTGCTGATAGAGATTTACCTTTCAAGAGAGATAGGATTTCCATATTCTGTCTAAGTTGTTGTTGTGTAGAAAACACCATCAATAGATTGGTGCTACAAGGAGGGCCTGAATAAGTAAGCTGGATCAATTTTTGTCTGCCATTTCTCCTGAAATATTTTGAAGAAGAACTAGATCTACACCAGGAGAAGAATATTTTCAAGAGTTGCAAGCTCCTACCAGGTCAAGAAGGACCAAAAGAAGGGGAGAATCATCATCCACCTAGCCACTTCCATCATCTCCTTCATCCTCATCTTCATCAAGTTCATCTTCATTTGATTTTGAAGCCATCCCCATTCAGCAACCTCAACCAACCATAAATCAACCTTTACCACCCCCACTTCCACCAATGGCTTTCTTGGATAATAACCCATCTCCATTGTACTTCAACAATTACAATTTCATGTTGAAGAACCCTGAGCATTTTTTCTCTAAGTTTCATGTTAATGATCCTAATAGAACTGGAGAGGAACACATCAAGGATTTTCAGACCTGTCTTAGGGATAGGGGAATTAACCATGAGGATGTTGCATGTAGGATCTTTCCTTATTACCTAGGAGAAGATGCATTCTACTGGTATAATAACTTTCCTACTGGATCAATTCATAATTGCAATGAGTTGGAAGCTACATTTTTGTGGAAATTTAAGATTCCCATTAGTGCTAATGAGCTCTATTTGTAGTTCACTAAAGTCAAGAGAGAGGTTAATGATCCTATAGGGTCTTTTAATAATATATTCCATCATGCATACACTATATTATAGGCTCCTTATGTTGTAGATGATGCTACTGGCTTGGAGGTTTATTACGAAGCTTTGGATAGTCTCACAGCTACCTTCCTGAAATGGAAAACTAACCCTCTAGCTACTCTGCTTGATGCATACACAAAAGTTGTCAAGGTTAGTACTAATTTGAGACAACACTTATCTGGGCCTTTACTGTCATTAGGACCCACTACTCACCCTGGGAAAGTTCAAGCTCTCAATCAGACTCTTACCAATCATACCTCTATCATGAATCCAATACCTTAGTTGCCTCTATTCCCTCATCCAGGACCCCCTATAAATCAAGTCCCACCAGTGATTAACTACCCTCAATAGAGTATTAATCATCCCATTCATTCACAATTACAGGCTGGTTTTCCCACTTATTTGCATAATTCTAAGGTATTGAACTAGTCATTGAGCTCTGGTGTGGCAATAGGATATCCTCAAAATAGTGTGAACCAGACTCCATATAGTAATCCTGACAAGGAGAGGTTGGATGAACTGACTGAACAAGTGAAGAAGTTGAACATGGAGGTCACCTATCTAAGAAATTAGAATAGTTAACTCCAAGTTGCTCAAAGGAGTATGCAATCTAATTACAATAGAGAGAATCAGGAGCCTTAGCAAGGACAAAGCTTTGATAAAGGCCAAAATTTTGACAGAGGGTAGAATTTTGAAAGAGGGAAGGCTTCTAGTCAAAATCTTGATAGAGGATAGGCCGATGGATAAGGATTTGACAGAAGACAACCACCCAGACATAACAAGAAATGGAATATGAGGCCAAACAATGGAGATGTCCCTACCTCATTAGATCAACTAGCTAATGAAGAAAAACCTCTGAGTGGTGTGTATCTGGCTGAGGCTGCTTTATCAGGTTGGTGTAGACTCCATAAGAAAAGTCAACATTCTAAGTTGGACTGTCTTGAGTTTCAAATGATTGCATCTATCTTTTAGTATGAGGTAGAGAATAATGCCAATAACCATGAGTTAGTACCATCTACTCCTTATGACTCACCTGTGTTGGTGTTGAATCATGCTCCTTTCCCACGAAGTGAGGAGAATGGACCTTAAGAAGAGTTAGATAAGAAAAAAGAGGAAGTGGAGAAAGTGTGTAATGGAGATGATATTACATAGTTATTCAATGAAAGCATTGAGAATGATAATGTCCCTTTCGATGAAGAAATGGGCATTAAAGAAGTGCAGATTTTCTTAAAGCTGGTAAAAAAGTATGATTTGAGGAATATACCAACTAGAAGCCCACAAGCTGGAGGTCAGTTTACCACTTCTATTCCTCCAAACAATTTCACCACACCTCCAGATCCCAACACCAACAATAATCCAAGATATCCTCATGTGCCCAGGCAATACTTATCCAAAGATCAAGGACAAGTTGATTCATCAAAAGGTAAGGGTGTTGAAGCAAGAAAATACAAGATGGTGGAATGTCTCAAGGAGGCTCCTACTAACATGAGCACAGAGCAGATGGCTGCATATGTTGCAGAGGAACTTAAGAAACTAAAGGTAAGTTTTCTGCATTTGAACTATTGAGAGTCCATGCCATTAGAAATGTAGTCTTAGGAGCTTACAGTATAAATTTAGTATCACAAGATAGACCAGTTGGTGGGACAACTAATAAAGTACCTAACTCTCAAATATAAAAATATCAAGGGAAAGTTCAAATACAACCTGGAGATAAGGAGAAATAAAAGGATAAAATTCAAGTGGCTTAGGTTGATATCCCCCTAACTTTGTTCCAAGGTAGAATAGAAACTCCTCCATTTTTTATTTTTGTTCATCTCTTTGGGAAGAATTTGCACAACTGTTTGCTAGACTCGGGTGCTTCCATGAATGTGATGCCATTTGTTATCTATAGAGCCCTAGGCATTACCCTTGCTGTCTCTTAGAAGAAAGTAACTCAACTAGATAGAACATAAGTAAATGTAGTAAGAGACCTAAAAATGATTCCCATGCAAATTGCTTTAGACCCTAGAATTCAACAAGTCATTAATATACAGGTAGCAGACATACCTGAAACTTATGGTATGATTTTGGGAAGATACTTTACTAAGGCCTTGAATGGATATGTATCAACTGATCAGTCCCATATGTGGCTTCCTTTGAAGGGAGTGCCAAATCAAATCAGGATAGAGAGAGCCTAGGATGAAGTATGTAATCACAAAGTATCAGAATACTTTGAATGAAATATTGATATCAGAAGTAAGCATGGGAAATTATGTCCTGGTAGCCCCTATTGAGGAGTCAAATGTAGAAGAAATTCTTAAGTTGCATATCACAACGGTTGATCTTATAGCAGAATCTAGTAGTATTGGAGCCCTCGTGGAACCAATTGAAGACAATGATGATCTTGAAGATAACCAACTCAGTTTGCTAGAAAATTTTCAAGAATTCATCTAGGTAGAGATATGAATTTTGAAGAACTACTTTTACCTAGTTGGTGTAGAGTTCACAATGCCATTCACTTAGAATTGGAATGATGCTTGTGCTAGATGGTAGTAGAGTAGGTACAAAAGTGCATAAACCCCACTCCAGCAGTCAAAATTAATAAAAAAAATACTCAAGAGGATCCCAAAGGAAAAGGGGTAGTGCATTCTAAAGAACCTTCTAGCAGTAACAACACAAAAGATAGAACGAAAGGATCTAGAGTTGCTAGTTGTTGGAAACTAAGATTTGATGGATCCAAATCAAAGCAAGGTGTTGGAGCAAGATTCAAGTTGATCAACCCTAAAGGTAAAACTTTCTTTGCTGCTCACAAAATTCAATTTCATTGTACCAATAATGTAGCCAAATATGAGGCTTTGATTCATGGATTTCTCATGGCACTAAGGAAGAAGTTTAAGATTTTGCAAGTATTTGGGGATTCTAAGTTAGTGGTCAGACAAGTCAGAAAGAAATATTCATGTTATGATAGACAAATGACCAATTATAGGCATAGAGTATGGGACCTTATTGAGGGATTTGATGCCTTTAACATCCAGTTGATACCTCACAACAAGAACCAAACTGCAAACTCTCTGGCTCAAGCAGCTAGTACCTTACAGCCTTTGTCCCTTTCTAGATTAAAGAAGTTCACTATGGAGCTAACTCTAGTACCTTCAATACTTGACAATGTGACTAAATTTTAGGTATTTGAAGATGATAGGAATATCTTGGATTTTACCACAAGCTCTGATGTATTCATCTCTTAGATCATCAATGAAGCTGAGCCTGAAGAAGCAGAAATGGACCTAGAAGGGGTCATCAATTTGAAGACTAATACTATTCCAAGGGGAATGGTACATGTAGAAAGTATTTTTGATCTTGATAGGTTAAAAGATCAGGAGCAAGATGCTAAGGAGTCCATAAGTAGTCAATGTGAAAAATACAACATGGGGACTCAAGATTATGTGAAGAATGTATTTATTGGTAAAGTGTGTACTCCAGAGGAAACAAAAGGAATTGTTAATGCCTTACATACACATTAGGATGTGATCGCATGGAGTTATGAAGATTTGAAGACATATGACACTTCAATTATTACACACACCATTCCTCTCAAGCTAGGAGGAAGACCTTTCAGGAAAAGAAAAAGACCGATTAATGACTTGTTGGAGCCAATCATTCAAAAGGAAGTACAAAAGTTACTCTCAGCTCGTATCATATTCATGGTAATACATTCAACCTAGGTTGCAAATTTGGTTCCAGTGAGAAAGAAAAATGGAGAGATCAGACTGTGTGTTGACTTTAGGAACCTCAACCGAGCATCAGAAAAAGATAATTATCCAATTACTTCATTGGATAAAGTTCTTCAGATTGTCAATGGATCTCAAATGATGTCTTTTCTAGATGGGTACTTTGGATATAACCAGGTCATGGTGCAATATGAGGATAGGCATAAAACTACCTTTACCACTAAATGAGGTACTTTTTCTTATAGGAGAATTCCCTTTGTGTTGATCAATGTTGGAGCCACATTCCAGAGAGCCATGGACATTGCCTTCAAGGACATCATTGGTAAGTGCATAATTATTTATATGGATGATTTGACAGTCTTTTCCAAGAAGCGAGGTGATCACATAGCATACTTGTGCAAAGTGTTTCAAAAGTGTAGAGAATTTGGCATTTCACTTAATCCAAAGAAATGTATCTTTAGAGTTACTGAAGGAAAACTATTGGGACACGTTATCTCAGAGAGAGGAATTGCTATTGACCCTGAACGAGTGGAATCAATACTCAAGATTTAGCCACTTGCTAGCAAAAAGGAAATGAAATCATTCTTTGGAAAAATTAACTTCGTAAGGAAGTTCATCACTAGATTTGCAAAAATAGTCAAGCCATTGAATGCAATGTTGAAGCAAGAAGCAAAAGTTGAATGCAGTGTAGAACCAAAAGAAGCATTTGGGTATGTGCAGGATCATTATGGAAAAAATAGGCCCTTAAGTGGCAAAAAATTCAAAAAACTCAGAGTTAGGAACCTTCACATAAAAATTTGAATTTAAGTTATCTATATTATTTCAAAAATATGTAAGAATAGAATCTGTAGAAAATTCAATGTAGTTTCTAAACTACTAGGTTTATTTAAAAATAAATAAAAAATCTATTTGGTGAAATTTTGAAATTTCAATGGAGTAGTACTTAAATTTCAAGGAAAAATAAAAGTAGGTGCTTGTCGACCACCCTAACCACAATAAAATGATAATATTTTTTATAAGATTTTAGATATAAGTGGAGGACTCATGTCCGATGTGATGCATATTTTTTTGTAATTTTTTTCCAAGTAAATAATTAATTATGAATTTTTATTACAACTTTTAAAAAATCTAAAACTTATATGTCTAACCACCTTAACTTGGTCAAAACTTCATGAAATTCAATTTTTTTTAAATCCTATAGTATGTGAAGCATAGAATGTGACACATATTTGGATTAAAAATGTGATACCGTTTGAAAGCTATAGATGTTTTCAATTAGCTTATCAATCAGGACTTTAGTCATAATTCAAATGGAAAATGAATAATAATTACTTATTGAATTCAAAGTAAAACATAATTTATATTGGTGGAAAGTTGAGAATCTCCTTTAAAACCATTTTCATTTCATCAATTTTGGGTAAAAAAAAAGTCATCAGCCACATACCCTACACATACCCATCATATTGCCACTTTTTGGCCCATAATGATCCTGCACATACCCATTTGTAGAAATTAAGAGAGCAATTGTTGAAGCTCCAGTATTGGTAAGTCCTGACTATGCCAGACCTTTTTATATATATTCATTTGCTTCCAACCACTCCTGTGCTAGTATGTTGACCAAGAAGTCTGATAAAGGGAATGAGCATCCCATAGCATTTATGAGTGCTCCTTTAAAGGATGTAGAATTAAGGTACCTGAGTGTGGAAAAGCAGTCCTATGCCTTAGTCAGAGCTGTAAAGAAATTATGACATTATATTCTAAGGAATAAGGTCTTTGCAATAGTTCCTGATCCTACAGTCAAGTTGTTGTTGATGCAAAATGAATTGGGAGAACACATAGCTAAGTGAGTAACCATGTTGCAGGAATATGATATTGAGATTCAGCCCATGAAGTTGGTTAGAGAACAAGGGCTAACCAAAACAATGGTCGAAATGGGTCCTGACATCATAGCTCAGCACTACCACCTCCAAGATGTGTCCCCAGGAGATTGGTACGATGATATTGTCTACTATCTCTTGAACCAACAATGTCCTGAACATCTTAATTTAGTACAAAATAGAGCTTTTCATTTGAAGAGTGACATTTTTATGCTGAAGGGAGCTATCTTGTATAAGAAAAACCATGAGGGTGTCTACTTAAGGTGCCTGGGAAAGGAAGAAGCTAAAAGAGTGTTGGTAGAATTTCATCATAGTTATGGCACAGGCCATGGATCTGCACCCTCCACTACAAATCAAATTATGAGGGCTAGTTATTATTGGCCCAAATTGTTCTGAGATGCACACAACCATGTGAGGACTTTCCATGTATGTTAGACCACAATAAGTAAGGAGAAACATGCAGCCCTTCCACTCCGGCCAATTATAGAGGTAAAACCTTTTGCACAGTGGGTGATGGATTTCATAGGTTCAATCTATCCACCTTCTTGTATAGGCCATAGGTATATTCTCACTATCACTGATTATTTTACTAGGTGGATTGAAGCTCTTGCATGCAAACAATGTACTTTTGAAGTGGTAAATTTCATTGAATCAAGTATTATCAATCGCTTTGGTTTTCCATTGGCTTTAGTTTGTGATAATGGTCATGCATTTGCATCACTAAAATTTTCTAACTGGGCCTTTGATCATGGAATCATCATCAATTTTGCATCTAATTATTACTGACAAGGCAATGGTTTGTCTGAGTCTTCCAATAAGAACCTTTTAACAGTCATCTGTAAGTTGTTAGAGAAGAATCCCAAGGATTGGCACACTCAACTTAGATTTTCTCTTTGGGCAGACCGTACAAGACATAAGACCTCCTTAGGGACCTCTCCTTACCACCTTGTGTATGGTTTGGAACCTGTATTTCCCATTCAGTTGAAGATCCCCACTCTCTAGTTCATTAATGAAAACTATGATGAGAGGGACAAACGTGAAGCCCGCCTGGCTGAACTGTTACACCTTGAGGAGAAAAGAGATGAAACTTTAGAAAACTTTGCTAAACATTAGGGTGTAGTTAAGAGGTGGTTTCATAGAATAGACAAAGTGAAAGCCTTTAGAATCTCTGACTTGGTTCTCTATTGGGATAAAGCAAATGATAGGAAAGGGGTGCACAAAAAAATTTCTAAAATTTTGCTTGGCCCTTACCATATTTTAGAGATTCTAGGAGATAATGCTTTTTGCTTGAAAAATATCACTAGAGAGGATGTTTTTCTTCCTGTTAATGGGAAGTATTTAAAGTATTACTTCCAATCTTGAGTTGTTTATAGCTCTTTCCTTGTAGATAGTTAGATTAGGTTTCCTTTCTTTTGTTCTGCTTTTGTTTTGGTTAGGGTACGTTTTCCTTTTCCTTTGCTTTGTTTTGTTTGTTTCCTGCTTTGGGTAGTTTAGGTTTTCTACTTCTGGTTAGTTTAGGTTTTCTTTGGTTAGGGTAGGTTTGATTTCTATTTTTCTTTTGGTTTTGGATCTCCCTATTTTCTTAGAGGCATGTTGCACCAGTACAACAATCATTATATTATTCTGGGTTGTTCTGAAGTATTTCTTTTACAAGCTCTAATCATCCTTCCAGGTCATTTGGTGAGAATCCTTTATTTGGTGTCACATGTTCCAATGCTTGAGGTTGACAAGTCTTTGAGTTGAGTTGAGTCTAGAATGTTCTTGGTTCTCATATCTCTACACATATCTTAAGGTCCCAAGGTTGCTAATGGTTCCTTATGAAGTCTAGTCAAGTGAAAAATCTTATTTCCGCTTCAGTGCCACTGTGGTTCTCAACCCTGAGTGTGAGCTTCATTGCTTACAAGGTGAAAGGGAAAGTTTAAAAGATCTTACAAGAATATCAAAAAAAAAGAGAAAAAAGAAAGAAAATAAAATAAAATCAGAAGGAAATATTCACCTTACCAGGAGAATCCAAGTATCTCTATCAGGGCTATGGATGCTTGGCTGGTAGTAGAGCAATGCTTGGGAGGACCACAACGATAACCTCATTGGGGCTATAGACACTTGATTGGAAGTGAGGCTCTATCTAGGATTCTTTTAGAGTTAGAATCTTTATGTAGCTTGATTATAGTAAGTTTGGTTCCTGCAACAACTAAGGGAAGGAAATTAATACATTTGCACACACTTTAACTTTGGTACAAAAAAGGCTTGCTTGTTCACAGAATTTGAAACTTTTTTGTGGATGACCCAATGTGAGGATCGAAACCAAAGAATCTAGGTTCTTGATTCCTTCTTTTCATCAAAATGCTCTAGAGCATTTCCCCAGTAGAGTCACCATTTGTTCTATAGTTTTTGCACACACGCCCTGTTGAAAGTAGGGACCCTCTTTTTTTTTTGTCTTGGGTGCTTGTGATCCCATGGTTGTGAAGGTTTAGCCACTTTGAAACGTGCTTGAATGCTTATCTATCCCAAGCAAGTTTCCCTTGAGGTAGTTCATTGAAAATCCTAAGTTAAGGGTGAGTTTCAGGTTTTTCTTGTATTTCGAGTATTTCCTCCCTAGGCAGAAATCCATAATTTCCATTGCCTTCTTGGATGCCCAAAGGATGCTTATATTGTTGCATTGTAGATATTTCAACATTTTATGGAATTTTGTATCTAGTGGAATTCTTTGGACTCCTTTGTGCCTTCAAATCTCTGACTATTGTCATCCCATTAGATCCCTGAAACAGGCTTCAAGTGGTCATTTCACTTCATTTATGCCTGTCGTATGAATGTTGTAGCTTGCATTTAATGGGATTTTTATGGATTTTATGTTGGCATATTGGTGTTATTTGGTTCATAATAAATTTGTAGAGCTTGGTCCTAGGGAGCTACATGTGAGTTGGATTGATTAGAGTTGTGGACTGCTAGTTTTGGTGGCGTTCCTTGGCTTCATTTGCATCTGCGTGGGATTTGAAGCTTGCTACTAGTAGTTCTCATCTTGTGTTTTTCTTCACAAATGGTATGTGCATGATTCATTTTCTTTTGATTGATGGATATATGTGGTTTTATGGTATTATGCATCTTCTATGCTTTGGTTTTTGCGTGTTTGGAGGTTTTCCATTAAACTAGGGTTGTCCCCTTTCCTTTTTGATGCCTCCCCTAAGTATTGATGTCACCATTCCCATTGAATTCACAATACAATAATGCCAATCCTTGCGCGATTTTCCCTTTGAACTTAGTGTTGTGTGTGATGATGATTTGGCTCAAAGGATCTAGGGTTTTTCTATGTCGATGGATTGATGATCTGAGTGTGAGCTTGAGCTATTATTTCCTTTCTATATCTGATTGATTGCTTGCCTTTGATGGTTTTGGAAGAATGGATTGAGACTTGATAGAATAAATGAGTTTATCAAACCTTTGACTGGTTATTCATGGTGGAACCCTAAGGTTTCTTGTTTTGAATTTCTTGTTAAAAATCAATTGAGTTGTGCTTGATTGAATTTAATTCATGAATGAATAATTTGAAATGAGTAAAAACCTAAGTCAAATCCCAAATTTGTGAAGAATCGAAACTCTCAGAGATTATGGATAACTCACAGAATTCCTTCACACTTGGAAACCTCCAAAATCTCCATCGCCCTATCATTTGCTTGAGAATGCACGTGAACACGAAATTTATGAAATCATCGCTAATTTCCATCCTGAATCAAAATCCCTAAAACTTTTTGAAAATGAGAATTGTAGAGATGCATGAATTAACATTGCATAATTTCATGCTTAGTTTGATTAATCAAAGGTTGGATATTATCATTTCTCGAGCTATAATTGTGATTAAATGATGTTCAGGGCAATATTTGTGCTTTCATCACTGATTTCCTCGGCCATATTTCCACAAAGGGGTGCAAATACCATAGTTATGCTTATGATATTTTAAGAGACCATGATCATTGTTTGGGATTATTTGCAGGATGAATGTGTTATTTATGGGCTAACCTTACCTTTTGTGTTGTAATGAACATTGATTGTGACCTTTTGCTAAGTGCAGGCTGAATCAAGTAAGGTTATTGTTGGCAACGGCAAGAGCAAAGGGATGGATCCTGATGTTGAGGAGGCTTCCATTTTGGAAGCTGAGAGGATTAAGATGGATATGGAGAGCAAAATTCTGGAGAGAAAGATTGTTTCCATTTGGTCAGAACACCAATGTGCAAAAATGGGGCTATGAAGAGTTCAAGGCAAGAATGGTAGCAAGTGACCCCTCTATTATGGTAAGGAGATTGAGAGATTTTGGGCTGGCTCATGTGGCTGGTTTTCCTTCCATAGTGCAATGTTATGAGATTGTCTTGGAATGTGCTCGACACTATGATCAAGGTACACAAAGAGTAATTAGTCCATAGGGTAGAGTGCTTGCAAACTTCTCTCTTGTCTCAGTTTCCCAAACATTTGACACATAAACAGGTCTTATCTGGTGCAATTTGATATTGATATAGCCAAGAAATACTATGAGCAAGATAAAAATAAGGCTTTGGAAGTTATTAATATCTGGCTAGAGAAACCCAAGGCATATATTTCTAAACTGCCAAAACAGTTGTTCAGAGTTAAGTTTAAGCCATATTACTATGATGCAATCACTCTTCTCAATAGAGTGATGGGCCTAAAGAATGTAGAAATGTTTCAAAATTGGATTTTCTATCTGATAGTGAGAATGGAACAAGGCACAGACTACCATTGGGCAGGAATAATTAGTAGGATAATTCATGAGCAATTGTCCAACGTGTTGCAAACCAAGACTTTCACTATGACATATTACTTGGTTTATGCCTTGGCAAGGTTCCATCCATACAAGGGATTAAGCACTCAAGGATTATTTGGCCAAGATGTAATTTATGAAGTCTACCCTCAGCTACATTTGGATAGCCCTAGCTATAGAAGGGTGAATGATGCATTCACCATATACATTACAAGGTTGCTCCCAGTTGCGGAGCATGTTAGAATATTTGATGTTGCCAAGGAATTGATCCAGAAGTTTGGAGCATGGTTTATATAGTTTCCCACATTTTCTTACATAATTATTAATGGTTGTGCAAGAGGTCCATACAGATTGGAAAAATATCCTACTGATCACATAATTCTTTTGGAGGTTACAAGGAAAAATTTTTCCTTTCATGCAATTGTGAAAAATGATATGCACAAAACTGGTTTTGGTATTGAATTCCCACTGAGGGTTGGAGGTAATGATGCTTGCCCTTCCTTGGCCACAATGCAGTTTTCTAATGAAGAGATAAGCACTTTCAACTTGTATTTACATACTAAGTCCCAAATTTGACATAATAGGTGGGGCTCAAAAGAAAGCTAGCATGGAATTCAAACACAAGGATGACCTTAAAGATTATTTGGCCAATTTTAAAGATGAATTTGAAGTTTTGAGGAATAAGTTCTCTAGGTTGCTTGCCAACTTCATCAAACTATATAGTATCAAGGCCAGCCTAGATCAAATTGATGATGATGGAGAAGTGATACAACTCCATGATTATGAATCAATTTAATATAAGGGCGGGTGCATGAAGTTGGTCGCACTTTTGTGCTTTATAACGCGAGCACGTTATGTGCTTTTAAAAGTAAAGAAAAAAGTGAAATGTGTATCATTTGCTTTTCACTGTTTCTCAGCTCTACCCACGGCAAAAAACCCTCATTTTTGTGCTCGCATTCTAGGAGGAAGGACTTCTACAAATTTCATCAAGAACAGTTTGATTTTTTCTACAAATATGGTGTCACAATGACAAAGATATGTAGGAGGTAAGTATTGTTTACTATTTGTTTTGAATTTGTTAGTTTGAAATTGATTTTGTTTGTTTTAGGTTAGATTTGATTTTTTTTTTTTAAATCTATAGGAAATCCTGCAAATCCTCAACAAGAAGAGGAGGTAAATCCTCAACAACAAAATCCTCAACAAAATCTACCTCCCCCACCATTCTCTCAATTCCCTCCTGGCACTCAAGAAAATTTGAGGAGTGAAATTGAGAACAATAGAAAACAACTTGAGGATCTTATCAGTAGGTTGAGTGATCCAAATGCTTCAACCACAGAAAGAATGCTTCTAGAAAATTCATTGAAAGACATGTTAAAAATGTAGATGCAATCACCCAACAAATATCTGGATGGCAAGATAGGAGGCGACAGCTAGGGCATATTATGCATAAATTATCATATAAACAAGTAAAAGATTTAAGAATTACTAAAGGTGATTTGTGCTCTCTATTCACTGACCCTAAAAAAAAATAAAAAATCTTACCCTCAATGCAACGAGGTTTCCTATTCATTGGTGCCACCACCAAGAGATTAAGAACCATTTTTATGAAAGATGGTATATGGTCTTTGATTACCCAGCCTGCAATAATTGTGAAGTCCCCCAATATTTTCTTAGGAAACTATAATGAGTTTGTATTGAACTGAATCCCAAATTATTTTGATATGAGGGAGTTCCAGGGGAGGGGTGGGGGGTCAGCTCAGGATAGGTCCAGTGCATAGCTGGATCCTATGCGGCAAGGGAGATGACCTCTCGCTAGGCCACCTTGTGAGCAGATTGTGATGCCTGCCATTGCGAAGGAGAGTGCCAACATAGAGACATTGCAGGTGATCACAACTTTGACCCGGAGTGTCATCCATCACATTAGCCCTATTGTACAGCGCCATCCAGGGGAGTCTTCAGGTGGTGGCCTTTGAACCCATGTCTGTCAATCTTGCAGGGCGACTTGTTTGTATGACCCTACTGACACTCAAGAGGGTGCTACACAGGATCCATATGCTACTACACAGCCTAATCCGTATGCATCTATGGGGATGGAGAGGATGGCTGACATTTTGCATGATGCATATGGCATTGACACTCAGGTAAAATTCAGCATGTTCATTGAATTTAATTTATTAAATTTTGATTCTGAAATGCAAGATTAACTAATTTAGTTTTATTATTTTAATAAAATGGTAGGGTCATAGTGTAGAGACTACTTATTTTTGCAGTACACCTATCGGTGGGGTGTGTAAAGTTAGTAATCAATTATAAATTTATTACATGTGTTAATAGCATTGTTTTACGAATGGTATTTTAATATGTGATTTTGGATGTTGAATAGGGTACTGTTGGAGGTTTCAAGGAAACACCTCTGAGTTCCAATAGATTTGATCAAACGTTCATGGAGGTAATACAAAATTTAAAGAGAACTTAAGTAATGAATTCTAATTTTAATATATTTGAGTAGTTTATATTCATATTGTTGACCTTACGTTGCATTACAAAGATCATTCAAAATCAAAGAATTACTTCAAATTCGATAACTAATAATCAAAAATATATTTGTTTAATACTTGTACTCAAAATTTTGTTCATTAGATCTCATACATTATAAGTCATCACATGGATCGCTATTGTAACTTTTTTGTGATTGAATAATTTGTTGTTTTATTTTTAGATGTTGGTGACAGAAACACCACCAAATGTTACAAGGGAAATTGATATTGGTGTTTCCTCTGCTATACAATCCTCGATGGCTCTGATAGGGGAGGTATGAGGCAAATTGCTAAATTTCAATTTACATTCATTGCTATAGATGAACTAGTTCTAGTGAAAAATCAAACCATTATTGATTCGTATTTTAATTCCTATTTGGATGGTTTATAGAGAGCTTGAGCATGCCTGAGCATCAGTGTGCAAATATTTCCATCAAGAAGAGTGATCATGAGATGGCCATAAGTGATTATTTTGTTAAATATATTAATTTTTATAATGTAATTTCTATATATTAATGTCTTTACTTCTTATTGTAACAGTTGAAACTTCACCAGAAGATAAACACTAGGGGGAGTAGCAAGAGCACTCCTCGAGCACAGCAGAAATGGGTGATAGACTTATCACCATCGGATCACCCAACAAAGTGAAAGAAAATTGTATTTGAACCAGAGCTTGGAGAGATAAATTTTGAATGCACAGAGCCCTTTGTTGTATGCCTACATGGCAATTTTGTACATATTTTTTATTGATATATTTGACATTGAATGCCTATATGGCATTCTCGTAAGCCTATATGGCTATTTTGTAACTATATTTTATACTTATATCGACATATATTGATGTATGCATACATGGCTATTTGCTTAATACAAATATTTTTATCGATGGTGTCCATATTTGCAAATTATAAATTCATGGTTCAATAGATATGAGTTACATGTATTCAAGTGTATACTTTACAACTTACGCACATATACTTTTTGACTTACGTGTGAACATCGAAAAGTGTGAAAATTTATGTGTTTGGAAGTCAAATGTAAGCCAATTTTGCAATTCTCATTCTTGCATACTCAATCTTATGGACTTATTCCTTCCTAGCACATATTGTGAATATTTCTCATTTGGTGTAGAAGATAGATTCCTCATTTTTGAACCACTCATAGCAAAGAGATTCACAATAAGACTTTAGCATTGGAACACTACTCCATACTTCTCTTGTCTAGACCATAAAGGATTGAAAATTCTTAATTTGATGCAATGATAGTCGTGAGATGAGAATTTATATAACCATGCCTATTTTGAAACTTCACATCTAATACTGCATCAACAAGAACTTAAGAAGTGTTGCATAAGAGTGTTAGGTTTGATAGGCCTTCTCTTCCCTAAGGGAGGAGAGCCTGCATCTTGAATTTTGAACAAAATTTGAAGAAGCAAACATTTTACCTAAAAGCTTCAAACCTAGATGACATATTTGGCTAAGTCTATCTTGAAAATTATCAATGTGTTCAAACTATAAAGGAGATTCTCCTTGAAAAGCAAACTTTACCCTTTTTCCCAAGGAAAGAAATTGCAACAAGTTGCACGTGATTTATCTTATTTCTTTCTCATAGTTCCTGGTCAATCATTCTTGGCTCAGGATAGTTTCGTTCCAAGGCAAGGACACCCAAAACATCAGTAAGATTCTTCTACAATCTGCAAGAAAAATGTTTTGGCTCTTTCACAATGTAAATAATTATGTAACACTGTTTTCTTGTTTTCCTTCCACATAGAAAAATGTTCACACTTTTTAGATTGATCAATGATCAATAATGGTTGATTGTAAACACTTGACATTTTTATGTTTGAACTTTAATTTATAATTTTGTATCATGACATTCGAGTAGATAGCTAATATTTTAATATTTCACTATGAAAGTGGTGGTGTATTTTTGCTATGTTATTTGACTATTAATATGGTGGTGTATTACGAACTTGATTACTATTGCAAATATGTATATATTTCTAATTTTCATATGTTTTTGTATGACTGAACCCAAAATGAACCCAACCCCCAAAAAAAATTTCCCGAACTGGCAAACCGGGTTCTCGAACCTGGTCCCGAACCCAAAACTAAACTAGTAACTTAGTAAAAAATAGATATTTGTAGTTTATATTCATAACGTTGATTACATTGCATTTCACATCTTTCAAACTAAAAGCATGGCTTCACATTTCATAACTAATAACTAGATGTTGATAGATGACAAAATTTCAATTACAATATAGTTTTTACAAAGTCAACCTAAGCAGTTATGCAATTACTTCACATTGCATAACAAATAACTTAAGAATTATTTGCCAATTGCATTTGGTTGTCATGGAATTCTATGAGACCACATTTCTTTGAGGCATTTTTCAAAGCAGGTTCACTGCCTTGTCTACACTACGGAAATTTTTTCATACATGTCTACCAAAGCATTTTTGTCAAGTAGTTCAAAGTGTTGCCTTGTTGCTATGGTGAGAAAGCCTAAAACAAGTGCTTCCAGTTAAGCTATGGATGCTTGGAAAAATCTATCAAAGAATAATAGTAAGCAATATCATAGACAAGGTAGTGAACTCTTTGGGCTATAAAAATCTCATGACAATGGAATGCCATGAGAAAATCAAATGCTTTTTTGGTCATGGAATTCCATCACCATGAGACCTCATTTCTTTGAGGAATTTTTTCAAAGAGTTCACTTCCTTGTCTATGCTAACACATTTTTCATACATGTCTATCAAAGCATTTAGCCAAATAGTTCATTGCCTTGCTGCTATGGCTAAAACCCTAAAATAGGTGCTTTCGAACAAGCTATGGATGCTTAGAAAAAATCTATCATAGCATAAAAGTATGAAATAGCATAGACAAGAGAATGAACTATTTGAAAAAAATTCCTCAAAGAAATGTGGTCTCATGGTGGAGGAATGCCATGACAAGCAAATTGTTGTGGATTGTCATGGCATTCCATCACCATGAGACCACATTTCTTTGAGGAATTTTTTCAAACAATTTGCTTCCTTGTCTATGCTACTACATTTATCATACATGTTTACCAAAGAATTTTATCAAATAGTTTGCTTCCTTGTTGCTATGGCTAAAAGCCTAAAATAGGTGCTTCCAAAAAAGCTATGGATGCATGTGGAAAAATCTATCAAAGCATACTAATAAGCAATAGCATAGAAAAGGCAACAAACTATTTGAAAAAAAGCCTCAAAGAAATGTGGTCTCAATGGTGATGGAATGCCATGACAATCCATAGCAATTTTCTTGTCATGGTATTCATCATGCCATTCCATCACTTGAGGCATTTTTTCAAAGAGTTCACTGCCTTGTCTATGCTAACACATTTTTCATACATGTCTATCAAAGCATTTAGCCAAACAATTCATTTCCTTGCTGCTATGGCTAAAAGCCTAAAATAGGTGCTTTCGAACAAGCTATGGATGCTTAGAAAAAATATATCATAGCATAATAGTAATCAATAGCATAGACAAGGGAATGAACTGTTTGAAAAAAATGCCTCAAAGAAATGTGGTCTCATGGTGGTGGAATGCCATGATGATGCAGGAGCACCCAAGCTCCTTGAGGATCATTTGGAGATTCAGGAGATTTCAAGGGTCTTGAAGGCCTATAAACCTTTCCACATCATCAATTATAGCATTTTGAAGCCTATAATGGCATTTGGCATGGATGAGTGTAACAGGAAGATCAAAATTCCTAAGGGTCCTGATAAGGACCATAGGACCAAATTGACTTGTAAATGGAACAATGATGTTCTAGGAGTTTAAATAGGTATATGATGTTTTAATTAGGTTAAATAAGGTTGAATGATGATATGTAATAGTTTTGGAAGCTTTATAGTTAATAGGAGTTAATAAATTGCAATATTGGAAATTCAAATTTTTGAAATCCAACTTTGGGCGGACAAGTGAGTTTTAGGAGTTTTAATCACAATAATGTAATAAAATCAATTCTAATCGGTTGGGATAGTTGTAGGATAAGTCTATAAGCCTGTAGAAAGAATTTGTATGGAGGGTTGGCTGATATTGCAAGTGTTGTACGGACTGCTATAGAAAATCAATAAAAACTTCAATCTTTTTGCATTTTCTTGAGTTTTTTTATGAATCTCTGATTCATTTTGGTGTCATGCTCATTTGGATGGTTTAAGAACTCTTATTTACATGCATTTAACCCTTTGAATGACTTGAATAATGTTGGGAATCAGTTTCTTGTGATATATTGCTGACTGTCCTAAAAAAGTATAGATTTTTCACTAGTTTTGAGAGTCTTCATGAATAAATGATCCATTTCATGGGAGAGTGTGAGTGAAAACTTATGAAATGGATCATATCTAACTTTTATTATACAAATTTAACAATTTATTATGCAGGAAAGATGATTCTTGGGTGTACACCGAGTTTTAGCAAGGAAAAGGGCATGAAAATGGCGCCTAAAGTGTAGCAGCAGTAGATCTACCTTAATAAGGGGTATATTTCTGAGTTGAAGGTGTTTATAAATGTTTATTTATTGGTGAAAATTCCAAGAGAAGGTTCTGGAAGTGTTGGGAAAGATAATTTTCAAGAGGCCCTAGTTTTGGAGCAATTTATTGAGGGTGTCAAAGAAGACTAATACCTTGAAAATATTTGGTTTGGGAACATTTTAAAACACTGTTGAAAGTTTCATACTCAGGGGATAAGTTTAGAGAGGGGTTGCTTTGAAAAAGTGGGCTAATTAGGCCTTAAATTTGAGGAAACAATAGATTTTGGTAGGTTTGATCCAGAACAAGTGTGATAAATGATTTGATATGTTGTGTATCATCATGAATCACATCTGAATCAGTCATTATATTGAGGAGTCCTTTGGGGAAGTTGAGTGAAAAGTCAAAAAACCATCGCTAGAAGCCTAGTTGGGCTAGAAGCCTAGTCAAGGTGCAAAAGGTGAGTTTTGTCTAAGACGGAGGTTTGGGGCTTTGAAACCATTCAAAAAGAAAATTGAGTTCCTTGCGATCACTCCAAGGGTTTGGTTCCATTCGGAAAGCATTTAAGTTATAAGTGCACTATTGAGGCTTGTCTCCATTAGGGTTCCTGGAAGAGTGTTTGAGATTGCATCATTGTAATCCTCGAAACTTTGAGTTTTGACTAAAGTCCTATCCCCTCTGCATCACATGAAAATAAAATTGTGTTGGATTATCATGGCATTCCATCACCATGAGACAACATTTCTTTGAGGCACTTTTTCAAATAGTTCCCTGCCTTCTCTATGCTAGTACATTTATCATACATGTTTACCAAAGCATTCTATCAAACAGTTCACTTCGTTGTTGCTATGGCTAAAAGCCTAAAATAGGTGCTTCCAAAAAAGCTATGGATGCTTGGAAAAAATATATCAAAGCATACTAATAAGCAATAGCATAGAAAAGGTAGCAAACTGTTTGAAAAAAAGCCTCAAAGAAATGTGGTCTCAATGGTGATCTATGATATCCACAACAATTACTTGTCATGGCATTCTCATGCCATTCCAATCACCATGAGACCTCATTTCTTTGAGGCATTTTCAAAGAGTTCACTGCCTTGTCTATGCTAACACATTTTTCATACATGTCTATCAAAGCATTTAGCCAAACAATTCATTGCCTTGCTGCTATGGCTAAAAGCCTAAAATAGGTGCTTTCGAACAAGCTATGGATGCTTAGAAAAAATATATCATAGCATAATAGTAATCAATAGCATAGACAAGGGAATGAACTGTTTGAAAAAAATGCCTCAAAGAAATGTGGTCTCATGGTGGTGGAATGCCATGATGATGCAGGAGCACCCAAGCTCCTTGAGGATCATTTGGAGATTCAGGAGATGGCAAGGGTCTTGAAGGCCTATAAACCTTTCAACAACATCAATTATAGCATTTTGAAGCCTATAATGGCATTTGGCATGGATGAGTGTAACAGGAAGATCAAAATTCCTAAGGGTCCTGATAAGGACCATAGGACCAAATTGACTTGTAAATGGAACAATGATGTTCTAGGAGTTTAAATAGGTATATGATGTTTTAATTAGGTTAAATAAGGTTGAATGATGATATGTAATAGTTTTGGAAGCTTTATAGTTAATAGGAGTTAATAAATTGCAATATTGGAAATTCAAATTTTTGAAATCCAACTTTGGGCGGACAAGTGAGTTTTAGGAGTTTTAATCACAATAATGTAATAAAATCAATTCTAATCGGTTGGGACAGTTGTAGGATAAGTCTATAAGCCTGTAGAAAGAATTTGTATGGAGGGTTGGCTGATATTGCAAGTGTTGTACGGACTGCTATAGAAAATCAATAAAAACTTCAATCTTTTTGCATTTTCTTGAGTTTTTTTTTATGAATCTCTGATTCATTTTGGTGTCATGCTCATTTGGATAACAAATAACTTCACATTGCATAACAAATAACTAGGAGCAGCTACAAATTGCATTTGGTTGTCATGGCATTCTATGAGACCACATTTCTCCAAGGCATTTTTTCAAATAGTTCACTGCCTTGTCTATACTACCACATTTTTCATACATGTCTACCAAAGCATTTTTTCAAATAGTTCAAGTGTTGCCTTGTTGCTATGGTTGAAAGCATAAAACAAGTGCTTTCAAACAAGCTATGGATGCTTGGAAAAAATCTATCAAAAGCATAATAGTAAGCAATATCATAGACAAGGCAATGATCTCTTTGAAAAAATGCCTCAAAAAAATGAGGTCTCATGACTTGATGGAATGCCATGACAATCAAATTCTTTTGATTGTCATGGAATTCCATCACCATGAGACCTCATTTCTTTTTGGCATTTTTTCAAAGAGTTCACTGCCTTGTCTATGCTAACACATTTTTCATACATGTCTATCAAAGCATTTATCCAAACAGTTCATTGCCTTGCTGCTATGGCTAAAAGCCTAAAACAGGTGCTTTTCGAACAAGCTATGGATGCTTAAAAAAAACCTATCATAGCATAATAGTAAGCAATAGCATAGACAAGGGAATGAACTGTTTGAAAAAAATGCCTCAAAGAAATGTGATCTCATGGTGGTGGAATGTCATGACAAGCAAATTGTTGT
>VDFB02353493.1:349600003-349626947 GCA_007258455.2 Sequoia sempervirens
GTTAACTATTTATAGAAAGATAAGACTTTAGTAATGCATGTAAAGATCCTAGAAGTTAGGTATTTATTTTTACATGCATGGAGTTTAGTTCAATTCAGTATCAGTTCAATTCAGTTTAGTTCAATTCAGTTTAGTTCAGTTCAGTATCAATTCAGTTCAATTTAGTTTAGTTACAGTTCAGTTATCATCAGTTGCATGTAGTTAGTTTTAGTTGAATGCTACTAATGGCTTGATTTACATGACAAATAACAGGTGGTACATTCAGTTAAGTGGGGATGATCAACCATGCATCATGTTTGCATGAATTGATGGAGAGATATGTTTCAGTTAACAAAGATTGACTTGGACCCACCTTGGGCACCTAAGTTGGCATCTTGGAGTTAACACTTTTGCATGAGAATATATTTTATAAGGCTGAGTTAAGTGGGCCTACTCTTGGGTGCCAAATTTTAGGAGGAGCTTATAAGATATCTTCATAATCAACATTGAGTTATGACTTCAGTTTGGGATGCCCAAATTGATGGACTTGGTTTGACATTGTTTTTCACGAAAGAACTCTACTTGCAAAGAATAGGCGTAGGTTTTGTGAGATAAACTTTGTTCTTTGTAATTGTAAACTCTTTGGATTTTACAAGGCTCATTATTTTCTATAAATTGCATCAAGTTGAAAAGAGTTTTATTTGATTTTATTGCAAGTTGTGAAGAATAATTGTTGAAGGAAAAAGAAGCATCTCAAGCAAGGATTAATAAAGAATTATTGTAATCTTGTTCTAAGGTTAAATAATACAAACACTATTGATTTTGGTGGTGGAGTTTTTTCTTGAAAGGGTTTCTCCATGGTATATGTTGTGTCAGTTCTATCTTCTAGTCTTATTCTTCTACAATCTTTTTTCTACTTCTACAAATGGTAAAATGAATCTAAATAGATAATCATCTACAAAGAATTTATAACAAAGAAAACTTAATTAGATCTACAATATCATAGTCTTACAAGTTTTAAAGCTACATAATTACCTCCTTTTTTAAAATTTGTATTAGAGCTAACAGTTGGGGTAGAGTTTGGGACGCCTTTCTTTTAAAAGTTTGAAGGTTTTTTGGTTGTAGTGGGAGCTTTTACTATTGAGTTATTGCTGATTTTGGAAAATAAGTTTGTTACAATGAGTTTTAATTCTCATTTAGATATTGAAAGATTCAATGGATCTAATTATGAGATGTGGAAAATAAAAATGGAGGATCTCCTTGAAGAGAGAGATATGTGGTTAGTTGTTGGTAATGAGACAAAGTCACCTACAACAATGTTATATGAGGATTGGGCTAAGCTTGATAAGAAGGCAAGAAGGAACATAAGATTATGTATTTCTAATGTTGTTCTCTTGAATGTTTCAGATGAAACTACCACATATAAGTTGTGGAAGAGAATAGGTGATATCTATCAAACCAAAAGTTTTACTAAAAATTTGTATCTCAAAAGATAGTTGTATTCTTTAAAGATGAAAGATGGTGATTCTATTGCAAATCATTTGAATTATTTTAATTTGATTCTAAGTTATTTAACATCTATAGGTAAAGCTAAAAGATGAAGATAAATGCATTTTGTTACTTTGTTCTTTACTAGAGTCTTGGGAAAATCTAATTGTTGCTATTAGTGGTAGTGGTGGAGATCCAGAGATGGACAATATAATTAGTACTCTCCTATCAGAGGAGATGAGGAGGAAGTATAAAATGGAAATCCAAGATGCCTTGTTTGTAAGAGGTAGGCCTGAGAAAAAGGAACTTAAGGGAGACAAGGAAGGAAAAGGTAAGTCTGAAGGATAGAGTAAGGTAAAGTGTTGGAACTGTGGGAAACCGGGACATGTGAAGAAGGATTGTAAGAACAAGAAAAAGAGTTTTGATTATTCTACAGAGGAATCCTTGGATGACAGTAATCATGCATTGATCATTTCATGTAAAAATGTTAGTGATGACTCTTTGCTTGATGTTAAAGAGTGATCTTCATGGAGAAGATGGTAGTCATGATGCCATGTGTAGCTTGTACCAAGGTTCAGTGGGAGTTGTTGGTAGTGACGTGGATGCATTATTGGTAAGGTTATCTTCATGTGATTGGGGATATATTTTTCTTGGTTTAGAGTGGTTGCTATTATGTCATGGTTTACTATTGATACGTGTTTATAGTTTGGCATGGTACTTGTTCTCTTGAGACTAGGATGTTTATGTATGTTATGATGCATGTGATCTCCTTGGAGGAGATGGTTAGATCATGTTGTCATGTTTATGTTCCTGATTCATGATTGGAGCTTTGACATTGATTGTGTGTAGTTCTCTTATGTATTGGGCACATTAATCATTTGCTTGATTACTTCATGATAGTGTTATGTTGCATTTGGAGTTTGGCATGGATTGGTTGGATATAGGTCCTCATAGATACTTGGAGAAATAGGTGAGGCTTGAGTTCTCTTATGGTAAGAGATATATGTTGGAATGGTTACCTATAAGAAAATATTTTTCAACAGTAAAGAAAAAGAATCCTACACCTTGGTTGGATGTGAGTTCAAGAAACTGAGTGGTTTCACATGCCTCCAAAGAGCCAGTTTGGTTACAGAGACTTGGGAAAGGTATTGGTTTTAATTGCAAGTAAGTTAAACTTGAATGTGATGGTCAGAGTGCTATTTGTTTAGCCAAAAATCCTATGTATCATACTTGTACTAAGCATGTTGATGTTTAGTATCACTTTGTGTGAGAAATGGTTGAGAGCGGAAAGGTATTAATTGAGAACATTGACACTTTGATTAGTGTTGCAGATTATCTTACGAAACTAGTTCCTACAGATAAGTTATCTTGGTTTTGAGTATTAATCATTTGCTTGGAGCTTCATGATTATGCAGGTTGCATTTGAAGTTGGCATGGATTGATTATTTGGTGTAGGAAGGCCATTGGCCTTAAGTCATGTACTTGATTTATAATAATGATTCTTTGTTTAGAATAATTGCAATGTATAATGTACAGTGGGAGAATGTTGGGAATAGGATGTCATTTAATTATAATCCTAAACATATTTCATGTATCTCCTAAGTCCTTGGAAAGTGTTCCCCAATATTAGGATTAGAAAGAGATTAAATTCAAATGAAATGAACATGTAAATTGACATTTGTAATTAATTCTAAATGATAGGAACATGTGGGGATTCCCAAGAAGAGATCCTTCAAAATAGGAGCACATGGGTCACACACATGGAAGGTGAAACCCACCTTGAGTTAAGTTAACTATTTGGAGAAAGATAACACTTCAGTAATGCATGTAAAGATCCTAGAAGTTAGGGATTGATGTTTACATGCATGGAGTTCAGTTCAGATCAGTTCAATTCAGTTCAAATTAGTTTAGTTTAGTTCAGCTCAATTCAGTTCAGTTCAATTCAATTCAATTCAATTTAGTTCAATTTAGTTCAGTTCAATTCAATTTAGTTCAGTTATGGTTCAGTTACCTTCAGTTGCATGTAGTTAGTTTTAGTTGAATGCTAGTTGACTTTAGTTGACTTGAAATGCATGACTAATGGCTTGAGTTGCATGATAGATAACATGTGATACATTCAGTTAAGTGGGGATGATCAATCATGCATCATGTTTGCATGAATTGGAGAGATATGTCTTAGTTAACAAAGATTGACTTAGACCCACCTTAGGCGCCCAAGTTGGCATCTTGGAGTTAACACTTTTGCATGAGAATATATTTTATAAGGCTAAGTTAAGTGGGCCCATTCTTGGGTGCCAACTTTGAGGAGGAGTTTAGAAGATATCTTCATAAATAATGTTGAGTTAGGACTTCAGTTTGGGATGCCCAAATTGATGAAGGACTTGGTTTGACATTGTTTTTCACAGAAGACCTCTACTTGCAAAGAATAAGAATAGGTTTTGTGAGATAAGCTTTATTCTTTGTAATGGTAAACTCTTTAGAGTTTACAAGGCTCATTATTGTCTATAAATTGCAGCAAGTTGAGAGTTTTATTAGATTTTATTGCAGGTTGAAAAGAAGAATTGTTGAAGGAAAAAGAAGCATCTCAAGCAAGGATTGATAAAGAATTATTGTAATCTTTTTTTAAGGTTAAATAATACAAGTACTATTGATTCTAGTGGTGGAGTTTTTTCCCAAAAGGGTTTCTCCATGGTATATGTTGTGTCACTTCTATCTTTTGATCTTATTCTTCTACAATCTTTTGTCTACTACAAATGGTAAATTGAATCTAAACAGATAATCATCTACAAATAATTTGTAACAAAAAACACTTAATTAGATCTACAATCTCATAGTTTTACAAGTTTTAAAGCTACATAATTACCTCCATTTTCAACAAGGGGTAGGGGAGGGCCTGCTATATTAATGGAAAAACATTGGGCCCATTTGGTCGTGGATAATGGTGTCTCCCTTGTAATAGGGTGGTCTAGGAAACTTGTAAAAAAGAGGACTTGGTCTTTGGAGTATTCTCTATCTATGCTCCTGATGACCACATAGATGGGACAAGTTTGTGGAAATGGATGGCTAACATCCAATAGGTTCCTTGGATAATTAGTGGGGACTTCAATATGGTGGAGCATCCTGAGGATAAATGCGGGGGAATCAATATGCCCTAGAAAGGAAGTGAAAAGAACTTCTGGTACATAATGAAACATAAGCTCAATCTCGTTGGCCCAATGTAAAATGGAAAGAATGATTGTAAGGGTGTTTGGTACTCCTGGTGCAATGCATAGAAAGGGGGTAACACAATTTATTGCAAACAAGTTTGATAAAATGTATTCTAATAAGGAATTCTTCAACTTTGTCCCAAATGAGGAAGGGGTGAAATTTTGTGTATATTCATACACTCTCTTAGATCACTACCCCATCAAGGCCAATTTGGTGGTCTTCCAAAGTAGACCAAAAAAAAATGAAGAATGCTCCATTCACCTTGAACACTAGTTTACTAAAGGATGATGACTGCAGGGAAGCTATTACATCCCTCAGAGAGATCAATAAATGGCTTTTAAAAGAAGAGAGTGCCATAGAGAGGTGGAATATAAATGTTAGTGGTTGGTGGAAGCTCTTCCAAACAATTAGAAAAAAGAGAGCCCTGGATGCAAGGAGGGTGGAGAATGAGTTGCAAGATGCTCTCCTAGAGGTTGTGGCAAGGATGCAGGAATCCCCAGGTGATGTACTGTTGGGGGAAAAGATGGTGAATTCCAAGGAAATTTTAAGAAAAATTCAACCTCACAAGATAAATGGACTAAAAGTAAGGGCCAAGATTAATTCGCTGGCATGTGGTGATAGGGGGTCTAAATTTTTCTTTAGGTACACTAAAGAGAAAAACATAAATGAGCAAGTTGACCAGATATGGGATGGGGAAAAAATGCTCTTTATTTAAGAGAAGATCCTAAAATAGTTTCAAGAATTTTACAAGGACCTCTTCACATCAGGGGAGTTCAGAGGAGTGCATTAAGGCAAGAGACATAGTTCAAAAACTCATCCCGAGGAAAATCAAGGAATATGATTCCAACAAACTGTAGGCAGCCATAACCAAGGAGGAAATTGGTAGAGCCATCACATCAATGTGCAATGAAAAATTCCCCGACTATGATGGCCTTCCATTGGAGTTTTATAAATTCTTTTAAGAATGGGTCTGTGAAGATCTGCTTCAAGTTTATGATGAGGCCATAAGCAAGGGTTCCCTGGGAAACAAGATTAACAAAGTGATTATTAATTTGTTGCCCAAGGGAGGAGATAAAACACTAATAAAAAATTGGAGGCCAATAACCCTCCTCAATGTATCTTACAAGGTGCTGGCCAAGGTTCTAGCACTAAGAATGACTAACATTCTCCCCAAGTTTATCAACATTACACAAACGAGATTCATTAAAGGCAAGTACATTCTTGAAAACCTAATCACAAGTTGGGAAGCTATGCATTGGGCCAAAATTTCCCAACAAAATGCCTCAATACTACTTATGGACTTTGAGAAGCTGTATGATAGAGTGGAATGGGTGTTTCTAAGAGGTATCCTCTAGGCATTTGGGTTCCCCAATTTCTTCTGTAAAATGGTGGATGTCCTACTCAAGGATGCCAATGCACATGTTGACATAAATGGGGCACTTTATGAGGAAATCAAGCTGAAAAGGTTAATTAAGTAGGGCTACCCTCTTACGACCACCTTATTTGTAATTGCTTCTAACACCCTCTTCTATTTACTGAGGGATTCCATAGTTTCACCCAGTATCAAGGCCATTAGACTACTAGATGAGAGGGAGTTGCTCGATGTTCAATTTGTAGATGATATTTATCTCTTCCCAAAACTTGACAAACAAAGCACCTGGGGCCAAGATTAACAATAAAAAATCTATTGCACTGGGTTGGGAAAATACCCCCCTCCCAAATGGTTCAAATATTTGAGTTTTCAATGGGGAGGGGCTAACTATCAAGTGAGATACCTTGACCTATCCCCTTTGCTATTGATCCCAACCTCAAGGAAACATGGAATTGGATCAAAGGTAAAATTGAGAAAAAGTTAGAAGGCTGGAATAAACATTATCTTTCTCTTGCAAGGAGGATCCAAGTCTATCAAAAGATTCTTTCATCGTACAACATCTACTTCGCCTCAGTATGGCTCTTTTGCAATTATCAAGTTAGCGAGATCCAAAATAAAATAAGGAATTTCCTTTGGTTGAATGGGAAATGAAAAAGAAAAAACATGTGAAGTGGGAGTGGTGTTGTTTAGTGAAGATGCAAGGGGGTTCAGGTCTAAAAGACTTGAGGCTGCAAGGCATCACTCTTGCTACAAAATGGATAGTGAAAGCCCTAGATGGAAGTGAGCCTTGGAAGGTGTTGGTCAGAAATAACATCAATATGGTTGTCCCTAAGCAAGCTAAAGTGTGGAAAAAGCTCCCATTGAATGACATTTTAATGGGTAGTTCCTTTATGTCCCCAGCTAGGTCGATGGTTTTTAGGAGCCTCTAGAAGGCCTGGGAGCTGATCAAATGCAATTCCCAATTTAAATCCAACAAAATAACCCTAAAAAACAATATACAAAGCCAATGTGATAGCTTCATCTAGTGAAATGTTCTTCATAATAATAAACCTCTCACTCTATTGTAGGGCTACTCTACAAAGAATTGGAATAAAAAAGGTGTTAAAACCTTTGGGGACATCCTAGTTGATGGAAAATTAGTGACCCAGGCCTCTTTAGCAGCCAAATTTGACCTCCTAGCCTCGAGCTTCAGAACTTAATCTACACTCTCAAGAGCATGCAAGGATGTTGTCTTCCCCATGAACTCTAGGAGGACCATTGAGTTAGCAAGTGATATTTTCTAGAAGGATGGGGGCCCTATCTCCAAGCTAAAAGAGGACATATATAAAGAGCTAACCTATGTAAATTCTATTTTTGACCATTTGAATTGTTGTTGGAATCTTGAATTAGATAGAAAATATTGGAAAAAAATACTAACTAATGCCTGGTGCAATGTCTCGAGCCAAAGAAAGCTTGCTTTAGGTGGCTGGTACTACTTCAAAAAATCCCTTTTAAAACCAATTTTAATGGCATTAACATCTACAATATTTGTAAGACTCCTAAATTGGTAAAACACATTCTTTATTATTGTCACTATGCTAGAGAAATTTGGAAATCATTTTGCAACAATATTAGAATATGGGATGCTAATGATAAATTGGTGTGGAATGATGTTTTAATCTATGATAAGAAAATGAATAAAAATTATAAAGCCTTCTGGATTTTTCTCTCTACTAAAATTATGTGGCACAATTGGAAAGCTAGAAATAATGAAAAATTTAAAGGCATTAGGAGGTACCTTACTGGGTCTGCTAAAAGACTCACATTTCTACATGTTGCATTGCAGGTCTCTTTGCATATCGAGGTTTTCTTGCCCAAAATTTTCAACCTGATCAAAGAAGGCTCAGTGAGGATTAGCAAGGCCAAGGTTCGATGCAGACACACTTGTCAACTAGAAGGTGCGAAGAATGAGACTTTCTTAAAATCCTTTAATGAGTTTAAGAGGGATTTCAATGTGACCATTCTAAATGGATGCTCAAGCAGTAGTCAAGCAGTGCATGGTGATGACAGGGGGAAGCTGAAAGTTCTATCAAGGTAGTGGAGGGACAGTAAACAACAAGTCATTTCTTCTCTTTTGGCATTTTTGCTAACACATATATCTATAATCATATATATTGTACTAGTCGGAATGAATTTATGAGTTGTTAATATATATTTTTTGTATATCAGTGCATAAGTCAGCAACAATATAGCATTTTTTTTTGTATAAGTGAAAATATATGATGTGCAAGCTTTACTTATTATAATTAGTAAAAAAAATTTAATCATCTCTTAAATCAACATTAAATATAAATATAACTCTTAGATGTAACTTTAATTCTAACCCTAACTTTAATTTTAAAACTAATACTAATTATGATAAAAGTATACAAATATAATAATAATATTATTAATATATAATATTATTTAATAATTAAAAATATGTTTTTATTTAATGGATAATTATTTTAATTTTTTAATTATAAAAATGTAATACTATTATAAAATTATATAACATTCTTTAATAGTGTACTATATATAATTGTATATAATTATAACATTTAATACATGAATTGAATTTTAACTTGGCCTATATAGTTGGGGGAAGTCTGAGAGGAAACAATTTCATCAATATTAAGCCAACAAGAAATCTAGAGAGAATGAAAGCTATATACACCATAGGTGCTAGGAATTGCATGCAAAAGATATCAATTAAATGTAGATAAAGATTAAATAGAGGAATAAAAATACACAGAAATAATAATAGTGAGAAACAATTTTAACATGGTTCACCCAAACTTGGGCTACATCCACCAACAGAGAGTCCAATATTATTATCCAACAAATTGATCCGGTTACAACCAACAATCCTTGCAACTCAATACTGCTACAAATGCTACAATACAATATCAACGGAAACCCCAACCCTTAGTCATTTTATCAAGACTTATGTCGGTTAAAAAATAGGGTTTTTTTATGTCATCCAATAGAAAAATAACTTCCAACACCTTTATAAAATAATAAAAGTCATTTGAGGTTTCAGGGGCACTGGCCCCGAGCCCCTGCGGGGTGCTGCCCCTCAACCTTGCCTTGTATCGCGATAGGGAGAGTGCCAGGGGCATTTCCCCTAGACCTCACAAGGGGCACTGCCCCCAAACCACTATTAAATAATTTGGGGGGAAACTATGTTGATAAAAGGGGAAAATTTAACCTCCGAGTTTGATTAGGCTCCATATAACAACAATAGGAGGATAGGGCAACTAAGAAAGAAACTATTTTAAGAAATGCTATTCAATAGTTGAAAGGAAGAAAGCTCGAGTATTATTTTATAAAAATTTACACTCAAATTTTAATTAGGGTCAAACTGCAATAGTGGTTTACAAATTTTATGAGGAAGGAAATTTCATTTTTCTTCCTTTCCCCAAACTCAACGGGTTCGGTTGAACTCAATGGTTTGGTCGAACCACCTTATATGTTCGACCAAACCCCCAAACCCTAAACAAAAAAAATAATATTTTAAGGGGCTCATTCGAACATGGGTTCGACCGAACCCCCTCAAATAAGACATAAAAAAAACATGAACTTGTCACTATCATTTTCCCTTTTCTCTGCTTTCCTTGTGCTTGTGCGTGCGACGAATGTGATCTATAAATAGCGGACAAACTTGACTTCATCTCTCCGGCGAACACAAACTCAACTTCATCTCTCCAAAGTTCATCAACCCAACTTGCATATCGAGCACCAGGTTTGTCAAATTTGAATTTTGTAGAGTTAAAAATGCATTTGTTTGTTAAATTTTGAAACCCTAAATGTGAAATGTTTCAAATTTGTTGAATTGAAATTGCATTTTTTTAAAAGTTTCTAAAGCCTTTTCAACATACACTATTTCTATGATACATTTCTACTATGCCAAAAAATTAACATGCCCTATCTATGCTTCCACATTTTGCATACATTTCTACTAGGGCACCTCCAATTTATTTGAGGCATTATATCAAATAGTTCGTTAACAAATTTATTTGAAGCATTATATTAAACAGTTCATGGTAATTTTTGATGGAGTATGATAGAAATAGTGTTTCCATTGTATGCACCCTATATCAAACAATTAATTAACAAATTTATTTGAGGCATTATATCAAACAGTTCATGGTAATTTTTGATGGAGTGTGATAAAAATAGTGTTTCCATTGTATGCACCCTATATCAAATAGTTCATTAACAAATTTATTTGAGGCATTATATCAAAAACACTATTGGAAATTTATTTGAAACATTATATCAAAAACACTATTTCTATCATACTCTGTCAAAAACACTATTGGAAATTCATTTGAGGCATTATATCAAACAGTTCATTAACAAATTTATTTGAGAAATTATATCAAACAGTTCGTGATATAAAGTTTAGGGTGCATAGAATGGAAACTTGGATACAATTCTTCATATTTTTCCTTTGAGTCTTATGACATTACTCCAAAAATGGTTGGTGAATGTATGAATCGAAGAATAAATTTAGAGGAAAGAAACTAGATTGTTTGAATGAAATGTATAATAAAATAGTTCTATTAGGATTAGAAGGAATGAAGGTATTATTAAATTTTCTAGTATTAGGAAAATATAAAAATATGTCCACTTTACTATATATATATTTAAAACTATTCTTCATATATCCATGTTAAAACTATTAAAAATTAAATTACATAAATCAATTTTAAATTTGTACAAAGAAATAAATGACTTTGACTAAGAGTGAATATTTAAAATATAGCTATCCTCTTTGCAAAATCCAATTTGATTTGAGATATTTATGGACAAAAAGTATGGATGAGCATGAGGTAAGTAAGAAAGAATAACCTTAATTTATATCTTCCCTCATCAAATAATTTCACGTTTAAAGAGTTTCTTAAGGCATATCCAATTATGAAAAACTATTATATACTTGTTATAACTATATTAAATTATATCATGAATAAATTGAAAGGATAAAGAGTAAATCACTAAAAACACATACATAAATCATAGAAGTAAATTGATTAATATAAGGAGATTCAAGTGGTTGGATAATTTTTTCCAAGGAGTGGAAGAGGTTAAGAAGGAACCATCAAATAAATATAATATTTTAAATACTTTAAAAGAAAAATACATTTCTCCCTACTCTAAATTGAAATGGTATTCCTTCTAAGATGATAATAATTGAAAAAGAAGAAAATAATCATTATGAATATCAAGTACCATTGATAAGTTTTAAGAGATCAAATAAAATATTCAACAACAAAAGAAAAAAGAGAAAATAGTTAATCCTAAAGAAACAACTACAACCAAGCTACTATGTTATAAATTCTCCTCTTATGTAGTCTTCATTTCCCTATAAATTGTGGCCTCCTTGTAAAAATTAGCTATTGATCACCATAGTGAAACAAATTTAACATTTTGAAATGGTTAAACATTATTATTATTTTTATTTGTATAAGTATAATTATTATGGGTTCATTTCTCCTGTCCTACTCTTCCTAATAAGATTCTATTTTACAAGCCTCATATAAATGTTAGGGTTCTAACTTCTAAAAATTGAATAGTGTCAACTTAATCTCATTAGACAATGCTCCCCTAGTATTAATGGGGCCAACTTTTTATCTATCAAACTCGGCTATGCTTACATTGAATAATAATTTGATACCTTTATCCTGATACTTGAACTAATATATCTTGGCTCCAATTTTATTCATTTTATCTAAAAATTATTGGTGACATATCCATTCGTGTTTAGTTTTAATCATTTATTATTGCAATTAATTATTACAAGGAGATTCTTGAAGCTTGTATTCCATCCCCACCATTTTTATTCTAAATATTTGACATTTTCTTTCAACTTAAAGTCTAAATTTTATCCTTAATGCTATACATATTTTTCTAGGATAACACATATTCATTATATTTCACTAAATGTGTTCGAGGCATAGAAGAAAAACCTTCAATATATCTTTAAGATAACTTTGATACCATCAAGATAATCCCACCTTTCATTGCATTAATATCAAGGTTAACTAACCCTTCCTCTTTACATGCTTTTCAATTAGAGTATCCTCTAGTAAAAATAGAAACATTAATAGTGTGGTTATCAAAGAGTGTCTAGGGATGCACACATCACTACTATTAATAAATTATAAGATTGTAAGAAATGTTTATGGAAGAAATAACTATCTAATAGAGAATATAATGTATTAGTACATATCTAACTATTACATATTTTAAATAAATCCCCTTTAAAAACTATCTTATTGCCATTTAATGAGTCAACTAGGTTCAAAATTATTTTCATCTTATTCCTCCAAAATTCATCACCTTTACAACAAAACTTGATTTCATCTAATTTATCTTATTTATTCTCAAATCATATTAAAATCACCACCTTAAACTCTAAGAAATATTTGGTAACTTATTTATTTTATCTTCATTTAGAAAGGGTTGTGAAAGGGATTTAGAACCTTTTAAAGCTTCTTTCAAAATAACTAGGAAGATTTTATTCATTGCCTTTCTTGTTGCTTTTAGGATTAATGTTATGAATTTTGTTCCTTCATTCTTAAAAATTCTTATATCAACTCATGTTTAGCATTTCCATGATCTTTTTATATGGGAAAGGTCAACATACAATGAGGTAGACACTTTCCATTTTTTCTATTCCTTAATTAGTTCTTTCTAGGGAAACTTTTAGTCTTTTCAAACACCTTACAAAAATATGATAAATGCATGATTATTTTTCTTTCCACTCTATAAATTTTTGATGTGCTTGGATATATAATTGAGATGATTCACTCATAATGTACAATGATAAAAATTTAGTATATATGAAAGAAATATTTTCGAAACATCAAACTGCCATTCTACATAACTCTCACATGGAAATAAGAATATTATTTTATTTTAACTAAAGAAATTGTGTGTACTCTATCTTAAAAATTACTAATTATTTTTTAATTATATACTTATAATTTAAAATAAGAGCACCCTTTGTAACATGGAATAGATAGGTTAATTTTAATGAAATACAATATGTTTTTATATTAAGAAAAAATTACAAATATATGGAACTCATACATTGAGAAATTGACTAAGATGTAACTCTGTATGAGAATTAAGATGCTTGAATAATTTATATACCTTCTTTCAATAATTAACATTAGAAATTAATACTTGGCTCATATTGTATACCCACCTCCCAATGGTCTTGGAATGGATGCATTTAGATGGAGAAGGATTTCAAAAGGCTCATGGTACTTGTGGACCCCTCAAAGGCATGATATATAACACATGAAATTTATTTATGAAATTTGGTCTTTTGTTGTTGGCTTCTAGTATGAATGTTATCTATAAGGTGGAATTCTTAGTTGAGACTCTCAATCTTCCATTGTTGGTTTCTAGTGTGATTATACAATATGCTCGCCAAACTGTATTAATTTATAATGTTAATTATTCAAATAAGGTTTTGTTTCATAAGAAGAGACCTATGTTCACATATTCCAAGGCATGTTATTATCCACAATGCATGACACTTCTTCACATCTCTACCAAGTTCTAAATAGATACAGATCTTCCATTTCCATGGAGGAGATTGATGATTTAAAAAGAAAATATCATGCCATTTCTTTCTTGAGAAGTCATGTTTGCATTCATGATTTGCAACTTCCATCTTCATCCAAAAAGAAATTTTGTTATCGTTATATGCCTGATATTAAAACAAATCAAAACCTTCATTTGAGCATGATCGCCAACACAAAGGTAAACAAGTGGAAACAAAAGAAAGCTTGGTTAATGGCTTTCAACGTGTTGGTGGAAAATCTGCATCTTTTTGAAAGTGGCTTCCTAGCTTATCAGTCTTATGTTTAGTAAGGTCTTTTAATCTCCCTTGTGTTATGCATTCGGGTCATGAGTATATCTAGTATGATGTCTTCTTTTGGGTATTTTGGGTGCATAAGAGAATGTGCATATGTACTGATGTATTCAACCAATGTGCTTTTGTAACATTGTAATCACACAATTGGTCATTTGTACTAGGACCTCACTAGTCTTTTTGATAGTTTGTAAAATTTGTTACTCGGACTGCAACTGGGGGTTTTCTTGTTGGTTCTTTCCCGCCAGTACGTCCGTCTGAACTAGTTATATGTAAAATATTATATATAAATAAAATTATAAGGAGTCTCCCACTTTTTCTTAAAAAAAAAAGTTCGTGTAAATGTCCACATCTTTTTCCTTGACACAGTTGCTATTTCCTAAAAAATTTCTTATGATTTTTCATAATGTTGGTCAATAATTTATTGTAAATATTCTATAGTCATGCTCTTAAATGTCATAAGAATATGTCATAAGAGGGTTTCATCTTATAAAGCTATAATAATATTATTTGCATTTAGAACATCTTAGACACCTCCCTTGAAGCATTCAACAAATGAAAAATAACTACCAACACAAAGTGAGATGCCTCATTTCCTAATATGAGGACAAAATAATAAATCAAAATATTAGGATGCAAGGTTGACCCACCTTTCCCAATACTTGGCTAAGTTTATCATTTATTGAGGAGTGGATCCCAACAACAATTGTGCTTAGTGCTTACTACTAATCCAAGGAATACCTATTCATTTTTTTTATTGTATGCCTAATGACTCCTCATCTCAAGTTAAATTGTGGGAATGGATTTTTATTCCCTCCCTATGACTAAATGGCTACAAGGAGGTGAATATGATATGGTGGAAAAAACCAAGATGCAATTTGTTTTAGTTCTCATAAACTCTCTAAAAAATAATTGAATTCCTACATCCTAACTAGAAATACCATGAGGGGTTTAGATCCCATTTTAGACAAAAAATATTCTTATACTGATCACTAGTTCACTTGGACCAACTAAAGAGATGGTGAACTAAGGCAAACTTAGTTGTATTGATAGATTAAAACTTAGGTATTTCTCTTTCCATTGTCCCCTCTCCATAAAACACCCTTATTTAAGTAGATTCTATTAAACCTATCTCACATATCACCTCCCAATTCTTTAAACTTTTCAAACTTCTTATTCCTCATACCTAATAATCTGTCTCTTCAAGCTCAACACTTCCCACCTCAATCAAATTGATCACCTTGCTTCCTAATATCCCTTTGGTTGATGTTCCTAGACCTCATCAAATGGTAAGTGGATACAATTGTGGAATGATGCATTAAATCTATTGCACTACCTTACTATGATCTTACAATAAGAATATACCTAGAAAGAGATCAAGAATGGAAAAAATATATGGATCCAAATAGAAAAAAAAATTGTTTTGGCTTTAGCACTTACTAATAACTTTTCTACAATGAGTGGTTGCTTCCATTGAAATAAAACTTAGAAGATTTGAACTTAATTGTGGTAGAGGATCTCAATTAAGAGATAGGCTACATTGGATGAAAGGATATAAGGGATACAAATTATTTTTTAGTTATCTCGAACATATTTAAATTCTCGAGAGTGGATAATATCTATCGCTGATCAAGAGAGGTAGTTCCATGACAACTCTAATGATATTAAATCCATTTTCCTCCAACATTACAAATAATTTTTAATTGATCTAGTTGAAGGAGATCCACGTCAAGATATAGTGAAAAATTATGGGCATAACAATTATATATTTTTTAGCATAATAAAATGTATGGTTGGATTAGTGAGATATTTATAACAAGTATGCAATATGAAGTCAAAAATTTATTAGATTTGATTCTTAATAAATTATTTTTAACTATTCAATTTATAGCTTTATGCAATCTATAAGTTTAAATAGTTTGATGGTATCTAAACTTTATACTTATAAAAATATGATATATGTCTGATTATTTTTCTTTCCAATCTATAATTTTTTGATGTTTCTGGCTATATAATTGAGACGATTCACTCATATTGTAATGATAAAATTCATCCTCATATGGAGGATTTTATATTATCTTCCATTAAATTCATCCTCTTTATGAGATTCTTATGGAATATTGATATTCTAGTGTGAATTCTTAATTCTAGACATATCTTAATTAGATAAATTTAGGTTCAATGAAGGCAATAAAACTTTTTTTTCACTTACATAATCCTATTTTGAAGTTCATTTATGTTAAAAAATATTAGATTAAATATTTTTATCCCCAATTATTTTCAAATAATTTTATACTAATCTTTGTATTCTTATTCTTTCTTTCATCGTTTCATTTAAAATTTGAACCATTTAAGGATGCTATGTTATAGATTATAGTTGTCTTCCAATTATTTTTAAATTGTTAATAATATGAAAATATTATTGATGAGTAGATGAATTATTACAACTATTTTAGATTTGTATTCCCTTTATCTAGATATATTATTTACCAAAGTCTCATTGCTCTTTTAGGTGTAATTTATATATATAACATGGAAAATGCAGATCATGTTCCACCTATGCAAGATTCTTTGTTTGTAAATACTAGTAATGAGATAAAAAAATTGAGAGATTCATTAGCACAGGGTGCAAACCCGGGGATATATAGTGAACCATGCATGTTAATATTGCATAGTCTAGAAAAACTAAAAGATGAACTTGAGAGGACTAGTGCATATTCCTCAGATAGAGTGATTGCTATTCTTTCCTGCATGCAGGAAGAAGTAAATGGTGACGTTCCCCTTAAACAAATACATGATAGTGTCACCAAAGAAATGATAAAAGCCACTTGTTTTCCATTTTATCAAAATGTGTGTAAGGTTAGGGGATACCAGGTCACTAGATGTGTCGATCATGCTATGGCCTCATTGATCTACCCACAATTTCTTGCAACACATGGTCTATACCCAAACAATGACCAGATTCCATTATATTTTGTTCAGTAGTTGTATGTTGAGGTCCATTTGGGCCTCAAAGTTAACTACCTAGACATTCCACCATATGTTGGCCAGGGGCGTGGCAGGATTGCTGATAGGCCCACCTATTGTCGAGAAGAAAGACCACCCCCAGTCTTTAGGGTATTGGTTGGTGAGAGGTCTCCTGCTCTCACCCTAGCTCTATCCCCCATAGCAGACGAGGTTGTCATTGCTTCTCAAAAGGAAGCAATTGACACTATAGATGACATTGCGGCTGCCACCACTAGGATATCTGATGATCATGTAGGTTAGTATTTGATGTCAAGAAATTCCCAATCCATGCCATTTTTAGCATAGTGGACCACCATGGATCCTTTTATAGTGGTCAACATCCCTACTCCTACATAGCTTGATGCACTTACAGGAGATATGGTACACATGACTCTACATTGTTTGGTTGAGGACCTATTGGAGGCATATGCCAACATTGCATCAGACAATGGGATTAGTATAGAGCATGTTAGAGATCATTTGAGATTCAGAGGTCGTTTAGTTCCAGGATCCCATCACTCTCAGTCGAGCAGTAGTGTGCATCAAGATCCACCTACAGTTCATTTGGTAGCTGCACAGACTATGGGTTTTACTGATATGTTGATTGGTTCTGGTTCATCATCACCGATGCCATCTCACCTTCATAGTCCTCTACATTCATCATTTTTAGAACGACATGGGATAGATCAGATGGATGCAAATGTTGATTCGTCGCTTGACCATTTCAAAGGACTTAGGTCATGCGATATCAGATGATATTCATGTATGTGTGCATGTGCATGTTTCAATTCTTTTTTCATTATTATTATTATTATTTTAACTAGATATTCATGTAAGTTGATCTATATATATGTATATTTATAGTTACAGGTGGACATACCTCATATCACTCCTAGCCTTGGTCCAGATCATGTGCATGATCGATGTGACTCTATGGATGAATATGCTGCTAGTGGACATGTGAGTTTTACATTTTTATACAATCACACGTGTATATGTACATGCAATATTTATGTATGCATAGATCTAGATTGATATTTAAGAATACAAGTTCATTTAAAAATAACTTTCATAAAATTTATTTAATATAAATTATATGTATTTAACACATCCTGTACACAATTTTATTTGTAGGGCTCAACACATCCATCAGAGCAGGATCGTTCTCATTCACATGGCCATTCGACTAGGAGTAGACATTCATATTAGGCCATGCACACTAGATTTATGATCTTTACCACATGTATTTGCTTATACATGATGATCTTTAGTATTTGAGATTTGATGATCTCTAACTTACATTTACTTATATGATATACATACATTTTCTCATTTGTTGATCTTTAGTATTCGAAATTTGATGATCTTTAATTTACATTTTGCTTATATGATATGTACATATATTCTCTTATATGATATATACATACGTTTTCCTCTTTGATTATAATATGTGTTATGTTTATATTAATTGAATCCCTTTACATGTATGTACCTGTGTTTGCTTATGGTTTAAACATCTTTACACATAATATATGTATGCATTTGCTTTAAATATTCAATATACATACATGTTTTCTTATTTATGATCTCTTACAACTTCCATTTCCTTATATTCAATATACATTTGACCTCTAGTAGAATTTTGGGGAAATCAATGCCACTTTATAATTAAGTTCATTCATGTTGATCACAATAAATATTTTTTTAAAAATGACTTAAGCAACATGAACCATTTGATTTAGTTTGCCTTGCATTTGTACATGAGTACCTAATCAGGCCTTGTTGCCGGAACTCATATTTGCATAATAATTTGCTTCTCCCTAAGTTGCACTTATGGGGGGGTATTGGTGTAATTAATTATTTAATTACACTTTAGGATAAGTTTACTTAGGTAATTATTTATTTCTTAGGATAATTATCTTTTAATTCTTATCTTATCTTATTGAGCTGTCTTTTTGCTCAAGATAAGATTAGGGTTGCTTTTTCCTGCTTTATTGCATCATTGTCTTTTCGAAGGCTTTTGTATTATTTGTAAAACATTATTCTCAATAATCAATAATTCTGATTTTTGCTTGCACAACTTTGGCTCTGAGAGTTTACAGAACATCTTTCATTTTGTTCTAAATATATGTTGCATGTGATAGGTGATTGCTTGCAGGTGATTCTTGGGGATTGTGAAGTTGGTTTTTCAACTTCTACATGGTATCAGAGCTCCAGATCTGTTGCTTCCTATTCGTGTTTTGAAGATATTATCTCAAAACATCTTTTTATGTGCAAGGGTTTTATTGCAGTATTTTTTTGTCAGTTCAATGGGGTTTTTCATCATTTTTTCAGAAATTTTGACTTTGATCTCTCAAAAAGTGCATGCTAGTGCAAAACGGACTTCCTAGATGCGCTCAGAAGGCCCAAAAACCCCTATTTTCATATAAAATATGATAGGGTTTGCTGAAAATTAATTTTTTAGTATTTTTGGAAATTTTCAAAATAGTTTTTAAAAATCCGTACGGATTCGTACGGCAGCATTGATTTCTGTGCCATTTTGATTTCTGTGCTACCTCGATTTTTGTGCATGAAGGTTCAGCTAAATATTTTATTAATTGTTTCATCTTTAAATTAATAAAAATTGTGGTTTAAAGCCTAAATGAGCATATTTAGTAAAATGGTCATATCTTGAGCATATGGTCTCCGTTTTTTTAAAACAAGATATCGTCGGAAATCTGCTTCCGACACCGTTCCAGTGGTGCTGGTATTTTTTTTCTGATTTTTCCATTTTGATGCCTTTTTCGCCTGTCAAAACCAGAAGTTGTTGTTTTCACTCCGGGAGGCGTAACTTTCGCGTCCTGGCTTCATTTTCCGAAAACGAATAGGCGTTGGAAAGCTGGTTCAGTGCTCTACATAGATATCAGACCTGTTTTTCCATATTTTTTTACCAGGTATCTGATATTTCTGTTCGATCTCAGCCTTTACCTTTTCAGTTATTTTCTTGGGAAACGTGCAATCATGAGTTTTTTTTTGAGATCCAAGAGGAATTTTTTTATTTGAGAGTATATTATTGCTGTTTTCTATCATGGATTTACACAACATTGCACCCCTTACTCCATTCAACTATTTTGGTTGGAAAAAACAAATGGAGATTCACTTGAAACATAAAGGGTTGTATAGGGTAACCATGGGTACAGAAATTGAACCTACAGGTGCTACTGAAAAGACAAAATGGTTTAATAGGTGTGATGAAGCTTATGGAACATTATGTCTGTCTATTTCATTTGACCTCCTTTTCCACATTGAATCTTGCACTACACCAAATGAGATATGGGATACTTTGGAGTCCTTGTTTGGGAAGCAGGATAATATGAGAGGTTTTCAGTTAGAGAATGAGCTTATTGGCTTAAATCCTAGGGATTTTGACAGCATCCAGGAGTTTTTCACCAAATTCAAGTCTCTTAGATTACAGTTATCATAGTGTGGTGTTCAGAAAGAAGACTCTCAATTGGTATTGTCCATCCTTTCTAAGCTTGGACCTAATTATTCAGTTTTTGTTTCTACCTTTTATGCCACTAGGGATGCACTTGGTACGAGATTCACTATGCCCTCTCTTGATGACTTTGCTTCATCTCTCACTCAAGAGCAAGCTAAGTTAGCTAGCATGGGTATGGTGAAACCTTCTTCCTCTTCACATGCACTTATTGCATCACAGGAGCCCAGAGATTAGAAGGCTTCTACAGGCAAAGGCAAGGAACAGAAACAAAAGGATTTTGAACCTCATGAGCAAAAAAAGGAGTCCTCATATTCATCCTCCTCTTCTAAGGGGAAATAATTTAGGAAGGAGAAGTCTACATGTGAGATGAGAAGGACATTTTCAGGATGTCTGCACAGCCTCTTCTCCTCATTCTTCTTCTCCTTCGTGAGCAACATAACACAGTAATAACTGGTTTTACATACTTCAATGTGATATGAAGGGACATACTCTTTGTGCTTCTTCGGGTATTGGATTAGGGAGATGGCTTCTAGATTCAGGAGCATCTCATCATATGGCATCTTCGCAGTCTATGTTCACTTCCTTTGAGCCTTGCACTATGTCTCCCATTTTGATGGGAAACAACACTTATATGAGTGTTACAGGGAAGGGGTCTATTAGTTTTGGGGACCACTCCTTTCCGGATGTCTTGTGTGTCCCTCACTTGACACATAACCTTCTTTCCGTCTATCAGATAACACATGGGGCAATGGGAGATCTATGGAGTTCACACCTGATTCAGTTATCATCAGAGACTTGGAGAGTAGAGCAGTCATTGCTATTGGGATAGTGGATCACTTCTCTCGGTTGTATTCCTTCACTGATTTTGCTACTAGTGGTGCTTCTGTTCCTACAACTGTTCCTCACACTTCGCATGTGCATCATCATTCAGAGGAGAGATTTGGCTTCTTGAACATTGATGTTCTCACTTCAGATCTTGTTCTCGAGCCTTCTGCTCCATCTCCTCCTCCTCCTGTTGCTTCTTTTGTTTCAGTGCTACAGGATCCAGTTGATCATACATCTTTGGAGGTTTCTATTGAGTCTTCACCTACTTCGGCTTCTTCATTTGTTGAGGTCACACCTGCTTCTATGGAGACATCTTGGGCTGCACCTATTCCACCTTCAAAGATTTCTTTCATTTGACCTCTTCCCTCTCACTTCTTTCTGGAGATGCAGTTTCTTCTCTTCTTTTGGAGTTACTTCATTCTAGGGGGATCTGTGGTCTCTTTCTTCCTCTCTTATGGGGGGATTCTTTCATGTATCTTTGTGATGAATGGTGTCCTTGGGGGGTCTTATGGATTCCTCCATTTTTCATCACTTGGGTAGTTTATTGCATTCTATTTTGGGGAGGAGTTTTGTTCCCATGTGGTTTTATCCTTTACCCCGTTTGATTTAGTTTGCCTTGCATTTGTACATGAGTACCTAATCAGGCCTTGTTGCCAGGACTCATATTTGCATAAGAATTTGCTTCTCCCTAAGTTGCACTTATGGGGGGTATTGGTGTAATTAATTATTTAATTACACTTTAGGATAAGTTTACTTAGGTAATTATTTATTTCCTAAGATAATTATCTTTTAATTCTTATCTTATCTTATTGAGTTGTCTTTTTTCTCAAGATAAGATTAGGGTTGCTTTTTCCTGCTTTATTGCATCATTGTCTTTTTGAAGGCTTTTGTATTATTTGTAAAACATTATTCTCAATAATCAATAATTCTGATTTTTTCTTGCACAACTTTGGCTTTCAGAGTTTACAGAACATCTTTCATTTTGTTCTAAATATTTGTTGCATGTGATAGGTGATTGCTTGCAGGTGATTTTTGGGGACTATGAAGTTGGTTTTTCAACTTCTACAGCTATATGGTGCCAAGGAATAATAGTTATATATGATAGATTATTCTTTAAATTATGTCTTAACACACATTTGTTTTGAAGGTTTCTAACCATCCTTGCACTTGAATGACTATAAATACTTTTAAATGTCCTCAAGTCATCTTGGTCATGCAAGTTGCAATGTTTATATGTGTGATAGGTTGAATGTATGCGTTAGAAAATGAGCAGCAAACTAAAGAGTGAAAATAAACACCAAAACAACCTACACCTCAAGATTAGCCTAAGTTGGAATCAACACAAGATAAAAGCAACAAATGGAACATTATACCTTGTTTCGAATCGATCCTTTGGTTGGCCCTTCGATCTTGGATGTGTATGCTCCTTGGATGGCACAAGATGCAAGCTAAATGATGATGTGAGGATGGGTGAAAATGGATGAAAACATGAAAATGACTAAGTGTAGATTGAGAAATAAAATTGCAAGAGTTTGGCTAGCAAAATGATCTCCCCAAAATGAGAGAAAAGAGGGGGTATTTATAAGAATTTTGAGAATTTCTAGAAGAAATGGATGGCCAAGATTGAGCCACCAAATATCAAGATGTAGGGCTAAGGTGAGTTGAGAACTCACAAGCCCTCACATCTTGACATGTGGCATGGGGAGAGGTTTAAGAAAAATGAGGTGGAGATGAGGTGGAAGGATAGTACATGACATGGAGGGGGGTACAAAGTACCTTGGGATTGGACAAGATCTCCTCATAAAAGAGGTCCTTGTCCCCATGTGGGTGAGAGGACATGTGAGGAATTAAAAATTCCTCAAATATTCTCATGGGGAGATGGGAAAGAATAAAGAATAAAGAGAGGACATGTGGGAAGAAGTGAAGGAATTAAAAATTTATTTTGAGTGTATTGGGGGATTAAAAGTGAATTAAAAATTCACATGGGAAAGTGGAGTGCCTTGCCCAAAAGGAGAAAGCCTTTAATAAGGTTGACTTAAGGACACATGCCATAAATGGGAAGGGGATTAGGTTGGACTAACCATATGATTAAGGTTGTGCAAGTACTTAGTTAGATGGACTAATGACTTATTAGAAGAAAGTGGGAGATTATGGAGGATGTGACCCTAATAATGATTAGGGGTGTGCATATGTTAACCATAGTTAATTAGAGGAAGATGAAGAAGTTAAGATGGATTAGAGACCAACTTGCAAAAGTTGGAGGATGTGACAATGAGAGAGAAAAGAGGAATTAAAAAAAATGAATTTTAATTCCAAAAGGGGAATATGACTAAATTAAATAAAATGGTGTATTTATTTAATTTAGGGGAGGAAGATGGGTAAAGTATTTATTAAACTAAATACTTTATGAACCCTATGTAAGATGCAAGGTATTAATTAAACAAATGATTTAATTAATATTAACAGAGGGGATAAGCAATTGGATGAATAAGGAGACGTCTTTGATCATATGGAAGTGGTCAAATTAGATGTCTACAATATGATCATTGACTCCAATTCCTTAAGCCAATTCTTTTTTTTTCAATATTTGTGTTTTGTGTCTTGGGTCTTTTATTTTCATCACTTCAATGTTCTCAAATTATTTTTTATGTTTTATGCTCTAGGGATTCCTCAAGTTTGAGTCAAGCCAAATCTAGATATTGGATCAAAAAAAATTGTTGAAGAACACATGGACATGGAAGTTAGGGAGGAGACCCAAGCTCAAACAATGCTTTTTGGAGAGGGGTCAAGATCACTTCCTTCTACTGGTATGGATGAGAATATAAAACTAGCACAAACTTCTCTCACTTATAGCATCATGTTTTATCAGTTTGTTTGCTTGCATACATAAACTTCACTTATATAACATCATCTCTCACTTTTTCTTGCAAAATATTTTGTGACATGTAGGAAGAGCTCAATAAGCAGGAAGTTTTCATGCTCAATTCAAGCCAAATATAGACATTGGATCAAATGAATCCACTCAAGAATGCATGGTCCTTGAAGATAAGGAGGAGGCACAAGTTCAAACAATGCATGTTGGAGAGGGGTTGGGATCACTTCCTCCTACTGGTATGGATGAGCATATAAAACTAGCTAAGAAGGTGAGGAAACAAATTTCTCATAGAAATTTAGATCATTTACTTGAAATGGACATGGAGAAACTGAAATATTATGCCAACCTAGCTTATAATAAGAGAAAGAGGTCAATGACTAAATTTGTAAATGGAATGATCAATCATCATTTCAATCATCTTGATACACTTGAAAAAACCCAATTTTTATCACGTTTACTTTTTCGTGATGAGCTCAAAGAGTCATTACAATTGTTGGGTGTACATTTGGCATCAAATAAGAAGAAACACATAGGATTACAAAAGGATATTGTTCAAAATGTTAAAAAGGGTTTAGATTCCATTAGGAAAGGATCTCGATCAGTGGATAAGGCCACTACAAGAAGGGTGATGTTGACATGTATTGTACATCAAGATAAAAGAAAAATGTCTGCACTTTCAATTGAAATTGGTTATAGTAGAACCAAATTGATAAAATATGAGAAAAAGAGAAATTTTTTGGATGAGAGTTTAGAAGGAAATCGGGCAATTATGTGTAGAGCTCCTTGTTTTGACAGGAATGAAGGTGTTGTTAGGAACTTGGTCTCAGGTTTTTGGCATGATCAGACTCGTCCATCATCAAATACTAGAGATGTTATGAGACACAATATTGGACCTAGTATTTATGAAAATCACATCAAACATTGGCTAGACAAAACACAATTTGAGATGTATATGAACTTTTGTAATGCATATCCTCATATAAAGATTGGGCAAACAATGTTTCAAAGGTTAAAGCCATATTATGTGAAAATAACCAAGTTTTTTGAAACTTCTTGTTGTCATTATCATATTGAATTTGATCTCTACTATCAAGTGTTTTGAAAGATGAGAGAAGAAAGATGTGGGTTTCAAAATGCACCTCCTAAATAGGAAATTTTGTTCATAAAGTCTATATTATGTGATCATGAAAATGGACCTCAAATCAACTACATAAAAGGAATTTGTGAGATGTGGAAATTTGGCTAAATTTTCTTCAAGAATTGAGGATACTGACCTAACAAAGATAGTAAATTGCAAGAGGTAAGCATTATTTTTAGAGAGTTTATTTGTTTCAATTTCTCATAGATTTTTATTTGGATTCTCTTTGATGTAATGTTTCATTGATCAAGTGTGATTTATTAGTTATTCACATATTTTACTAACACAGGTACAAGTATGTAAAGTTGCAAACAAATTTTGGGAAAGAATCCACAAGGTTGAACTATGTAGAAGAGGAGATTCCCATTGGAAAATTTATGGAAGATTTTGAAAAATTGATATGACCATACATACAACATTCCTATTTTGCTAAGTGGCAAGCACAACAATTCCAAATATTGAGAGATACTTTCCCACGTGGAATAGCTTCTATCAAGAGTTGACTTTGCAGAAAATTACTCCTTCATACATCAAAAGGAGATCCAATCAGAGTATTACTTTTCAAAGCAGATCACTATTATGGTTCATGTGTGTTATCGACATTCACAATCAGAATTGGATGGTGTTGAGAGTACATATGATGAATGAGTATTAAGAAGGAATGCCACTTTTATATTAGTGATGATAAAGAGCATGACACACTTTTTGTACAACATTGCTTTACAATTTTTTTTTGGGAACTTGACAAGCATGGGTGTAAAAATGGAAAAAACATTTTGTATGGTTAGATGGATGTGTGACACAATTCAAATCTCACGCCATCTTCTATGCACTTTGTAGATATCATAAAATCTACAAAATACCTGCTTCTGGAGTTTTTTAGAGTGGGCATGGAAAGGGTGAGCATGATGGAGCGTGAGCTTGCATCAAACGAGTTTCTTAAGAAAGATCAAATGAAAGTATCTAGAAGATCATCTAGGACAATGCACATGATGTTGTTGAATGGTGCAAGAAACACTTGCATCAAAATGTAGTTGGCATATCTTCAAGCACTAAACCGGACACATTCCACATAGAGTGTTTTGGGCATGTATAAAACTACATTAAATCAAAAATTTGAATTTTATTTAAATTTAAAAATATATATATACACATTTGTCTCACATGTTTTTGTTGTACATATGCATCTTAGGCTCTGATAGAATATCAAATGCATGGATGCAGTGGAGGTAGAAAATAAAGATCTTTTGCATTGTGTTAGGAGTCTCAGATAGTTGCCATGGATGGACATAGACACAAGGATTACCTCTTGTTTTGCACTGAAAGTGAATTGAGGGAAACTCTGATTATGCATGCAACAATCAAGAACTTTGATATGTTGGTAAATGGGATATGGTACCACTAGTTGTTTCAGAAACATATGATGAAAACGAGGAAGAAAGATTTGAAGACATTCCTTTGATTTCAATTGATTATGACCATATTTCAGGATTGGTTAGAAAAGGTACACATGTGTAAGTTTTCAATAATTTAAATATTATATATATCTAATTAATGATCTTTAGAGACATTTCTAATTTTTTAAGAATTTTTTTGTGTAAATTTGGTGTACATGAGATGTTTTTGCAGTCATAGCATAGCCTGGAAACATTGAAGGTGTTAGCTAT
>VDFB02353493.1:349627047-349824475 GCA_007258455.2 Sequoia sempervirens
AGCTAATTACAACCATATAAAGAGCCACATTAAAGAAGATAAAAAATAATGATCACTTGAGACTATGATTTAGATACATATGTTGGTAAACAAGATATTTTCCTAAATTGATAATTACGTATTGATGCACCTCTCCACCCTAAATATCCTCACTCGTTGGTTAGTAATTTATATAATGTATTAATTGGCTATCCTTGGAATTAATACTATTCATAATATTACCACTCCTAATGGTTTAATAATAATTTGTACCCTCTATGCATCCATCTACCCTTCATCATCATAATGATTCCATATCCTATCATACTATAGTTACCACTTCCATGGGATCCACCACCCATGTCCTAGATCTTTCTCTCCACTGAGTATTTTTCTTATCTCCCATCCTTTTATATATGTTCACACCATTTGTTGCCTAACACTGTATACTATCTGAGGATATGTTCTTCATACCATTCCTCCTTATCTCATGAAAATCTAACCTTATAGTGTAACTTCTCCTTCCATTACACCGTACCTTTCTAGACCTTCCCTCTTTGCCCATTCTCCTTCTTGTCCTACACTATCCTACCACTGTATATCCCTATACCTTGGATATACTGTGAAGAAATTTGTGACTTTCAATATACTTTAAAAATTAGACCCATATTTTAAGCGTAAATATTGTATAATAAAGCACAATCCATGCTTCCTAATTCAACTTCACTAATATCTATTGAATGAACTTAGGTTCATTACAATAAGATAATCATATAACCATAATTAGTTGTCAAGATAATGGTAAAGTTTTCAATAGCCATATTTATCCTTCCACATGCCACCATTAGACATACACATAATATTCATGAACATCCATACCTATGAGCATCCAAATACAAGAAATATAACTATATATATCATGCACATCATCAACATACACATAAAATATCACACCCATCATCAACACAACTAATAGTTCCCATATCATATTATCTATGTTCTCATACAAATGTGTCTTCAAATACATCAAAGCACTCATGAGTAAATCCACTCTGTAGAGCATACACATAACTAAAAAGGTGCCCCTAAGGTATTTGTCTCCTATATCTATCCTCTTAGCCTATCCTTCTCTATGGATATGTTCCACTCATATCTACCACCCTGAGGTGATCCATGTCTCAATCCTTGTCAAGGTCCCTCCTCCTCTCTACCTATATCCTTTCTCAATGAGCTAGATCTATCACTGCTACTCCCCAAAACACCTACATTTAAATATTAAAAAAATGTTTAATAAATCATACAACATTGATTAAAACTAACTAAACAATGAAAGCATTTAATATTATAACACCTTATGAATTATGTTGAATGTCCCCACCTTGAAATTTATAGCCATCGATGTCAATCACTTATTCATACTATAGCTTTGTTCTCCAAAACACCTACATTTATATAAAAGTGAATTTTTAAGAAAAATAATATTTAACCTACTTTTAACTCAACAATAATGGATGTATTTCTATCATAAACTCTTCATACTCATAACAAAATCATGGCCTAGGTAGAGTATAAAAAATGTTTCCAACCTCATATGTAAATCTAGAGTTAGAGTGTCAAAATTGTTGAATTTCATCCTTTGTGCTATTAATTAGCTTCTTATCGACTCATGGAAGCCTACTGCTAAAAGCCCAAGTATGATTTTCAATAGGAATTTCTAATCATGATCTTATTGATAGTACTTTTGATAATGTTTTACGATTTAGACTTAATTCAAGACAAGTTTTTGATAATGGATTTAGTATTTTGCTTTCCAATCTATAACTTTTTGATGTTCTTGGCTATATAATTGAATTTCATTTATGTTAACAACTATTAGATTAAATATTTTTATCCCCAATTATTTTCAAATAATTTTATACTTTAATCTTTGTATTCTTATTCTTTCTTTCATTGTTTCATTTAAAATTTGAACCATTTAAGGATGCTATGTTATAGATTATAGTTGTCTTCCAATTCTTTTTAAATTGTTAATAGTATGAAAATATTATTGATGAGTAGATGAATTAAAACAAGTTCTATTTTACATTTGTATTCTCTTTATCTAGATATATATTATTTACCAAAGTCTCATTTCTTTTTTAGGTGTACTGTATATATATATTTAACATGGAAAATACAGATCATGTTCCACCTGTGCCAGATTCTTTGTTTGCAAATACTAGTAATGAGATAAAAAAAATTGAGAGATTCATTAGCACAGGGTGCAAACTAGGGGATGCCACCGTGAACCATACGTATTAATATTGCATAGTCTAGAAAAACTAAAGAATGAACTTGAGGGTTGTTACCAACACAGGATAGAGTGGTGCTATTGCTTTCATGTGGGAAAGGAAAATTTTATGGTGATGTTCCCCTTAAACAAATACAAGATAGTGTCACCAAAGAAATGATAAAAGCCACTTGTTTTCCATTTTATCAAAATGTGTGTAAGGTTAGGGAATGCCAAGTCACTAGATGTGTCATCATGCTATGGCCTCATTAATCTACCCACGATTTCTCACAGCACATGGTCTATACCCAAACAATGACCAGATTCCATTGTATTTTGTTTAGTAGTTGTATGTTGAGGTCCATTTTGGCCTCAAAGTTAACTACCTAGACATTCCACCATATGCTGGTTAGGGTCATGGTAGGATTGTTGATAGGCCCATCTATCGTTGAGCAGATAGACCACCCCCAGTGTTTAGGGTATTGGTTGGTGATAGGTCTCCTGCACTCACCCCAGCTCTAGCCCCCATAGCAGATGAGGTTGTTGTTGCTTCCCAAAAGGAAGCAATTGACATTGTAGGTGACATTACGGCTACCACCACTAGGATATCTGATGATCATGTAGGTCAGTATTTGATATCTAGACATTCCTGATCCACACCATTTTTAGCATAGTGGACCACCATGGATCCTTTTACAGTAGCCAGCATCCCTACTCCTACACAACTTGATGCACTTATAGGAGATATGTCATGCATGACTCTGCATTGTTTAGCTGAGGACCTGTTGGAGACATATGCCCACATTGCATCAAAAAATGGGATCAATATAGAGCATGTTAGAGAGCATTTGAGATGCAGAGTTCGTTCAGTTCCAGGATCCCATCACTCTCAGTCGAGCACTAGTGCGCATTAGGATCCACCTACAGTTCATACGACAGCTGCACAAACTATGGGTTTTACTGATATGCTGATTGGTTCTGGTTCATCATCACCAATGCCATCTCACCTTCATAGTCCTCTACATTCATCATTTATGGCACGACATTGGATAGATCAGATGGATGCAGATGTTGATTCGTCGCTTGATCGTTTGGTGGATATGGTGGAGGCGACTTTTTCAGAGCACTTAGGTTATCTGATATCAGATGATGTGCATGTATGTGTGCATGTGCATGTTTCAATTCTTTTTTCATTATTTAAAAAATAAAAATTAACTAGATATTCATGTAAGTTGATATATATGTCTATATATATTGTTACAGGTGGACATACCTCATATCACTCCTAGCCTTGGTCCAGAACGTGTGCATGATTGATGTGACTCTATGAATGAATCTGCTATCAATGGACATGTGAGTTTTACATTTTTATAGATCTAGATTGATATTTAAAAATACAAGTTCATTTAAAAATAACTTTCATAAAATTTATTTAATATAAATTATATGTATCTAACACATCTTGTACACAATTTTATTTGCAGGGCTCAGCACATCCATCAGAGCAGGACCGTTCTCATTCAGATGGCCATTCCGCTAGGAGTAGACATTCATATTAGACCATGCATTCTAGATTTATGATCTTTACCACATGTATTTGATTATATGATGATCTTTAATAGTATTTGATATTTGATGATCTCTTACTTACATTTGCTTATATGATATACATACATTTGCTTATTTGTTGATATTTAGTATTCGACATTTGATGATCTTTAATTTACATTTTTCTTTTATGATATGTACATATATTTTTTTATATGATATATACATACATTTTCCTCTTTGCTTATAATATGTGTTATGTTTATGTGTATTGAATCCCTTTACATATATGTACATGTGTTTTCTTATGGTTTAAACATGTTTACACATAATATATGTATGCATTTTCTTTAAATATTCAATATACATACATGTTTTCTTATTTTATGATCTCTTACAACTTACATTTCCTTATATTCAATATACATTTTATCTCTAGTAGAATTTTAGGGAAATCAATGCCACTTTATAATTAAGTTCATTCATGTTGATCACAATAAATATTCTTAAAAAAAGGACTTGAGCAACATGAACCATTGAGTTGAAAACAAGATATAATCTTTTTGACAAGTAACTTGAAATTCAATTTAAATATAATTTTAAGAAAATTCAATTCAAATTATATCGAGCTATTATACGTTTTTAACAACTAACTTGAAATTCAATTCAACTATAATTAAGAAAATTCAATTCAAATTAAATACCTCTAATATACATTTTTGACACTATAACAAAATTCTAAAATTACTAGATATGTTGTGCATACCTATGAATTAAATAACAACAAACTCCACAATGAAATAACTTTTTTGTTTACTACTTGATTCATTTAAACTAGGATCTAGTTATTCCATGTACACTTGAATAATTTTGATTCACTTGGAGGCGTGTGATTTTGGAGAAGAAGTTTTGCACATTTATCAAGGAGGAAAATATTGGAGCTCGACAACTTTCCATTTTTATCAATCAAGGAAAAATTTGGAGGATAATTTAAATAAGTTGGTAGAGGACTTTTTTAGAGTCATCTTTAAGTTGAAGAATAAAATGGGACAACAAAGAAAAAGAAAAAATGCGTCTCAACGAAAATTGTCAAAAGAAGAACATAAGAGGTGTGAATTTTTTTTGGAAAATTATCATAGAAAGAAACAAGGTACATGCTTGTTTCTTCTCTCTCTCACTCTCAAGTGTGTGTTTAGGACTTTTACTTTTAAGGTTTCTAACCATCATTGCACTTGAATGACTATAAATACTTTTAAATATCCTCAAGTCATCTTGGTCATGCAAGTTGCAATGTTTATATGATCCTTGACTCTAATTCCTTAAGCCAATTCTTTTTGTTTCAATATTTGTGTTTTGTATCTTTGACCTTTTATTTTCATCACTTCAATGTTCTCAAATTATTTTTATGTTTTATGCTCTAGGGATTCCTCAAGCTGGAGTCAAGCCAAATCTAGTTATTGGATCAAACGAATCCATTGAAGAACACATGGACCTTGAAGTTAGGGAGGAGACCCAAGTTCAAACAATGCTTGTTGGAGAGGGGTCAAGATCACTCCCTTCTACTGGTATGGATGAGCATATAAAACTAGCACAAACTTCTCTCACTTATAGCTCATCATGTTTTATCAGTTTGTTTGCTTGCATACATAAACTTCACTTATATTTAACATCATCTCTCACTTTTGTTTGAAAAAATATTTTGTATTTTGGCATGTGGAAGGGCTCTAACAAAGCGAGGGAAGTTCAAAGAAGTTTTCCATACTCCAGTCGAGGCCAAATCTAGACATTGGATCAAATGAATCCATCAAGAATGCATGGTCCTTGAAGATGGGAGGCACAAGTTCCAAACAATGCATGTGGAGAATTTTGGGGATCACTTCCTCCTACTAGTATGGATGAGCATATAAAACTAGGCGAGAAAGGTGGAAACAAATTTCTCATAGAAATTTAGATCATTTACTTGAAATGGATATGGAGAAACTCAAATATTATGCCAACCAGCTTTATAATAAGAGAAAGAGGTCAATGACTAAATCTGTAAATGGAATGATCAATCATCATTTCAATCATCTTGATACACTTGAAAAAACCCAATTTTTATCACATTTACTTCTTCGTGATGAGCTCAAAGAGTCATTACAATTATTGGGTGTCCATTCAGCATCAAATAAGAAGAAACACATGGGATTACAAAATGATATTGTTCAAAATGTTAAAAAGGTTTTAGATTCCATTGGGAAAGGATCTCGAATAGTGGATAAGGCCACTCCAAGAAGGGTGATGTTGACATCTATTGTACATCAAGATATAGCAAGAAAAAGAAAAATGTCAGCACTTTCAACTGAAATTGGTTATAGTAGAGCCACATTGATAAAATATGAGAAAAAGAGAAAGTTTTTGGATGAGATTTTAGAAGGAAATTGGGAAATTATGTGAAGAGCTCCCCATTCTGACAGGATTGAAGATGTTGTTAGGAACTTGGTCTTAGGGTTTTAACATGATCAGACTCATCCATCATCAAATACTAGAGATGTTATGAGATATAAGATTGGACCTAGTATTTATGAAAATCATATCAAACATTGGCTAGACATAACACAATTTGAGATGTATATGAACTTTTGTAATACATATCCTCATATAAAGATTGGGCAAACAATGTTTCAAAGGTTAAAGCCATATTATGTGAAGATAAACAAGTTTTTTGAAACTTGTTTTTGTTGTTATCATATTGAATTTGATCTCTACTATCAGGTGTTTTGAAAGATGAGAGAAGAAATATGTGGGTTTCGAAATGCACCTCCAAAACATGCAAGTTTGTTCATAAAGTCTATATTATGTGATCATGAAAATGGACCTCAAATAAATTGCATAAAAGGAATTTGTGAGACATTTGGAAATTTGGCTAAATTTCCTTCAAGAATTGAGGATACTGACCTAACAAAGGCGATGAAATTACAAGGGTAGTAATATTTTAGAGAGTTTATTTGTTTCAATTTCTCATAGATCAAGTTATTTGGATTCTCTTTGATGTAATGTTTCATTGATCAAAGTGTGGTTTATTAGTTATTCACATATTTTTACTTGACACGAGGTACACCAAGTATGTAAAGTTACCAAACAAATTTGATGAATCCACAAGGTTGAACTATGTAGAAGAGGAGATTCCCATTGGAAAATTTATGGAAGATTTTTGAAAATTGATACGACCATACATACATCATTCATTTTTTTCTAAGTGGCAAGCACAACAATTCCAAACATTAAGAGATACTTTCCCACATGGAATAGTTCTATTAGTAGTTGACTTTGCAGAAAATTACTCCTTTGTACATCCAAAGGAGATTCAATCAGAGTATTACTTTTCAAAGCAGATCACTATTATGGTTCATGTGTGTTATCGACTTGCACAATCAAAATTGGATGGTGTTGAGAGTATAGATGAAGAACGAGTCATTAAAAAAGAATATCACTTTTATATTAGTGATGATAAAGAGCATGACACACTTTTTGTCCAACATTGCTTTACAATATTTTTTGAGAATTTGGCGGGGTGTAAAGTTACGAAAATCATTTTGTATGGTCCAGGATGATTGTGGAAGCACAATTCCAAATCTTCACGGCCATTCTATGCACTTTGAATATCATAAAAATCTAAAAAATACCACATGTTTGGAGTTTTTTTTAGAGTGGGCACGGAAAGCGTGAGCATGATGGAGCAGGTGCTTACATCAAACGAGATTTAAGAAAGCATCAAATGAGTTATCTAGAAGATCATCTAGACAATGCGCATGATGTTGTTGAATGGTGCGAAGCACTTTGCATCCAAATGTAGTGCGATACATCTTCGAACAAGCCAGAGCCACATTCCACATAGAGAGTGTTTTGGGTGATATCAGTATGTATAAATTACATTTTAAATAAAATAATATTTGAATTTATTTAAATTTAAAATATATATATACATATTTATTTGTTCACATAAGTTTTTGTTGTATGTATCTGGAATTATTGGATAGAAGATCGATGCATGGATGCAAGAGGGTAGAAAAAAAAAGATCTTTGCATTGTGTTAGGAGTTCAGATAGTCACCATGGATGGATATTAGACACAAGGGATTACTCTTGTTTTTGCATTGAGTGCATTGAGGGAAACTCTGATTATGCATGCAACAATCAAGAACTTGGATATGTTGGTAAATGGGATACAGTGCCACTAGTTGTTTCATAAACATGTGATGAAGACGAGGAAGAAAGATTTGAAGACATTCCTTTGATTTCAATTGATTATGACCATATTTTAGGATTGGTTAGAAAAGGTACACGTGTAAGTTTTCAATAATTTAATTATTATATATATCTAGTTAATGATCTTTAGAGACATTTCTAATTTTTTAAGAATTTTTTTGTGTAAATTTGGTGTAGAGGAGATGTTTTTGCAGTCATAGCAGAGCCTGAAAACATTGAAGGTGTTAGCTATTATTTATTGCATTGCATAGAAGAGAGGAATAAGCTAATAGAACCTGAAACAAGTGATGGAATGTTATTTCCCACATGTGAGTTTGAATTTAAAATTTTATATACATTGTATTCACATGTGCACATTACATTATAAACATTAAATATATATTGTACAAACCTTGTGCATGAAAATATTACACACGTTCATATGTCTTACCTTAGGTTCATGTTTACCATGCAGGTTCTGTTGTAGTACAAGGGACATATCTAAAAAAAGTCAAATTTGTTCAGCATGGGATTCATTTTGTTGACTATCAACCTGATAACAAGGTATATCAATATAGTCACTTAATAATTGCTACCACTCTATATCTTCATGCAGTTTCACATGCACATGGCCGAAGAAAATGGAGACTAGATAGTGATGATCATCAAAAAATTCTATATGTTATTGAAGAGCGGGCTGAACCAAAATCTTTGACTTAGATTATATCCATGGTTTTCAAGTTCACTTGTAACCCTATACATGTTCAAATGAGAACTTATAGTAACTTGAACATAGTTGTAAATCATTTTGTGTAAATTACAAAAATATATGTACATATTTGTTCCATGGAATATTCTTAAGTTCAAGAATGTTTGATAGCATCATCTCTCACTTTTTTTGGTTGCATGTAAACCCATATTATATGCTTTCAATCCTTATTTGAAACATAGTGATTTTTTTTAAAATCATTTTTCCTAAATTACAATTATATACAACTTATATTTGTTTCATGAAATTCTTAAGTTTAAGAATTATATACACTTATATACAACTTTTATAATTTGTTCCATCGAGTTGTTCCATGGGAAACTATGTAAATTTTCCATTATCCATTCCATCCATTCCCTTCCCTTCCCTTGTCCACCCTCTATCTTTCCACTCTTGTCTCCCTCCCTCTCTCCTCTACCTTCTTTTCCACTAAAACCACTACCCTTTATCTCTCTTGTTTCCTCCCTCTCTCTCAAGTCTCCTCCACCCCCCTCCCTCTCCCCTCTACCATATTCCCCTTAAAACCCCTACCATCTCTCTCAAACCTCTCCCTCCCTCACCCCTCTCCCTCTGCCATACAACCCTTGTGCCCCCCTACCCATTTGTCTCTCTCCCACTCCCCCCTCTTTCTCTCAGATCTCCTCCCCCTCCCCTCCCTCACCATGGCCCATGAAGCCCCTGTCCTTGTCCTCCTTTGTCTCTCCCACCCCTCTCCAGGTCTCCTCCACCCCCCTCTCACCATATTATATTCCCTACCATCTCTCCCACTCCTTGTCTCTCAGGTCTCTCTCTCTCAGGTCCTCTCCCTACCCTCCCTCCCTCTCTTCCATTCCTTTATCTCTGACTCCCCTCTCTCTCCAGTCTCCACTACCCTCTCCCTTAAACCCCTACCACTCCTTCTCCCCATCTCCTCTCCAGGTCTCCCTCCCCCTCTCCCTCTGCCCTTGGCCGCTTGTGCCCCCCCTGCCCTTTGTCTCTCCCCCCTCTCTCCGTCTCCCCCCTCCATATTCCTTCCATTCCATTCCTTTGTCTCCTCTTTCCTCCAGGTCTCCACCCCTCTCCCAACCATATTCCTTGTGTCCCTTTGTCTCTCCGGCTCCATTCCTCTCAGATCTCTCCCTCCACTATTCTCCACCACCCATGTTCCTTCATCCCTTTATCTCTCCCCACTCCCCCCTCTCTCAGGTTTCTCCCTTCACCCCCTCTCCCTCTGCCCATGACCCCTGTGACCCCTAGGCCTTCTCACTGCCACCCGTCTCTCCACTCCCCTCTCAGGATGCCCACCCACTCCTGCTTTCCCTGCCCCGGCTCCCTCTCTAAAGTCTCTCCCTCCTATCCCCTTTCCCTCTCTCTTCTCTACCCTTAACCCTTGTACACCCCGCACCCTTTATCTCTCTCCCACTCCCCCCTCTCTCTATCAAGTCTCTTCCTCCTACCCTCTCTCCCTCTCTCCCCTCTACCCTTAACCCTTGTACACCTCGTACCCTTTATCTCTCTCCCACTCCCCCCCCTCTCTTTGAAGTATCTCCCTCCTACCAAGGATTAAATTTGATGGTCAACTTTGCCTGTCAACAATTTTTTTAATGATGGTTATCTATTCAAGGGTGCCCTTAAAACATTATGATATACCTTAGTGTATGTAAAATTATATATAAATCAAACATATATATCATTATAATTCTATATAAATTTTGACAGTCTATCCAAAATATCTCCTTTTATCTGATACAATCTTCTTAAAATTTTGATTGTATTCTACGGAAAAAATCTCTAAAAACGGTCATATGGCCATCAAATTTAAACCCTGCCACCTACCTCCACTCCCTCCATATCTTTCTCTTAAGTCATCATTTAAAAGAATATAATTAATATTTATATTAATATTAAAAATTAATTTTTAAAAGAAGGTGTTCGACTGAACATCTTTAGAATGTTCGGTCGAACCCAATTTAAATCAATTTTTTTATTCTATGTTGAATGGGTTTGGTTGAACCCCTATTCAATCAAACATTATTTTTTTGTTCGATCGAACCCACATTTTTTCACCCTCACCCCCTGAGGCCCCAAAATTGCTGAGAATTTTACACTTCAAAGCTCGATTTGAGAATGAAAATGGAGGAGATCTCAGAAACCCAACTAGTATTAGGTTCCCCTCAAAACGAGCTATCCAACGAATATAATTTTAATATGTTTTGATTATATTACCTATCTATTTTTTAAGTTTTATTAAATATAGGTTTTTCACCGAAAACAAAACTCTTTGTTCTGCACAAGTGGAAAAATAGAAGATTATAAAAAAAAATGAATTTAAATAATATGAGTGCACCAGATATTGGAGTCCTTGATCCAACCAAAAAAATAAAATAAAATTGATACATACAGTAAAAGTTATGCATTATACGGTCGTGTTATGTCTGAATTGTAATTGATTTGACTTTGAAACTTGACTAAAGAAAAATATTCAATAAAAAAACTATCTAACCAAGTGGAAGCACTAGATATAGGAGTTACAAATATAAATTTAAAATAATTGGAATTTTATCTTTCAAGGAAAAAAAGTTATGCGTTATACGGTGTGTGTCACTTTTTTAAAATGTTGTTTTTTGAAAAAAACCAATTTTCGTGGGAGATGGAAAAAGAAGTGCAATCTGATTCCAAAAAAATTGAAAAAAATATTTTTAGAATCTAAAAACAAAATTTGACAAGACTCTAGTTTGCATCATCTTCAAATTCCTCACGGTTTAATCGCTATAGGTGCCCGAATGTGAAGATTTAGTTTAAAAAAAAAAAATCAGTGTCTAGTTTGGCCAAAAATTATAAACCATTATTGTGGGATCACCCAACAAATAGACATTATTCTACAAACACCTCAATATCCACATCAACAATATTTCCAAGATCCACAATATCAAGAAGTTTTGCAACACTAAGGTGTACCTCAAGTGCAATATCAAAATGTACCTCAAACACAATATTGAGGAGTTCAACAAAATAAAGAGAAAAACAATCAAGAAAAGCCACAGAGGAAAGATTACCAACAGAAAGAAAATTCACCCCTTTGGGAGTGACTTTAGAGGTAACAATGCATGGAATGGTATAACAGGAACTTATCAAAATCAATGATAGTCCAACTTATGGTGAACCAAACTTTAAACTCCCTTGGTATAACAAGTACGAACAATGTGAGTTCCACAAAATCAAGGGTCACACAACGAATAGATGTGCTATACTCAAAAATTTCATCCAAGACCTTATTGATCAAAGAGAAATAACTATTAAAATTCAAGGGCCAGCTACTAATGACAATGTGGACAATGTCTCAACCTCAAAATTTGAAAGCAATGGTCAAGGGCCATCTACCAATGACAACATGGACAATGTCTCAACCTCAAAAGTTGAAAACAACAATCAAGAGCTATCTATCACCGATTACATTGACAATGTCTCTACATCATCTAGTAAGCAAGATTACATACACCAATAATTTGTTCCCAAGCATGGCCAAACTCAATCAACCAAGTCTAGCGATGATCCATTCCAAGATATACTGACATCATCTAATCTCATGACAATACATATTGATGATCAAGAGATTCCTAATCCAACACTTATACCCAATGCAAAAAATCTAAGCCAAGAGATATCACCCATATGCCCACAATTTGAGGAAATACAAGGATATTTTATAGGAAATCCTTTCTTTGAAATTGATCCATTTCAAGAATGTGATCCAAAGCATGTCGAAGATAATACCATACAAAGTCAAGATCAAGAAACTTTACCATCAAAATATTACAATGACTTGGTAGATATCTTCCAAAACATCTAAGGCTTTCCAAAAGAACACATCCATATGCCAAGCACAAATACATCTACCCATGAGATGCTTACTCCTAATGGACATGTAGATGATCTTCCTCCAAAACATGAGTTGCATACTCTTGATATCATTACCATGGAACAAGAGTCACCTACTCTTTACATCTATACACATGATCAAGATATAGCAGAATCTATAGACCCATTATAAAGTGATCAAGAAGAAGAATTGAAATCAAAAACATCCTCTAGGTAGGTTGAAGATATTAAGTATGAAAATGTGGAGCACAATATCTTGAAATAAACAAAGATAATGGATGATACTGAGCAACAGAGCAGTGGGTATACACCAGTCAAGGGAGCACCAATATATTTTGAAGGGCCATAAAAATTTGACATTTCACAGAATCAGGTTGAAAATATCAATCAAGAAGTTGTCCCACATATGGAGGATTCTACCAATGAAAAAGCTATCACATTTGAAGATCTGCAACAAATCAGAGAATGATTAACACCTTGCTTCCAAGGTAAATCAAATCCTATTACAAATAAAAGTTTTCAACAAATGCATTATCAAGAAAAAGGATTAGGCCTACATGAACAGGATATCCTAGCACCAGTGCGGATTATTGGAAATCCTAAGTAGCAAGGTTTTGGTTATTCAGCAAGGAAGGGATTTAAACATATCAGTGATACATCTTTAATACTGGGGGAAACTTTATCTAATGCAAGCATCAACATAGAGAGCACGAAGAGTCCTTATGATGAAATTGCTACCAACGCTATAACTAGTCATATCATGAATCATCATCCACATATTTTTCCACCCTCTCATTGGGACCAAAAAGAAGAAAAAAAGCTATACCCAAGAAAGGAACAAGTCATTGAAGTAAAATAATTAGAAAAATAGAATGGACAAGAAAGATTCAAATGGATACAAAAGCAAAAGAAAGAAAATCATCTCTATCAAACTCCATTAGTCAAAGAAACTATTGGGTAAAATAAAAAAGGGAAGTTCATCCATCAAAGAAGTCCAACAATGCAAAAGAAATCTTCAAGAGCGACCTACGAGGTATATCAAGATGTTGGTCCTAATCGAATCTCCATATCCACCCATAATTTCTCATCATCCCAAGTTTGGATAGTCAAAGGTTCCAAACTATCAACAAATCCATCTAAAAATCATATCCCTCAATGCATTTAACCATCCATGATATCCAAATCTCACATTGACCATGTGTTGGCATCAACTCTTTATCATAAGGACTCTAAGGGAACTCTATCGCGATGTACACATCAAGGTAAGGTTAACTACAATATTGAACATGAAGATAAGGATTATCAAGGGTTACATTCAAGTGCCTATATCCTAGCAAAACAACTCCTCCAAGTAGGATATCGTTGGCACGTCATGATAGCAACAACAACCATATCAACACCAACAACATCTACATAGACACCACCAGGTGGTTCAAACATGAGAAAAAAATTGTCACCATGATGAAAACTTGGTAAACATGCATATTGTGTGACATCAAAAAAAAATAAAAAATAAAAAAATTCAAGAAAATAGTCAAGAGAAAAATCGTCCTCTAGTGAAAACCACTATGGTGGCACTTTGGACAAGTACCATGATGAAAACCTGGAAAACAGGCATCATGTGTATAATTAAGCATCTACATATGCCATTTCAGGGGGAAGCATCTCAGCTCATCCATAATAAAATCCCATCCATTTTTATCCCAATCCAATGTTTCTTCATCTTGACAAATGTTTGGTGAATAATTTACACTTGCTTATGGAAAAACATCTTGACATGGGTCATTGTCATTGATCCTATCCTATCTAACATTATCTGAGTCATGAGGCATTGTCCAAAAGGGGTATACTCTATCCAAACAAGCTATCTTATCACAAGATAACCTATCATTGCTAGACACTGGGGGAAAGTACTTGCATCTTGCTTTAGAATAAATCTTGATCTATGTCTTCTAGCTCACATTGTGATCTAGGCATTGTCCAAACAATAAGGAGTGCCACATGGTACCCTTCCCAATTTTTCCCATCAATAAGGTTTACCACCAACACACTATCAGGGTAACCTTCAAAATAGTTCATTCCAACAACAAGGTGTACCACATGGTACCCTTCCCAATTTGTCCCATCAACAAGGTTTACCACCAACGCACTACCCAGGTAACCTTCAAAGATACTAATAATGTGGATTTTTCTCTCAATAAAAAATTCTAAGATATCAACAGCTACTTGAACCCCATAGCTAGTTCAAGTAAGATTTTCTGCAACATATCCTCTAGAAAAACAAAGTGAAATATCAATCCAAGTTGTCAACATCTTAAACCCTAGGCAAGAGGGTAAAAATAAAATAAAAATCAAAAAAAGCAAGAAAACAATTTGTAACCATCAACAAGGTGTACCACCAACGCACTACCCAGGTAACCTTCAAAGATACCAACAACATGGATTTTTCTCTCACTAAAAAATTCTAAGATATCAACAATTACTTGAACCCTACAACTAGTTCAATTAAACTTTCCCACAACATATCCTCTAGAACACAAAGTGAAATATCAATCCAAGTTGTCAATATCTTACACCCCAAGCAAGAGGGTAAAAATCCAATTTTTTTTTGAAAAACATAAAAAAAAAAACAACATTGTGGGATTATTCCTTCACTCAAATAGTCTAAGATATCAACATTTGCTTGAACCTCACAACTAGCTCAAGTAGATTTCCCGCAACATATTCTCTAGACACAGAAGTGGAATATCAATCCTGATTATCAATGTTGTTTACCCAAAAATAGTTTATGCTTTGAGTCAAATGGTCGAACTACATGGTCTCTGCATGTACAATGTAGGTAAGGCTCATTAGCCCTCGAGACCCTAGGTCAGTCCCCTTAGGTTTCCAACATGCTTTATTTCAAACACAGAAAATCCAAAAACATTCACAAAACAAAAAAGGTCAAAAACACACAAACCAAGCAAACTACGAGCCTCTGCATGTACAACATAGGCAAGGCTTATCTTTGATGAGCCCCTGAGGCCCTAGGTTATTCCCCAGAAAATGTCAAAAACAACATCATAAAACTTAGAAAAATCAAAGAGACCCATATCCACCATCACAATTCATAATAAAACATCACCCATAATAAACAGAACATCACATTCACCCTTTGACAAAACAAACAAAACAAACAAAGAAAGCATCAATAGTTGGAACCTTCAAGCAGAAAATCACAGGAGAATTTGATCGAAAATTGAACTAAAACAAAAGACACTTGTATCAAATACATATCTTTTTGACAAGACCCAACAACATCTTGAGATCTATGTCTTAATGAATCCATTCATATGATAGACATGATCAACACCGGATAATAGACCCACCCCAGACAGATATGGAACGTGATAGAATGGCATTGTTTTATCTTTTGTTGTCTTATTCTTTTTGTGATTTACATTATTGATTCATTCCCAAGATCTCTCAAGGATGTTCATAAGGATTTAGAGAAGAAGGAATGGGGGCAATTGAGCGTCATTTCGATTTTCTATTTGTGGATACTCTTGTTATACTACCATGGAGAATACTTGCTTTGTTCTATGTGTGGAAGTCATTTTTAAAACATTTTATGTAACAGTGACATGTTACCAGGTTCTTAATACCTCTTGTGTTATTGGTCTAACATTTTTTTAAAGCTTCTCACCCATACACTCTAACAAGGTTTCCATATGTCTGGTATGAGCAAGAATGCTCCTTGTTTGTAGAGTCAAAGTCCATGCAATAAATACAAAGTCACCTTGGTCATTAATACCCTAGTGCATCGTATTTATTTGCTATATCAAAATGGATTGTTCAAATTGCAAAGTCTCTAAAGCAAAGAAAAAGCAACTCATCACTACTAACAACATCACATTTCTATCTATCATCAATATTTCTTCTAAATTCTCATCACATTTCTATCTATCATCAATATTTCTTCTAAATTCTCATCACATTTCTATCTATCATCAATATTTCTTCTAATTAACATCACACTTCTATCAAATCATCAACATTTCTTCTAAGTAAGATCTGCATAGCAATATCATTAGTACCATTCTACATCCACAATAATGGTAACATACATCATGATGATATTAAATCAATAAAAACATCATGTATGGGAGATACATTTTCATATCATAAAACATACATCATCATACATCGTCATCTAAGAAGCATAAAACAAGAATGAATTGAAGAAGGTATATCTCATTTATATCATCATAAGTGTGATAGGATATATAAAATCATAATATATATATGAGGCCTCACCTAGGCCGATGAATATATATACAAAAAATCATGTCTGCAATATGTCTCTAAACAACAACATAATAAAGATCAAGTACACTGCCCAACAAAAAGGGAAACACTCTATAAACCAGGCTGTGGACCACCATTTGGATCTAGCTCTCTAACAAGATGACCACCTACAATAATTTTAACTCATGATATTAGGTTTTCACTTTGAACATGTAAAGCAACACAAAACGACACAAAAATGATGAAAAACAAGACTTAGGGTTGCAAACAGGAAAAAACAAGCACATGCAAGGGTTTTTGAGAAAATGCTCAGAAAGCACAAGGAAAAAGTGAGCTTTTCAAGCAAAGGCAAGGAAACAAGGGCATGGAAATAAGCCAAAGGTGAGGATCTATGTCAAAGGTGAGCTTTTAGGACTTGAAACAGTCAAAAGCGAGCTTTCTGATCAAAGGCGAGCGTTTAGGTCAAATGCTCAAAAACAAAAAGCAAAGATCCTAAGCAAAGGCATGGAAAAAAGGAAAAGGAATGGAAATAAGTCAAAGGAATGGATTCTCAACATGCAAAGGCGTGAAAACCAAGGAAAATGCTCAGAAATCATAAAACTTCGCTATTGATTAAGACATTTTTTACCCTATCTTCAAAAGACCATATCTTGGTCATATAAAAATATTTTTCTATGCTTTTTTTTAAAATGGGGTAGAATTTCATGATCTTTGCAATGGTGTAGGTGGTTTTCAGTTTTCCTACAGCTAAATTTTACATTGGGGTCGTGAACCTGAACTCAAACTTGAAATTTTTGGTCAACCTCTCGAGGGGGCAGCATAGAGTCTTACCATCATTCCATGAAACACTGGGGCATAATTTTTTTTCAAAAAACTTGATCTTAAAAATAGAATATTTGAAACAAAGAAACCATTACTTTGTATCAAAGAGGGGAAAAATGTAGACATGTAAAATTGACTTAACACTTATCACAAATGCAGAATGTCTCAGAACGACCCCGAAATGACTCAGAACAACTCTAAATCAACTCAGAACAGCTCTAAATCAACTCAGAACATCTTAGAATGACCCCAAAACAACTCAGAACAACTCTGAATCAACTCAAAACATCTTAGAATGACCTCAAAATGAGTCGAAACAACTTTGAATCAACTCAGAACGGCTCAGAACGACCCTAGAATGACTCAAAACAACTTTGAATCAACTCGAAACATCTCAGAATGACCCCGAAATGACTCAAAACAAATTTGAATCAACTCAGAACATCTCAAAACAACCCCAAAATTACTTAGAACAACTTTGAATCAACTCAGAATGTCTTAGAATGACCTCAAAGTGATTTAGAACAACTTTGAATCAACTCGAAATATCTCTGAATTAACTCAGAACATCTTTGAAACATCTCGAATCATCTTGAAATCATCCCACAACATCTCACAATGCATCGAACGACATTCAATACCCTATTTCCTCTATTAATTAAATAACACAACATTATTTGATTAATTCACATTTCATCATTTCTCGACAAATTGAATAAATATCATTTATTTAATAAAGTCTTGAAAACCCTAATTATACTATTAATTGAATAATACAACGTTATTTTATTAATTCACATTTCATCATTTTTTGACCAATTAAATAAATAACATTTATTTAATAAAGTCCCAACCTTATCTTATTTTGTCTTGATTAATCAAAAGACACTGATTATTTGATTATGTCACTAATTCACCTTGTTCCTCAAAATTAATTGAATTATTAAATCATAATAATTTGATTATCACACTTCCCTCCAAAATTTGAATAATTAAATCCAATCAAATCAAACTATACAAATTAGCAAAAATCAAAATCAAAATCAAATTGGAATTAATTAATTAAATTAATTAATATTCCTCACCCACTTTTTGATTGAGGAAATCATGGATTGCTAACTAAACAATCTATTTTGCTAACAAAGCAATCTAATCTTGCTAACTCAACCATCTAATTCCTAACTCAACCCTAACTAATCAATCAATTGCTAACTAAGCAATCAAAATCCTAACTAGCCAATCTATTCTTCAATCACCCTAATTGTGCAATCAACTTTGCATAATATCCTCATTTCTAAATCCTTTCAATTGTTTTTGACTGTTGATCCAGATATTGTCCAACACAATCTTGACTATTGGTTCAAAATTGTTTTTTCTATATAACAAGCCTTTCTCTTCCTAAATAAGAATCAGAATTTCAACTTACCTTATGCAACGAAGTGCTGTCAAGATCACCATTGATAGAGCTTCCTCATTTCTTGAAGAACAAACATCGATCATCAAGCTTTTGCATACAAGCAATGGAGGCTTTGTAGTGATATGAACAACTCAATATCATGAAAATACATTCCAACATGGGATGGTAATCTCTTCTTGTGTTATTTGAATTTGTTTTGTTAATCTTAGGATCTCATTTTGTTTAAATAGCTTAGATTTGCACATTTCATGAGTGATGGAATATGATAGATTAAGTGTTTTGAATTAGATTAGTTTTTTATTTCAATCTCGCATTTGATCTTGCTTTTCGCATATTTTCCTAATGGATTCCTTCCCCCTCACACAATATCAAGCTTGACAAAGGACTAATTTTACTCCAATTTGTCTAGAGCATGGAGATGAGTATGAGGATACATCTAGAGTTGGTATTAAATTCCATTGCAGGAATGAGAGCTAAACTAGTGAATTGTATATGTTTAGAAACATTCTTACTTACACCTAAGAATTGAAGATTAATGTTAGAAGGATTTCTAGGTTTATGGAAGTGATTTCTTACTACTTGTTAATATGTGCTAATTAGATATATGCTTAGGTTGTATTGACATGAATTATCACATGAGTCCACATATCTAGAGATGAGAATCTATGATTGTAACTACTATATCAACATATTTTAAATATGTAATTAGGAATGATCAATGAACCAATTTGGCTAAGTAGTCTATATATTGTTCTAGAAATTTTGAAAGTGAATTAATCATTTCACTTTGGATCCTCTTTATTTACCTCAAATTTTCTTAGGTGAAATTTTACTTTTTGTCATGTAAAAGTCTCAAGAATCCTTCCATGATTGGCAATTCAATGTATATGTTTGGTTGAGAAGATGATAGACTTGATACCATTGTAATATCATAGATATAATATATTTCCAAATTATTTATAACAATATAAAGTATACAAAATTAGAAGAAAAATATTATTCTCAAACCCTCATGAAATTATTATTCAACATGAAATGATATTTCTACAAAAATTCAACACAAACTAGCAAACTAGTTGACACTACAAATACTTCAAATAAACTAGAAAAATATAATATTTATAATATAAATCATATTTATGATATAAATAATATTTATAATATAAATCATATTTATGATATAAGTTATATTTATGATATAAGTCATATTTATAATATAAGTCATATTTATGATATAAGTCATATTTATAAGAAAAGTCATATGTATAATATAAGTCATATTTATAATATAAGTCATATTTATAATATAAATAATATGTTTTACATGAAAATGAAATTTCATAATAGAAAAAACATTAAAAGCAACAAAAAATGGAATCTAAAAGGGTATGTGCAGGATCATGATGCGCCAAAAAGTGGCAATATGATGGGTATTTGTAGGGTATGTGGATGATGACCTTTTTTTTACCCAAAATTGATGAAATAAAAAGGGTTTTTAAATGAGATTCTTAGCTTTCCACCAATATAAATTATTTTTTACTTTGAATTTATTAAATTATTATTATTCATTTTCTATTTGAATTACTACTAAAGTACTGATTGATAGGTTGATTGAAAAACATCTATAGCTTTCAAATAGTATCACATTTCTTGAATCCAAAATATGCATCACATTCTATGCTTTACATACCATAGGATTAAAAAAAGAAAAATTGAATTTCATGAATTTTTGACCAAGTTAAGGTGGTCAAACATACGAGTTTTTATATTTTTTAAAATTGTAATAAAAATTCATAATTAATTATTAACTTGGAAATAAAATACAAAAACATATGCATCACATCCAGGACACGGTCCTCTACTTATTTCTAAAATATTATAAAAATATTATCATTTTATTTTGGTTAGGGTGGTTAGTGACACCTACTTCTTATCTTTTCCAAATTTAAGTACTACTTCATTGAAATTTAAAATTTTCACCAAATAGATTTTTCTTTTTAAATAAACCTAGTAGTTTAAAAACTACATTCAATTTGCTACATATTCTATTGTTACATATTTTTGAAATAATATAGATAACTTATTCAAATTTTTACGTCAAGTTTCCTAATTCTAATTTTTCTAATTTTTTTGCCACTTAAGGGCCTATTTTTTCCATGATGATCCTGCACATACCCAGAACAGAAACAACTTCTACACAAATCAGGTGAAATATTCACTGTTTATTTAAAAAATACATTGCCAAACTTCACCCACAAAGCATAAAAGGAAGCTAAAAAATGAATCCAATCCATGATGTTAGAAACAAGTGACGCAAGCGTCGAGTTCCTGCCAAAGAGAGTGATGCATTTTGATTTAGAGGAGAAAGAAGATAAAAAAGTAGTCATGATAGTAGCATTTGAAATAAAGGTTGAATATAATGTATGAACTATGAACTGCCATGCTCAAATTGCAAAAGGAAGAGGGCATAAAAAATTATAGTTTGAAAGTTAATATTTAAGAACAAACAAATTGATTCAGTGCTTTTGAAAATCTAAGTACATAATTAGAAGAAAATTATAGAGGCCAACTTTGACCAAGAGTGAAAAATGTCTTGAATGATGTAATCACCTTCAACCCCAAACCATCTTATATTTGGTACTCTACTTGCTCAAACACTGCTATAATTAGAGAGAATAAACCAAAAATAAAATTGAAAATTCTATGTAGAAACAATAGGAACACCTTAAGAAAGCAATAAATAGTCAGCTAGTTGGACAACCATTGTTTTTAGTACTTACCCTTTACTCCTCCACCTTGTAGCACGTTAAGTTCTTGCCAGTTTGTTTCAAGCATGTTGGTTGAGAAAATAAAGTAGATAAAAAAGTAGCAATGAGAAAAGTTTGAGTCATAAGGAAGTATACACATCCAACAATAGCGTGACACATGATTTTATTTTTCCTTAAATTTAATAATTAAAAAAAATTTATTGAAGTTTATTAAAATTTTGTATGTTGGATAAGTTGTAGTGTTGATAGCAAGAATTCCATTGGGTTAAGTATGCACAAATTCTACTGTGAGGTAAGGCAATTAACTGCCATGTTAATGCGACTATTATGCTATAAGCCATGATGAATATTTTGCAAATTTGAATTGAATGGATGCAAGAGTATTCTAACACAGTTGCCCCAACAATGAAAGCAAAAAACTCAAACCCCTTATTCAATTCGAGTTATATGAGATAATCACTAAATGCTAACATTTCAATATTATGTAAATTAGGTGGTGTTTTTGTCTATAGTGTTATTTTTGTAAGAGTCAAAGAAAGGATAAGGAGCCATTTATGAAGTGCAATCTACATAAATATGAGGGTAAGATGTTAACTTAAAAATATTTCACATCTCTGGGTCTAGTTACAGTACTTGAAATTCGAAGATCACCTTTAATACAACACTTAGATAGGAAGGTGCAATACAAACATTGAAGGTCACCTTATAAACACCAAATACCTATGAATCTAGTTACAGTCCATAAACTTCCAAGGTCACCTCAATCCAACAATTACAAAGGAGCAATACGAATAGTGAATAAGGTAGGAAAATGAGCGATCAAACACATGAAATGGTCAATTTGAAGCACACATCGAAATGACTTCTCCATTATTTGAATTGATCAACTTTCTAATTGATATATTTTATCAACAATCTTACTATTGATTTCAATTGCTTATTTAGATTCTTAAAAGACACAATAGAATTGTAAATATTATTAATATTAAACTTATTTCATTATTTAAATAGATTTATCATTACTATTATATATTATTTATCATTAATAATAAATATTATTTAATGATAAAAAAAATTATTTAAACTATATTTGTTTAATATTAATAATAATTGCACATTTATATTTTTTATTATATAAGTATAAAAACGTGATATTTAATAATTATTAAAAAATGGAGCTGATATTAGTTACAAGTTTCAACTGCGTGTACATTTTGGGATATTCAAACCTTATTCTAGTGCCTCTAGAATTGGTCTGGGGAATTATTGGCATGGTTGTTTTAGGTGCTTTCTCACTCTATGCCAATTTGCTGCTTGCAAATCTTTATATTATATATGGCCAATGCTTTATTAGATACAGAGATTTAGTTGGTCATGTATTTGGTGAGTACTTAAACACTTACCCTTGTAATATAGATTATATACAAAACTATGTGACTTGTTTCCTCTACAACTGATTGAAAAAAATGAGATAAATTTTATAAATCATTTGTTTAAGCTCATCCTGATGGGACTTGGTAAATTTGTGATTTCAATGCAGTTGAGTATGATGTGAATTATTTATCTTAACTATCTAAACATTTTTTCCAATAATAGTATTTGAACACATAATAGATGCTATTTTAATTTCATAAGATGAACTTCATATTTAACCATTTAACTAGCTTCCTTCAATGATTTTGGAACACTTAGAACTATATGTTATTTTCTACAAAACTGGTAGTGGTGGTATTGTATATTATTTACCATGCAGGTAAAAAAATGTACTATATAACATGGGCTATACAGTTTGCACATTTCATACTCTACAATATGGGGTTCCTACTACTTTTTGGGAGAGCTCTTAATGTAGTCCATTTTGGCAGAATGATACATCAAGTCGTGATAACTTGAAGTAGATCGAAGGCTTGTTCAATAAATCCTAGAAATTGCTAAATTTTACTATGATTTACTATGATTTTTTTTCCTTGTCCATGGTTCCACATTTTGAATACATTCCTACGAGGGTAGTTGCAACCACAACATTTGACAAAATTCCTCTATCCTTCATGCTTTGGTGGATGTCCATACCCTGTTCCAAAGCTCCCATTTTGGCATAGGCAAGGAGGATGCTGGCAAAGGTTGTGGAGTCTGGCTTTACACGTGCTAATTGCATTTGCTTGAAAGTTTCTAAAGTCTTCTCGAAATGTTCAATTTGTGCATATCTTGCAATCATTGCAATCCATGAGACCACATTTCTTTGAGGGATTTTGTCAAACAGTTCACGTGCTTTGTCTATGTTCCCACATTTTGCATACATGTCTATCAGGGCAGTTGCCACTACAACATCTGACAAAATTTCTCTATCCTTTATGCTTTGATAGATTTCTATACCCTGTTGCAAAGCTCCCATTTTGGCATGGGTTGGGAGGATGATGGAAAAGGTTGTAGAATTTGGCTTTAGACCTACCAATTGCATTTTCTTGAAAGTTTTGAAAACCCTTTCAACAAATCCATTTTGTGAATATCCTGCAATCATTGCATTCCATGAGATTACAACTCTTTGAGGCATTCTGCCAAATAGTTGACGAGCTTTTTCTATGCTTCCACATTTTGCATACATGTCTACCAGAGTATTTCCAACTACAATATCAGACAAAAATCCCCGTTTCATTATGCTTTGATAGAGGTCCATACCGTGTTCCAATGTTTCCATTTTGGCACAGGTAGAGAGGATGCTGGCAAAGGTTTGTGGAGTCTGGCTTTACACCTGCCATTTGCATTTGCTTGAAAATTTCTAAAGCTTTTTCAACAAATCCGTTTTGTGCATATCCTTCAGCCATTGCATTCCATGAAACCACAGTTCTTTGAGGCATTTTTCAAATAGTTCACGAGTTTTCTCTATGCTTCCACATTTTGCATACATGTCTACCAGGGCTGTTGCATCTACAAAATCTATCAAAATTCCTCTCTTTTATGCTTTGATGGATGTCCAAACCCTCTTCCAAAACTCCCATTTTAGCACAAGTTGTTTGTATGCTGGCAAATGTGAACTGAAGCACGAGAGGAAAAAGAAACCACATCGACAATGTGTACTGCTATGTCAAATTCTTGATTATATCTGTCGATGGCATATATTTCATTTGAGGTCCTTTGATTTTCTATTGTACAATTCAAACTAGACACAGTTCATATAGTGCCAACAATTCAGTACCAAGAGGACCCTGCTTTGTTTCTAGAGAAATTCAAGTTCAAATTATTATGATAAGAGTGATTAATATGGAAAAACCACTAGCCAAGAAGCAAAATGATTATCCATTCATTCATAAAATTGTTAATACGCACAGTTCAAGTATGAGAGAGAATACTTTCTATAGAAATAAAATTACACTTTCCAGAGTGGGTTTTGATTTTTTTCAAGTGAAGAATGTAAATCATAGAATTCACCTCTCATTGAGACGAATCAGCTACTTGTTCAAAAATAAAGAGGGACCTTCCTCTAAAAATGGCCTTCGCATGCAGCAAAGCCTTTAAAATGGGGACAACTTATCATACAAGAAAAACTTTGGTAGAACTAGATATACATGAAAATAGTTTGACTCATTAAAAAAAAATCAATGAACTTATTCATTTATATTCCAAGGAAATCTGGTGTTTGACTCATTCAAAAAAATAAATCAATGAACCTATTCATTTACATTCCAAAGAAATCTGGTCTTGTCATGATTTTTTTTCTCTTTTCTGTGCTTAGAAGCATTTGCAACAAGTCCTTTTTATGCATATTCTGCTTCCAAAGCATATTGTTAAACAATTTGTGGGTCTTTTGTATGCTTCCATGTATTAGACACATGATTATTCCCGTGACTATCTAGGCATTTTACAATTTATGCTCTCTTACCTTATGTAGATGTGTACATTTTTATAGTGAAAAACATGGAAAATTCCAGGCCTTGAGCCCATGGCCATATAAGCAATTTTTTTTACGTAAGTAAAAACATCAAGGCCAAACAATTATTCTGGCCAAACAATCACTCTGGCAACCAATAATATACTTAATAATGTAGTCTAAGTAATCCCTAGATGGCATGTTGCAAAAGCTAATGTCTCATAAAGCCCTAGTTGGCATTTTCCTAAATCTAATCAGATGAAAAGCCTGGATGACATTTAGCAAAGCTAGGTTTTCTCTAGTGTCATTTTCTTAATGGATTCAGTTTCCTTAGTGTTTTTTTCTGTGAAAGAAATTGCCAAATCCTGAACTTGCAAGCTAATCTGATTTACCTCTAAAAACTCTCAGGGAAGAGGTATGATTTGGTCAGAAAAACTCTTTATTTCAGGCTGATCATAACAGGATCATGTGCCTCCTAGAAGGTTGTGGTAGAGGAAATTGTAGCTGCAAATGGGCAGAAGGTCTGACACAAACCCTAGTAATATTTTTCCCTTCTATTTTAGCTATACATAGAGTAATAGATGCAAGACATATAAGATAATACACATTAGGGAAACTTAATAGATACATAGTAAGATGTGTGTGTACCCATTCAACCCTGGGAAAGCTTATGCAAAACTAATAGAAATAACCCTAAATTTCTCAAGCCTTAGGCCACTTCACCCAAATTTCACAAGAAATTTGGAATATGATGATCGATGCTATTTGCAAGTTAAGAAATATTGAAATGCAGAGGTTACATCACTATTATCTGGTCATGATTATTCTACCATCTGTACCATATTATCATCCGCCTATTTGGTCAGTGCCAGCTATTCATAAGGCATCGATTATAGTTAAGGAGTGTAATTAGTTTTGAAAGGGAAAAAAACCAATAAGAAAGGTCTTGTTGATTTAGAAATTCATCACCTTTCAAAAGTAGAATAACTCTTGCCAGTGAGTATGTCAGCGACCACAACCCCAAATTCAAGTTGAAGGTGCCAGAGCTTATACTAGGGGAGTTGGCGATTTCATAGAGAGTGTAAATTCCATACTCACTGATGTCAGAATGGTGACAATGACCATGACTGTGGCACTAGTTGATAGGGGAATGGTAGTATTACTTTGTGTTACTGCTACAAAGAGTTCTGTAGATGCTTCCATCAACTTCGCTTATGGAATTTAATCTATTAACTAAAATATCCCATCTAAAATTATTATGCAACTTGATTTCTCAAGTTTTTTTTTAATTTGCTTGAAAAAAAATGAAAACTAGAGCTACTCTAACTAATGAAAAAAAGAGACAAATAGTAATTTTTAAACATTAAAAATTTGTTCTTATATTCAAACTATGGAAATAAAAGAACTATATTTAAATTGTTGAATGTGATTGGCCCATGAAGCAAATCAAATGCAAATTGCACGATTGCAATAGTAACCTGCCTATTAGTAGGAACTAAAAATATAAAAATTCCCACAAAATAGTAACAAAAAATATAGAATAGGAACTCAAAAACCTAATACAAATTGCAATGACACACACTAGGTACTCCACCTGGACACTACTAAATTAATCCTGTGAATATGAAATTCACTATGCTCCCTTCGGGTTTTATTGTTTTGGCTAAGTACTGGCCCATGCCTTCAAATGAATATCATCGGTCTCCTTTTGATATTCACCACGACCTCTGCCAAGTGTTCGCTCATCGCTCTTTGAAGGAGTTCTCTCCTTACTCTTCCATCGGCCCCCACTATGCTCCCACACGTCTTCACTGCAGGTTATTTTGATTGCTTCCTTTCACTTCTTCATCAGTCCCCGCCCGCGTGCCATGGAGCTTCTATTCGCATAAGGATTTAGCAGACCCCGCAGGTGGCATTCATCAAATATTATGCTTCTATGTGTTATCCCAATGCAAGTTTTCAACAGAGGAAGGGTAAATCAGCTGCGGGTAGCAAAATGTTGCCACACATCTCTTCAACACATGCTGCTTCAACGAAGGGAATGAAGAAAACCATAGGTTGCGATCTTCTGTGACGTGTTCTAACTTCCCATCTAAAGAGGCAACACATTTCTGCACAGGAATTTGTTGGGACCACTACCATCATTCGAAGGGGATGCACCTGAATGAGGGGCAACCAAGTGCTATGTCCCGAATCTTTTTTGTTACAACGTCCAAGGGAATCAATGCCTCAACATCATTGCCAAAGATTCAAAATCTTTTAAGTTGTTGCTCGCTAGGAGGTGGAAGGCTCACTATAAATACTGCTCTTTTCTTTAGAAGAAGGATCCAAGGTTCTAGAAGTTCCATTTTTTGAGTTCGAAGATTGCATAGTTTTCAGGTTCTACCAATTTTAGCGTTACAGGATTTTGGAGAGACCAATCCTTTTATTGTTTAGATTGTTGCAAGAACCCATAGACTGTGCCATTGTTTGGCCTTTCTATTTTCTTATGCTATTGATAAACTTTACACCGTGCCATTATTGTTTCAATGGTTTATTTACAATATTTCTATAATTTGAATGCAAGTTTTTGGTTTAGATCATGTCTTTTGACTCTTCTTTTTAGTAAATGGGTGTGATAATTATTTTATGTCATTGAATGAGCTATTCATACTACAATCTTTAATTTATGTTGTTCTAAAACATAGTAAATAACTAAGCAGGCCCTTAGATCATATCCAAAAGATAGGTTTATCGCCTCTTTCATCTAAATTCTGGCACATCGCCTTAGTTAGATTCTTTATTTTATATTTTCTTCATTTTCCCATTCCAAAACCCCATTTACAAAAGAAGCCGACTTCTTTAAAAATCCAGAGGTCACTTAGTTTAGCACATAAGTCCCCCATAAACTGAGTTTCCCACAAAGGGTTGTTACCTTGCCAAATTTTGGCATCAACAGTTTTTCTTTTTCCTGGCATGCCCGGTGGGACCGAGCTTAAATGATTCAAATTTTTAGAAGGGTGTATGAGCCATTTGCCTATTACTAGGTCCCAAACAACAAATAATCCTAGTTTATTAGTACAACCATTAGGGATAGTACAGCCCACGACCCAATTAGTGAGTGTTCCACTTCCTCCTCCCTTTTCGCTAGTCATGTTACCTACCTCTAACAAAAATTATGTGGCATGGGATGTCGCAAGCCCTCTTGTTGCACTAGTAGCACTTTCCATTTGGGCCACTATCCCAGTTATCACCTTGAAGGCTATACCTAAATTCACTAGAGATGGCTCAAGAACACCATCCAAACATCTGCAAGATGTTGCAGACATATGTCTAGTACATGAGGTTACATCCCAAAATGTGGTGTTAAGATTGCTTGCCACCTCTTTTAGGGGAAAGGCATTGGACTGGTACCGCACATTACCAAAAAATTCTATTAATACCTGGGATGAGCTCAAAGAACCTTTCTATAAGAGGTTTTCGAATGAAGGAGATCGATCATCGCTATATTATCAGCTCTCAGTCATAAAGCAGGCCCCACACGAAGCCATGGCTGACTTCAATGCTTGGTTCCATACAAGCTGGCAGAGATTCAAGTTGATAACCACCCACCCCCCGATTTGGCATTCATGTTCTACCTGAAGTCCATCAATCCTGACATTTCAATGATGATCCAATCTCTGAGCAGAACTACACTACCAGATGCATATAGCATTGCAGTTAAAGTGGAGAACAATTTGATAGACGCTAGGAAATTTCCACCTCAGCCCATCATTCCTATATTCCCAAAAATATCAGTTCCTATTCAGGAGATTCCTTCTACTAGCTCATTGGCTCCTCCTTAATCTATGTACACATATTTGAGTGCACCACAAAATTTTGCCTCTACCTCCAGCTCTTCAAAGGATGAGATGAGCGAATTCAAGGAAATGTTGCAAACTATTGTTAATGATGTAACCATTATCAGGCACAACTAAGCTATACCTCTGAAGCCTACCTAACATAATTATCAAGGCAGAAGGTCCTCTTACCAACAAAACCAGTTCCAAGGAGGTGCCCACACAAATCTGTAGGCACAAAAAACAAATCAAATGGTACTGGTACCCACTCCACTACAAAGTGCTAACCTAAGCTTGAGTAGAGAATTGACCGCAAGTCAAAAAGAATTTAGTGAATGACACTAATTACTGGTGCTTCCATTGCGGTGATTCACACATACCTCAAAATTGTGCGTGTGACAACCTACAAATAAAAGGTGGCAGAACAGTGCAACTAAGCTACAATGTTAGACCTTGGAAGCTATGTGTATACCTCTTTGCAAATGGACAATGTGGTGCTCACCACAAAAATGCAAGGGATGTCACTAGAGCAAGAAGCAGACATCGCTCCCGACCACACACTCTTCTCGTGGATGGAAGAAGAGGTAGTGTTTGCCAATGATACATCTGCATCTGAAACACCATAGGTATAATCTGACTACAACACTCAATCAAAGAGGAGATTTATTTGTGAACCAGTTATCCCACAGCTATTCAGTCTGCAACCTAAGAGTGCTTCTAACCAGACGCGTAGTACGTCCACAACATTTATGCAATGCTCACCGCTAAAACCTTTGAATCCACCATCATTCAATGTGGTGGAACAATTGAAAAAATCATTTGCTAGCATGTCTCTGTGGGATATTCTAGCCATTCCATAATAGAAGATGCTACTACAGAAGGCTCTCCAGGAAGACGTAAGTGCAATGCCAGTGGAGGAGTTTCCCAAAGCAAAGGTTGTTGATCAAGCATCTTCTGCCAAAGTTCTTGTAAATAACATAGCAAAAGCCCCTGCTATAGTAAGAGATAATCCAAAGCCTCAACCCTTCTTCTTAACTCTCATTATAGGGGAGAAATTATTACACAATGCCATGATTGATTCTGGTGCTAGCACCACAGTTATGCCAAAGCAAATAGTCGAAGCCTTAAGACTTAGCTATGAGCTCTTAAGAAGAGGAGTAATGCAGCTTCATGAAAACAAAGTCAAAACCATAGGTGTCATCAAAGCACTCCCCTTGACCTATTCGCTTGCCCTAGTATCACAATGTCGTAAGACACTTATGATCATAGATGTTCCCCCCATGTTTGGCCTCTGTCTATCTTGAGAATTTACTTCAAATGTGGGCGAATATCTGTCCTTGGATTGGTCGCATTTGATCCTTAGGACCAAGCATGGTGCTAAGATGAAGATAGAATATGAAGCTGTACATTCAAAGCATGTTGCCGATGAAGCCATTTTCAACTTTGAAGTTGCTCATACCTCTATCATCAAGCAAGAAATGTATTGCGTTGAGCTACTAGAAGATGAAAAAGTGACCAGAGACTAGAATGATCAAGAATATTTTCTCTTGAGTGACCATATAGATACCAACCCTTTCGACAACTAGCATACTATCGGGCTAGGAACCTATGTCATCTACAATGAAGAACAAGTGCTTCTGAAGGTTGTCAAAGAATCTGAGAACGGTCAAACCTTAGAGTTATGGACGTTTCATTTTGATGGAAGCAAGATGCAAGAATGGCACAGGAGTTGGGATAGGTTTAAAATCCCCATAGAATGAAAATACATTGAGGTCTTTCCACTTCTAGTTCGCTTGTTCGAACAATGAAGTTGAATATGAAGGACTAGTGCAAGGTATCAACCTTGCGAAATGGATGGGCATAAAGCAACTACATTTGGTGTTCAGATATTTTGAACTAGTAGTCTATCAAGTCCAAAGAATTTTTGCGGCCAAGAATATTCGCATGCGATCCTATAGACACTGAGTTTGGGACCTAATCAAGGGTTTTGAAGCCTTAAACATTCAAACGGTGTCCCGAGAATAGAATACAGATGTGGATTGCATGGCATCAATCAGATCTTAGTTTGATCTCGCCTCCGATATTATTCACAACAAACACTCTATATGAGTAATATTCTTACCGGAGATTCCAAACAATGACCAAAGTTGGGAAGTGTTTGATAGTGATGAACACATTGCCTTGTTTATTGAACAGTTGAGAGAATTTTTTGACCAACTCCAACCAAAGATTCTTGAAGCCTATGAAGGATAGATCATCCAACTGAAATACAAAAAGCTTCCAAAAGGATTGGTTACTCTCAAAAACCTTATTGATTGTGATGACACAAGAAATGACAAACAAAATTTTGTAGCAGACAAATGTGACTATGCAGACCTTCAAGTCAGAGATGGAAGAAAGCTCAAAGTCGGGAAGGACGTCCCTCATCATGATAAAGAAAGGCTTATTGAATTTTATGATAAATATGGAGTGGTGGCCTGGTCATACGATGACCTCAGGGGATATGATTCCAATATCATTCAGCACATAATTGAGTTGGTAGAAAGTGCAAAGCTTTTCTACCAAAAACAAAGGCCAGTCAATCCCAAGATTGAAGTGTTAATGGCACAAGAATTAACAAAGCTAATCCAATTGTGGATTGTTTTCTCAATTAAGCATAGCACATTGGTATCCAATCTAGTCCTTGTCTGAAAGAAGAATGGAGATATTTGTCTATGTGTAGAATTTTGGGACCTAAACAGAGCATCCCTAAAGGATCATTACTCGCTACCCTCAATGGAGTCAATCCTACAAACAGTGGTAGGATCATAGATGTTTTCTCTGTTAGATGGCTTCTCTGGTTACAATCAGATCTGGGACAAATAGGAGGATCAACATAAGACAACGTTCACTACCAAGGGGGGAACGTTCACATACACTAAGATGTTGTTTGGCCTCTCAAATGCAGGAACTACCTTCCTGTGGGCAATGGATATTGCTTTCAATGAACTAATCAACAAGATTATCCTAATCTATTTGGATGATTTGATGGTGTTCTCCAAGTCCAAGGATGACCATTTTGATCATCTAGAGATGGTGTTCAAGAAATTCCAAGAGTTCGGGATATCCTTGAACCCCAAAAAAATTGTCTTTGGAGTTTCACAAGGCAAACTACTAGGGCACGTAGTGTCTAAAGAAGGAATTTCAATTGATCCTGAGTGTGTGAAAGAAATCAAAGAGCTTCCTCTCCCGATCAACAAGAAAGGTGTCCAGTCCATCATAGGAAAGCTGAATTTTGTTAGCAAATTTATTTCTGATTTTGCAGGAATAATTATGCCAATTACCCTAATCCTGAAAAAGGATCAAACATTTAAATGGACAAAAGAAGCAAGAGAAGCCTTTGAGAAAGTCAAGGATGCTATCTCTTCCACTCCTGTTCTGGTCAATCTAGACCTATCAAAGGACTTCATAATGTATGTATTCAGTAGAAAGTCAAGCATTGATACTATCTTAACTCAGAAAGATAATGAGGGCAAGGGAGAAAAACTAATAACATTTCACTCCCGGACCCTGAAGGAATATGAAAAACACTACAACTTTATAGAGAGGTAAGCATTTACAATAGTTAAGGGACTCAAGAAGTTCTGACATCTAATCTCTTGTAATAAGGTGATTGTCTATGTTGCACATTCTAGTGTGCGTGAATACATCATGGAAGGAGAAATCACTGAGAAAAGGGCTAATTGGATCACCAAGATCCTTGAGTATGACATTGAGGTCAAGCCTACAAAGACTGTGTGAGGAAGAGGACTGTGTGAATATCTTAGACAAGATGAAGAAATGGCCACCGAAGAAGAGGAGTTGGAGCTAGTCCTAATGAATGAGATGAAGTCCAAAGGTTGTTGGTTGGTGGATAGAATAAGGTTTATGCATATAGGAAAGTATCCATTGGGCCTTCCTTCTCAAAAGAGGAGATTCTACCGACTACAAAACAACAGATTCGTGCTCATTGAAGGAATCCTTTTCAAGAGAAATTTTAACGACATTCTGTTGCGATGTGTTACCATAGAACAAGCAAAAAGGATCCTTGACACTTACCACAATAGTTCCATGGGTGTGTATTTCTCCGCAAAGACAACAACCATCAAAATCATGTTTGCGGGGTACTTTTGGCTGATGTTATTCAATGATTCCTACTCCTTGGTGAAAACTTGCAAGGAATGTTAGTTCTTCATTGGAAGAAGAAAGAGTTCCACAATGCCTCTCAATCTGATAGTGGTTGATGAGCCATTTGTGCAATGGGGTTTGGACTTCATTAAAATGATCAACCACCCTCTAACATAGGACATAAATGGATCTTAACGGCCATAGGCTACTTCACGAGATGGACTAAAGTTGTGCCACTAAAGAATGCAACAAAGGCAGAGATAGTGGACTTCCTAGAGGAACTAGTGACAAGATTTGGCCCACCCAAAACTATCATCTCTGATAATGCTAAAGCTTTCCTAGGCTCCAAGGTAAGTCAAATCAAACTTACACATGGCATATTCCTTAAAACATCATCAAATTACTACCCACAGGGGAACAGATTAGCCGAGTCTACAAATAAGAATCTGGTCTGACTCCTTAAAAGAATTGGGTTAGAATACCAAAGGGAGTGGTATAAAAAACTTCGAGTAGTGCTCTGGGCGAACCACATAACTCTAAAGCAAGTCCTCAAGACTTCACTGTGTGAGCTAGAGTTTATGGAAAAGAGGCATTGTTGCCCATCTCTATGGAGATTCTAGCACTGCAATTGCTAAAATATCTCAAGGTGAAGCAAAATGGCACAATGGAGGTGTGGTTAACCAAGTTGCTAGAAGTACAAGAAAAATGGGAAAATTCCCTAATGGCTATGACTAACCGCCAACAAGTGGTTAAAAGGTGGTTTGAAAAGAAAGCATCCGACCAAGGTCTGAAGTGCGGAGACTTAGTGCTAAAATTTAACAAAAGGGCCACAAAGCTGGGTCAGCATGGAAAGTTCGACAACCTTTGGGAAGGCCCATTCAGAGTAATTCAATGTAAAGAGCATAATGTATATGAGTTAGAAACTATGGAAAATGAAGTACTGGGAATTTTGGTCAACAAAATTCACCTGAAAAATATTCAATTAAGCTTGTTGACCATACCCATGTAAATATGTTTATAATGCTTTTTCCCTTCTTCCCTTTTTTTTTGGACCAATCTTTTCATTTATTCTATGGTCTAAGGTGAAAAGAACAAATGACCCATTATTTTAGAGAAAAGGGAAATAAACTCATAGTTGAGCAAAAAAAAAAAATTAAAACACTCACATGCAAAACTGAATTGAAACATAATTGCTAAAAAGAAAAGATGACCTAGTTGTAGAATCCAATAGAAGGCAACAAGATGATTATATAAAGATATATTTTTATTATATATGCTTCAATATTTACATTTTCAAAATTGCTCATAAGGCCACATTTCCAAAAGCATATATGTCTATTATGCTTCTTTTATATATTTCACGAAAGCCTTTTTCAGGCCTGTATACAAAAAAGGACTAATCACTATGAGATTTTTAGAAAGAAAAAAGAAAAATGCAAGTCTTCAGTTCATGGCGTGAGTAGCAGCAATAGACACATCAATGGTAGCGTCCACAATAGCCTCATCCACAACGGCATTATCAGTAACAGTAGCATCATCCAAAGGAACAAAAGCAGATGGAGGGAACACAAGGTTCCTGAAGTTCGTGTACCAGTCATTGTCATAGAATTGTACCACGTTATAGATATGAAATAGGAAGTGGTAGGCTTGAGTGACCCTCTAGCGGTGCTCATCTTGCGACTGGAGGTGAAAGCCACTTAAGAATGATAGCCACGACACGACTGCGTCCTCTTCTATAAACCTCTGGAGGTCACTTATAGTCGGAATTCCCCCACCATATGCAGCATTTACAATGACCTCTCCGAGGCCGTTCAAGTATTTCTTGGGGAAAATTTCCTTTACCAGACGCAAGATTAAAGGCTTGGGAATCCCTATATCCAACATGGAGGCCACAAAGTGTGAGCACACGTAAGTGTTAACTCTATATTTTTCCTCATACTCAAGGAAGTCTAGTCCCAAAACCCATTTTATGGCTATGATGGATAGAGAATTCTTGTTCTTCGTCATCCTTTTTAAGCGCCTGGTAGAAATCTCTCCTAAAAAGGTAGTTTGAGATTTATGTGACACTAGCCTAATTGGGGTGTTCATCTTCTTAGAATCTCTATGAATACTTGGGTATGTGCAGGATCATGATGGGCCAAAAAGTGGCAATATGATGGGTATGTGGCTGACGACTTTTTTTTACCCAAAATTGATGAAATGAAAAGGGTTTTTAAAGGATATTTTCAACTTTCCATTGATATAAATTATGTTTTACTTTGAATTTAATAAGCAATTATTATTCATTTTCTATTCAAATTACGACTAAGGTCTTGATTGATAGGCTGATTGAAAAAAATCTATAGCTTTCAAATGGTATCACATATTTTGAATCCAAAACATGTGTCACACTCTATGCTTCACATACTATAGGATTAAAAAAATAAAAAATTGAATTTCATGAAGTTTTGGCCAAGTTAAGGTGGTCAAACATACGATTTTTTATATTTTTTGAAAAGTTGTAATAAAAATTCATAATTAATTATTTACTTGGAAAAAAATTACAAAAAAATATGCATCACATTGGGGCATGAGTCCTCTACTTATATCTAAAATATTATAAAAAATATTATCATTTTATTGTGGTTAGGGTGGTCAGATAGACACCTACTTCTTATTTGTTCCTTGAAATTTAAGTACCACTACATTGAAATTTCAAATTTTCACCAAATAGATTTAAAAAAAACCTAGTAGTTTAGAAACTACATTCAATTTTCTACAAATTCTATTCTTACATATTTTTGAAATAATATAGATAACTTATTCAAATTTTTATGTCAAGTTGCCTAACTCTGATTTTTCTAATTTTTTTGCCACTTAAAGGCCTATTTTTTCTATGATGATCCTACACATACCCACCTTAAAACTATTCTTGCAAATCACCTAAGTCTAGCCTATGAGAATTCTACACAACTGCAAATGCTAAACTGCTACACCAATTACCTAATACCAATTCTGTTCAAATTGCTAAGTGTGATTTCACTATTGCTAAGATGTCTATTTATAGAAAAAGTGAGGAAAGGTGTGGTAATATGCTTGCCATAAACATGATGTTAATCAAGTAACAATTTGAAAGTTGTTCCCAGGCTTACTCAAATTTCCCACCCAATTGCGTCTACTGAGTACAGTTTGTTGTGTGCAAAACTAATAGGGGCTAATTAATTAGCTTAAGCTAGTGGCAACAATCGACTGTTTTATGCATGACTAAGGACTAAGGTGTCGTTCTTCAGGTATTTTTCTCATTCCACTCAGGCATAGCTCATATCTTTTCAAATGTTGATCGCATCGTTGGCTTAATCATTCCTTTCGAGATATTAATTGCCAACACATATGAATGGTTAGGCTGCTTGCAAAGCATCAGCTCAAGTTCCAAGAAAATTGTGCTGTACAATAGGGTTGCTAATCACAATTATGAATTCTTGTCACACCAAAATGGAAAGTAATTCATCCCGCACAAGCCAAAGAGTTGGCAGTACATGCCACATTAAATACAAAAAAGGTAACTCCTATCTACCACCTTCAGAAAAAATAGCTAAGTATTGCATGTGAAAATTTTAGGCATTCAAAAGGTCTTTTCAAATACGCCTAGAGAAAAAGAAATTCCTAGTGCATAGCCAAAGTTGAAGTAAAGTTGTAGAAAATTCAAGCTATTAAAGAAAAAAGCTTCCCACAAATTAACAATGGCAAAAAGTTCAAGCTAGGAAGTTAGGCAAGTGACAATGGAAAGATTGGCTAAAGCTCTGCGAGGAGTGCCAACCATTAATGTTTTTGAGAATATTTCTTATGTGACGCCGAGTATTCCTAACAAGCCAAAATGGGAAAACACAAGGGCACTAGACAAGCCCAAGAATTACAGAGACCAGAGCTTATTTTAGGAGGATTGGAATAATGTTCATGATCCTTTTCTCGCAAAGAACCCTAAAGAATTGGGAGAGGCAGCTTGCAAAAGAATGAAGGTGTCCAAAAGAGAATTGTCGACTACATAAAATGTAACGCCCGCCGTGTAAGCCCCAAAGAACAAACAAATAAAGAACGCAAATATTTTTTTTTTTTAAAGAAAGATAAATAATCATCATACCAATATTAAACGATCATATACATACTCATATACTTCATTCCATTTAAACACAAACAACATAATCAACTATGTCCTTTGGGGCCCACGAGGTCACATCGAAAATAGACATTACTAAACATCATCTCATAAGATATCAAAAAGGAACTATAAATGACAACATTAGATATGTATATACACAGATTCCATCACAAGATAAACCCATGAGAAATTACATAGCCAAATAAAGTTACAAAGTAGATGACTACATTACAACATCTTTCAAATTTTACATCATCAATATAGTTACATCATGAATCCCAAACATGTGGGATGAATACAATATACAAGATTATCAAAATACAAAGAGATCATCTGAAATAAATCTTCAACTGGATGAGATTGAAGCCAAAAAATGCTGATGGGGAACCCAACAGTGTGCGGAGCACGTTCCACCTGACCACCCCCATGCTAAGAGGTGACAGAGAATTAACTCCGACCAAGCATGACAACAAGTATACCAAAAAGTACCAACATAGAACCATAACACAATACTCCAATTAAAATGAACAAACAATAACATCCTAACATAGTATCATAAAGATTCAAGATCATAAAACATAAATGAGAACATACAAGACCACAAGCATACTAAAGATGTATCAAAACAATAATCATAAATCAATTTAAATCAATTCAAACAACAATCTAAACCAACTACCATAACCTACTTCCAGAGGAACTCAATAAAGTAAAACACATGGGCAACTAGGGGAGAGTGTCATCGCATAGTCCTACATGGGTTGTCCTGTGCTCTTCCTCCCAACTGGAGGCGCCGGTCCCATCTATGGCTATCATGTGCTCTTCCTCCCAACTGGAGGCGTCGGTCCATAGGGTGACTAATGCGGAGCCATAAACCTCTCGTGAGGACGAGGTCACGACCTTGCCGACCATGGCCTTCTCAGCCTTCCATTAGTCTGCGGAAGCACTAATGAAGACAAGGCATCCATTTTTTTAAATCTTGTAATGATGTTACTACCCAACCCTCCTAAGTTAATTATTATGTTTTCACTTGATTACTAACTCACTCGTGGGTTATCCTGATCCCTTCCCCTTAAACGGGGCGTCAGCCCCCACGAGGAGCCACTCTCCCTAGAGAACCGCCAAAACCAAGAGGAAACAGGGGTTGTACCATGGCAATCATGAACATCAAAATACAACAACAAAAGCAATACACGAGGCATAAACCATCTCGCAAATTAAATGCCATAACATAATCTCGTAATTCAGTACACCCCATTAATAAAATATAACACAACAAAACTCAAGATGAAAAGGTATAAATTCAACAAAATCATCATCCTCTGGAAGACTAAAGTGCTAACACAAACGGGTTCCCTCATCAATGGACTAACAATGTCCCAACCCAATAATGCAACAAGACTTAATTTCCAGAATAAAAATAAAAGAAATAACTTATTTAATTCCATAATAGATTCAGTAATAAATTTTATTCCTAAAATATATTCACACTAAAAACCAGAAATAAATAAATAATGCTGTCATAAAATTATAAATTGATTTTCTTACTAAAATATCCTCCTACAGTTTGTAATTTAATAAAGCAAAAATAAGGATAAACAAAAGATTTCTTTCTATTTTATTGTTATTATTTTCATTATACCCGATTCTATTTTTATTTTAATCAGAAAAGAAATAGAATCTATATATATATATATTAAATAACAGTTAAATTAACAGAATATATAATTAATCAGAAAAGAAACCGAATATATATATATTTTTTTAAAAAAAAGAATAATATTGCAACAGTTGAACAGAGGAATCAGAATAAATAAATTAATAAATATATATATATAAATATACATATATATATACATATATATATATACAGATATATATATATAATAAAAATCCGCACAGCAAAAAAAAAAATGAATATAAAATTCGCATCAATTTTAAAATAAAGTTTAAGCACATACAAAAATTTCAAATGGGAAATTTTTATCCCAACGGAAGGGCACGGGTAATATGCCTGGCCGTGGGCAGTCTACGGACTGCTCACGACAGTCCTTCGGACTGCCGTGGACAGTCCGCAGACTATCACACGGTACTCCCCCGGCGGTGTGGTGGGTACGGCCGAGGCCGAACCACCACACAGCCATTTTATAAAATATAAACAACCCAAAATATGTGAACAATGCCGACAAAAATTGAATTCACGGGTTTCAATAAATTTTAATGTTTCATTCAAAATTTTAACATATAAATAAATATGTGTGTATATATATATATATATATATTCATATATACAGTGATCTGAACATTTCAAAAGCAGGGGAAAAATAATCACTGTTCTTTGAATAGGAGAAATATTTTGCAACATACAGGCATATCGAGAATATCATCAAAATCCCAAAAATTAATTGGAAGGAAATTGCTCTTATATATATATATATTTATATATATTTTTTAAAACAAATGAAACAACAAAATTACTGTTCATTTCCATATTTTCAAACAAAAACCCCCTTTCAATAACACAGGCCACAAACCCTAGAAATTCCATTTAACAATTAACAATTCCCAATTCCTGGTTAAACATTCTTTGATTAAACCATAACCCCAATAGATTTTTCTTCCTATAATTATTTTATTTTCAACCCTAGATCAAAATTTCATTCACAGAGAACAATTCCTATTTTAACAGAGAATAAATAATAAAAAGAGGAGAACCTGGCATCCTACGCTTGTAGAAAACTTGTAGAAGCTTTGATCCTCTTGCTGCACTAATTCCTTGCTGCCGATCTTCCAACAACAAATCCCAATCTTTCTTCCTCTTCACCAATTTCTCCAGAACACAGAAAAAGAAACCAAGGATAGAAAAATAATTGAAAGTAAAATTTCCCCAACATTCCAACCATCCCCTCAAACAAAGAAAACCTCTTATTAAAATCCATGCCCAGGAATCCTTTCAATTTCCTCTTCCCGTGAATACCAAAGGTCACATTTCAAGAATAAAACCGAATAATATTTAACCTTAATTCCTTTTTGTTTCCTTTTCCATATTTCATTTTCATTTTTCATGTATTTGATTAAAACTAAATAAATTTAAATCCACAAACATGAAATTTTATTTAAATAAATATATATATATACATTCTTCCATAATACTTTATTAACTAATTACTTTCATATTAAAATAATTAAAAATCAATCCATTTGCAAAAATAAATGCAATATTTTTAACACTACTACTAATATTTATGCATGGCCATATTTAATTATTATTTTATGTTTTTATTTTATTAATTACTTAATTATTTGAATTACTACATAAAACCATACACCATATTAAATAAATCACAAAATCACAATGACATACAAAGACCAACAATACAATGAATATGACCAAGACGCACAACCAAGAAGATACAAGACTGCTGACACCTTGGAACGGAGTTACTTTTCATGTCACCTTTATTCAACTTCCTACCGTTGGGTTGGTTCAATGCTCGCCCAAACCTATCGAAATAGGTGGAATCGAGTCTTATACCTGCAAAGCCTGCATCCAACAAGGTGATACACAACATATATACATATAATCGATTACAAAGCATTGTGAGAAGGATTCACAGTGTAGCAGGGTGCTCGCGAACGAGTGATGCTACCTGTCCCCTCACCAAAACATATCATCATATAAAGCATTATAAATTTACACTAATTTGCATTAATATAATCAATTACTATTTTCTAATCTACTGAATTCCAAATAATTTCATCAGACGATCATAATAAAATATCATCATAATATCCATGGCATCATAAGAGTATATAATCAGTAACAGTCTAAGCTACCACAACATGATATCAACAGTACCATCAAAACCACAATGTGCCAAACAAAAAGCATAGAGAATGTCAAGAATCAAATAGTAACATGAGGGGTATTACATAAAAAGTATGGTTCAGTGGACTTCCTCAATATATGGTCCCATCAATGCACTACTACCTAGAATTGGTCGATACGACCATTAAGTGTTTCAACCCAAGTACTAGCACTATTGAGGGTCGGACTCTACCTGTTAACATAAGTCTGACTACTGTCTAGAGTATGTTGTCCATTCCAGAACCTATACAAAGAGGGATGGAAGTGGAGACGTTCACCCCTAAATAGGGAGATCATATATGGAGCACCATGGATAAGGCTCTGGAATTTTATATTGAAGAAACCCAGAGGATTGAAGCAGAACATAAGAAGACACCAAAAATTCCTGCGCCACACGACACTTTGAAGAAAGACATGCGAGATGCCTTTTCAATGATGGCATTTTTTTTCTATTTGGACACTGACCAAGAGGTGCATTCTTTTCAATTGGGCCCAACTTTCCAATTCCATAGGCAAAAATATTACTTATGGTATGATTTTGCAGAGTACCTTGTAATGAAGATGTTAGAGCAAATTAACAAGTTCCTAGTTGAATGAAAGTTCCGATTTGTCTCCTATCTTGCTTATATATTTTTGTATCAAAACCATGATTTCTTTGCTGAGCGTATGGAGTTGTCTATCTTTGATGAAAAGAAGAGGAAAAAACTAGTTTATATCTAGACCCCTCTCCTCTCTTCTACTTTTGATTATTATGCATTTTTAGATTATTTCTTGATCCTAATTTTACAAGATTTGCAAGGGGAGGAGTGTATTAATTGACTTACCTTGACTTAGATGGAGTTTATGCAGAATTTGACCCCTAAATGTGACTAGTTTTTTGAAGTGGATTTAACATTCATCTAAATGTGAGGATTCACTGGGGAACCATTCCTCTTGCCAACATGTGTGACTAATCGAGTGCTTTTCCTGTAATTGTTCTGACAGGTGTGCATTATTGATATTACCTTCTATAGTGGGAAAAAGGTCAAGAGGAAGGGATTCTTCATCTGTTCACAAAGTTCCAAAATAGTGGCCATGAAAAAGATGCAGATACACCTGCTATTGCAGGATAAGCTGGCTCATTTGGGGTTGGTGATGATCTGTGACAAGTGGGATTACAACCCTTTGAATAATTTACCTTATGATCACCTCAAGGTAACTCATAGCCCTCAGCCTTACTAGGAGAGGAGGCACAACCCGCTAGAAGATGAAGATGAATTATTGGTTGACCTGAATCATATCCCCATGGAAGACAACATGCCACCACGGCATAGTTTCTATTTCCTTGTGGTAGATTATGATGAGAACATCAAAATGGGGAAAAATATGTACAATCAGTTGAGAAATGTAGAGGAATGGACCAATGAAAGGATCAAAGCCTTTTGTGTGTATCGCCAAGAAACAAAATGACCTAATGATCCTTATGAAAGCATAAAGGAGGATAAACAGTTTGAAGAGCTTTGGGGTGAGGAGCACTCTACTTCTGACTCAAGTGATAGTGGACGTGGGGTATGTGCAGGATCATCATGGAAAAAATAGGCCCTTAAGTGGCAAAAAATTTAGAAAAATCAGTGTTAGGTAACTTGACATAAAAATTTGAATAACTTATCTATATTATTTCAAAAGTATGTAAGAATAGAATCTGTAGAAAATTGAATGTAGTTTCTAAACTACTAGGTTTATTTAAAAATAAATAAAATCTATTTATGAAAATTTGAAATTTCAATGTAGTAGTACTTAAATTTAGGGAAAAAATAAGTAGGTGTCTGCTGATTACCCTAACCATAAAAATTATAATATTTTTTATAATATTTTATATATAAAGTAGAGGACTCATGTTCGATGTGATGCATATTTTTTTAATTTTTTTCCAAGTAAATAATTAATTATGAATTTTTATTACAATTTTTAAAAATATAAAACTTGTATGTCGACCACCTTAACTTGGTCAAAACTTCATGAATTTTTTTTTTTAAAATCCTATAGTATGTGAAGCATAGAATGTGACGCATGTTTTGGATTCAAAAAATATGATACCTTTTGAAAGTTATAGATGTTTTTCAATCAGCCTATCAATCAAGACTTTAGTTGTAATTCTAATAGAAAATGAATAATAATTATTTATTAAATTCAAATTAAAGCATAATTTATATTGGTGGAAAGTTGAGAATCTCCTCTAAAAACTCTTTTTGTTTCATCAATTTTGGGTAAAAGAAAAGTCATCAGCCACATACCCTAGAAATACCCATAATATTGCCACTTTTTGGCCCATCATGATCCTGCACATACTCGGGCTCGATGACCCTGATGAAGGAGAAGAGCTAGCAGAAGAGGAAGCTGAAGCATCAACGTCCTCCACCCAACAAAAAAGGAAGTCTATAGTGCATTCTACCTATGTTGCTTCAAATGTGTGACTAAATATGTCACGAGTCTTGTGAACACTCACCTAGGCCTCAAAAACAATAAGAGTACCCCAACAACAACAACCAGAGATTATAGAAGTGGGAGACACCCCACCCACTAAATGATAGTGCTCATAAGCTTTTCTAGGAGAAGGATCACAAGGAACCACTGCAAGCCAAGTGCTCGTAGCAAGCCAGAAGCTTGAAGCAAGTAAGGAGCTAGCAACGAGTGAACCACCGTAATCCTCTAGTCAACAGGTAATATTTTCTTTTGCTTTTCTTACTTCTCAATCTTTGGTATCCTCTTCCATTTCCGCAACGCCCCTTACCATGAGTTTCGACCTTACTTCATCCGCCCCTACCACAATGTTTGCGGGAGGTTTCTCTGAATTCACCCAAACTAGACCCTCTATCTTAATGCTTTTGCGAACCTTAACACTAGCCACTGCTACTCAATCTCTCCTCGCCTCTCTTTATAAAAGCTCAACTGCCATTGGCACCCCTATTTCCTCTACTACCTCAGGTCTGACCCAATATGCCTATCAAACAGACTTGATTATGACTACCCCATCACCACAGTGACTAATGAGCCCTTCCGTTGGTTTGCAAACTGAACTATGGTAGGTTCCCTTTTTCTCCGCCAAGATTGTCAATCTCCCATCAAAGAAAATGCAGTGGCCTTCTACACTAGTATTCCCTTTTTCCCTACCTCCTAGTGGACCTATTGCTGGCGGACTAGTTCGGTCACTATTTGAATTCATATCCTAGGGAGAGGCCACAAAGAAAATGCAGGCTCTCAGGATCCAAAATTGAAAAGCTAAGAATGATAAAAAGGAGGTGAAGCCTAAGGTGTATACAGTTTACAATGAAGTGCAACAAACATTGAACTCCACCACCATGTACCAAATTTTACCAAACCACAAGGTGAGATGTTGCCAAGTGATTACAACATTTATGCCATGGGGCTTGATCTGGTCACAGCCCGACCACAAGATAAGGTAGAACTCATGGAGGAAACACAATGGATAGTGACAACTGACTTCCTAAAGTATGGATGCCAATTGAAGAAAAAAGAGGAGCATCTAAGGCTTGTGACAGAAAGGGTCAATTTTTTGGAAATAAAGGAGAAATCACTAGAAGCAGAAGTTGTGCGCTTGTTTAAGAAACTACAAGTAGAAGGGTTGGAGCAAAGAAAACTCTAGGAGGAACTCAATAAGTCCCAATTTTTTGACCCCACACTGCTCAATGAGCTATGGGCGAGGAACCAAAAATATCAGAGCCAATTGACCTTGTTGGAGCAAAATCTGCAACAAAAGGATGAAGATTTGACAGCTCAACACACTCTATATGAGTAGGAATTAGAATTTAATTTTCATATGGACTTTGAAGGCTGAAAGGTCTAGCTAGAAAAGGAGCTTCAAGAGAAAAAGTCCTCTTGACACAAAATTGGAAAATCACTCCTGAGTTGAGGAAAACTGGTATAAAGAGATAAGTAGCTTCGGGGAGCAACTGAAATCCATAAAAAAGAAAAGTGTGGAATTGAAAGAGGTTATTAACTCAAAGGATGCATAGATTTCCTCTCTTAAGAGCTCTCTCCAAGCCTCCATTGCGTAGCTAGAACTCATCCTATTAGCTCGACAACTATGTATATTTCTTATTGGGAAAATATTAAAGCCTTCTACTTGAATCTATAGCCACTACTCTAGTTCATCTCAAAGGCAACAAAATTGAGCCAGGAGGTTCACGGGACAATCAAGTAATTCCCATGGTTCATCGCAGAGAAAGTGCCTAAAGCAAAGAGTTTTCCTTGCAAACTATATATAGTCTCTGATGAAGATCTAACAGAAGTAGGGATCGAGGATCAAGATATTGCTGCTCAGATGGCCAATAGGTTCATCCATTGCCACTCAGCCTTCTAGCAAACTAAAGTTGCTGCAACTTCTTTGACATAGACAATGGACAGCGTGAGGGAAAATTTCTCACAACTGAGCAAGTTGGGTCTGCCGTTCCCATTTCTTGAAGATGGGTCAATTGTGATAGCCAAGCAGATTGCACAAAGAATTGAAGAAAAAGAGCAAGACCCGAATGCTTTTCAGAGTTTCGGCCATCCTCCCACCACGTAGACATTAAAGGTGTTATTCATCCTCTTGCACGACTAATTTTTCATTGTGAGGTGGGGGCCCGTTTATCTAAGGTACTACTATATAAAGAAACACTTGACCTGAATGGAGCACAGGAAAATTTGTGCAATATAGCAAAACAATCTAAAGATGACTGGCTGCCCCTGTAGGTAGTCCTTCCCAGGATCTGATTCCATCACTAATGGATGGTGCTCTGGTCTGTGAACCAGAGAAAATTTTGGGTTCCTCATTGCTCTAAGCGAAATGCTCCTAATAGTCACTAGAAGTTGTGAATACAAAATTCACTATGCTCCCTTCGGGTTTTGTTGTTTTTGCTAAGTATCGGCCCATGCCTTCAAATGAATATCATCGGCCTCTTTTTGATATTCACCATAGCCTTTTCCACGTTTCCTCTCCTTGATCTTCCATCGGCCCCCGCTATGCTCCCACGTGTCTTCACCGCAGGTTATTTTGATTGCTTCCTTTCACTTCTTCATCGGTCCCAACCCACGTGCCATGTAGCTTCTATTCGCATAAGGATTCAGTGGACCCTGCAAGCAGCATTCATCAAATATTATGCTCCTATGTGTCATCCCAACACAAGCTTTCAACAGAGGAAGGGTAAATTAGCCATGGGTAGCGAAATGGTGCCACGTGTCTCTTCAGTGCATGCTGCTTCAACGAAGGGAATGAAGTGAACCATAGGATGCAATCTTCTACCACGTGTTCTAATTGCCTATCTAAAGAGGAAACACTTGTCTGCACAGGACTTTGTTGGGACCACTACCATCATTCAAAGGGGATGCACCTAAATGGGGGGCGACCAAGTGTTGTGTCCCAAATCTTTTCTATTACAATGGTCAAGGGAATCATTGCCTCAACATCATTGCCCAGGATTCAAAATATTTTTAGTTGTTGCTTTCCAGGTCGTGGAAAGCTCACTATAAATATTGCTCTCTACTTTAGAAGAAGGGTCCAAGGTTCCATAAGTTACATTTTTTAAGTTCGAAAATTGCATAGTTTTCAGGTTCTACTAGTTTTAGCATTACAAGATTTTGGAGAGGCCAAGCATTTTTATTGTTTAGATTGTTGCAAGAACTCACAGGCTGTGCCATTGTTTGGCCTTTCTGTTTTCTTAAGCTATTGATAAACTTTACACCATTCCATTATTGTTTGAATGGTTTATTTATAGTACTTCTATAATTTGAATGCAAGCTTATGGGTTTAGATTATGTCTTTTGACTCTTCTTTTCAGTAAATGGGTGTGATAATTATTTTATGTCATTGAATGAGATATTCATACTGCAATCCTTAATTTTTTTTGGTTCTAAGACATGGTAAATCACTAAGCAGGCCCTTAGATCATATCCAAAAGATAGGTTTATTGTGCCTTTCATCTAAATTTTGGTGCATCTCCTTAGTTAGATTCTTTATTTTATATCTGCTTCCTTTTCCCATTCCAAAACCCCATTTACAAAATATTTCAACTTCTTTAAAAATATGGAGGTCACTTAGTTTAGCGCATAAGTCCCCCACAAACTGAGTTTCCCACAAAGGGCTATTACCTTGCCAAATTTTGGCATCAACAAATCCTACTTTAAATCTAAAAGTTTAGCTCATGAGAATGCACATGATAAATGAAATAAAATTAAAACACACTTAAAAAATTACAAAATATCACCTACAAAAAATTGGAAACACAACTACAAACTTAAGCTCACACACAATCACAACACATTGAAAATAGTTGAACTACATCAATCTTTGAAGCTTTATTGCACTCCCTAGATGATAATTTCCTCATAAATCAAAGGTTTTTCATTCTTTATTTCTTATAACACATGGGTTGAATCCACAAGTCATAATATTATATGGGTTTTCATTCACATAATAAATTACAGAACATAAGTGCTCATACAATGAAACTAAAAAGTAAAAATAGAATAAAGATGCTGAAAATATGAATTTTTCCTACACATAATTAAAGTGAACCAAATAAAAAATTCCCCTCTCCTTGAAGAATCAAATAAATAAATAAAATAATATTATTTTCATCATTTTTCCTCCAAATATGCTCACCATTATGGTTTTACAAGATTTTTGACCAAAATTAAATAGTTTTTAACTCCCAAAATGTAAGTTGTATTTAAAACTGCTAAAGGAACTATTAATAATTGATTTCCACCTAAACCTAGAGGCTTTAAACCTCCTCATAATAAATACTATCCCATTTCTTAGTAAAATACTCTAGAATAATAATATTAAACTAATTATTTAACCCCTTTTATAAAAAATAAGAAGAAATAAATGATTTGGACTGAAACAAATTTTACATAGGATTATTTCCCAATTTCCATACATTATCCAAAGGAAAATATTACAAAAAAAAAAAAATCTCTTCCATAATAAATTAATTAGAAAGAGGACATCAAATTGGGTGATCCCACAAAACTGGTTTACAATTCTGTTGAGGAAGCAAAATTTCAAAAAATGCCCCCATGAAGAAAATTTTGGGTTTTGGGAGGTTCAAATGAACTTTGGGTCCAAACAAACCCAATAAGGGTTTGCTCGAAGCCCCCTTTGAGCGAACCCTATTAAACGTTGGGTCCCTCATTTTTCATGTTTCCCGAAATAAAAAAAACAAAGATCTAAATTGTGTAAAAAGGAGGGCTCGCTCGAACTCCCCTTCGAGTGAACCTCCATTTGTTTGAAAGGTGAAGGGGGGTTTGAGTGAAACCCCCTTTTTCCCCCTTCTCCCCCTCTTGCACCAAATTTCTGCAAAATTTTTCCCTTCAAAGCTCGAGTTGAGGATGAAAATGGAGGAGACTGCACAGATCCAACTAGATGATGGTAGTCCTCAAAATGAGTAATCCATTGAATATAATTTTAATATGTTTTGGTTTTATTATATATTTTGTTTTTTAGTTTGATTAAACATAGGTTTTTCACTGAAACTCAAGCTCTTTATTTTCCACGTGGAAAAATAGCAAATTATCATTTTTTTTGAAAAATATCAGTGCACAAGATATTGATGTCCTTGATCCAACAAAAAACAAATTGATACATACAAAAAAAATTATGCTTTATCCAGTGAATCATGTCTAAATTGTAAAAGGTTTGACTTTCAAACTTAATTAAGAAAAAAATATTCAATGAAATTGTATGAAACCAATTCCATGCACTAGATATCGTAGTTTGAATTTGAATTCGAAAAAAAATAGAATTTTATCCTTCATAGAAAAAAAGTTGTGTTAGCCAGTGATGACACTCTTTAAAAATGGTGTTTACTGTTAAAAACTAGTTTTCAAAGGAGTTGGAAAAAGAATTGTAATCTAATTCCAAAAAAAATGAAAAAAATATATTTATAATCTATAGACAAAATGTCACAAATCACTAGTTTGCATCGTCTTCAAATTCCTCATGGTTTAGTCACTATAGGTGCTTGGAAGGGAAGATTTAGTTAAAAAAATTCAATTCAATGTCTAGTTTGGCCAAAAATTGTAAACTAGTATTGTGGGATCACCCCATTCATTGAGTAGAAACAATCAAAGTTTGTATTTAAGCAATATCATAGACAATATAGACCTAGAATTCCCATAAACTAGGGGCCACACAATGGTTTGGACCTTGGAGAGCTCCACCTCCATAAATTCCACTTCCAAGAGAATCTCTGAGTAGATAAAGCCATTGTGGACTACTCCCTAATGGAAAAATAGGAATCAATACCAACAACCATGGATATCTCAATATGATCAAGGACCAAGACATTATGGAAACTAACCAAAACGTATGCTTGTTGAACCATCATCCCAAAATTAGAATGAAAAATTAAATTAGTTGCAACTACCTACCCAACTTGGACCTAATCCTAAGAATAATTAGTTACAAAAACTAATCTATAATATTATAATATTATAGCATCAAGTGTGATAAATCTTAATGATACTCAACTACACTCCCAAAAATATCTAATTGAACTTGCCTCTGTATATTTACCTACAAAAAAAAAACTCTTCATAATTACATTAAAAAGGGAAATCTTGATAAGTTCCTTTAAAATAAGAATATTCTAGAGATTTTCCTAGCTCAATATCAATTCCCTTTCCTAAGTAGCTACATTAATCTATTGAATTAATCCAAAGGACTCCAAAAAGATTTAGAGATATTTCCAGGACTCTTAGTTGATTAGAGGACCATGAAAATCAATGTTGAATTTCCTCTACTATCTAGACCATCAAATATATTCTTCAAATAAATCAAATGATCAAGAGTCTATGCTTAAAAACCCTTGGAAGGAAGAAGTAATTATCTAACACCATCCAAGTGGGGGAGAAAGTTTCCAATATCCTATTAGATAAATTGATTCCACAAAAGTATGGAGTCCAGGGAAGTCATGTCATCTTAGTGGTTATAAATGGCATGCATGTATCAACTGTATTTGATTTCGAGGTTGTCATCAATGCGATGACCTTAGATACTATAGATGAATTATCTATTATTTATATACAATGTACATCCATAGTCTTGAAGCTAACTTGATCAATCCATAACTAAAAATGTGAGAGTTTTGGAGGACATCACTATCACAATAGATACTTTGGAGTAACCTATGGACTTCCAACTAGAGATAAAAACTTTGGATACCAAATTATACTAGGCCAACATTCACTATCCATAGTAGCAACTCTCATTGTATGTCAATTATAAAACATGACTATTTTTAATGGGAATAAACTAAAGTAATTATCTATCTACCCATATGTTAAACCTTCCATGTAATATGACAAGTTATCAATAGATGACTTTCCAAATTTAGGTGAGGAAGATGTGTCCACATTGGACATGGTTACTATAGAAGATTAATTGGAAGAATACCAAATGTAGGAAGACAGGGATTAATTTCCTTTCTTAAATTAAATACAAAATGATGTCTACTAGTGGTTATAGATATTCCCAAGGGACTCTCTAAAAGCATTTAACTACCCTTTTGCAAAGGTAATTTCACCTCAACTAGGCTACCACCATGTAAGAATGTTGCACTAGGTCCTTCGTCATTCTTATCCCTTAAAGAAATTGATTATCCCCTATAAGGAAATTCATTATGTTTATTAAAATATAAAACAAGTTGTTGTTTATCTAAATAAATAATTATCCACTCAAAAATCTCTCCTATACCTAGCACTACCCATTCAATTGAAAGCTCTTCATATGATGCACAAATCTCACTCATTCCATTATCATCACCCCATAACTAGTATAAAGGGTATTCCTTATAACAATTCATGGATTTATATGATATCTTAGTGATTATGGTCAAATTGAATGCTCAACTTGAGATTTTGAGCTCCCCTATTGATGATGTCCTTAATATTTTGCAATCTAATTTTTAGGCTACTAGTATCTAATTTTAAAAATATGATATTTTGCAATCTAATTATTAATTAGTAGGCTAGTTAACAAAGTATCTAATGAGTCCCAATGATTGATATCATATATGATTAAATGAAGCAATCTACTTAAATATCACACTCTTCAACAATCATACAGTCAACAGTAATTTTACACTTCATCCCTATCCAAAAGGGTAAATAGATGTCTTACCTTTACTAAACAAATTTTACCTCTCACTATTGAATTGAGTGTAGTTTAAGAATATAGCCACAATATAATACCAATTCCTTGCCCCTTCCAATGATGCTCTAGTGATCATTTTTCTTCATCTATATTCATAAACACTCAATTTTCATTGAAGAAGATTATGAAAAGTTAATTTAAAAATAATAATATTAACACCTATATTTATTACTAATTATAAAAGAAAAATTGAAAATTAAAACGGAATAAAAAAATCCATAGAATGGTCATTTAAAAAATATTTTATATAATAATAATAAAAAAAAAACCTCTTTATAACTATAGTTAATAATAAAAAAATATAATACATTCTAAATTTATCTTTTCAAATTTTTAAATTCATATTTATCTATTATTAATTTATTAAAATTCAGTTAATTAATAAATGCAAACGAATATGCATTAAATATGCTGGATAGGCCTTGTTGAACACTAGACAATCTTTTCTAATAAATGTTCAAGAAATTCATTTTTAATAAATTCATAGATATGTTGATTGTACAGCTTGAGTGGGCCTAATGGTGGAGAACTTGTGCTCATGACAGGGAGGTCACAAGTTCAAATCCTGCAGGGGGTAGGGTATGTACACCTCATATTGTGGAGCAAGGGTATGTACACCTCGTATTGTGGAGCACGAGTTAGGTGCCTCCTCCATATTGGGGGAGTACGAGGGCCTCGTATTGTGGAGCACGAGTTAGGTGCCTCCCCCATATTGGGGGAGTACGAGGAGTCCCATATATTGATGGTATCGTGGACTTTAAAAAGGACCTTTACCTTTACTAGTGGATTGGTCAAGAAACTATTTTTTAAGACTGAAATTTTAGTATGGTTGTGATAAGAGATGACATACAACTTATGACGTCACTCTCATCTGCAGTTGATACATTCCCCCTCGCATCCAACCATGCAATGCCATATTATTTTATTCTCAATTAACGTATTATTCTTTCTACATCTGTAGAATGAATCTAATTAAAAATAAAAAATTATAGTTAATATAGTATTGATATTTGGGAGGATGTTTTTTAAAGAATATGATGTATAAAGTGACATTATATGTTTTTAGTTTGTATACAATGTGTTTGGTATTCAAGTCTTTTTAATTAAGGAAGAGGATCTAATAATGATGTATTTTTATTTCACTATTTCATATGTTAATGTTTTGTGACATTTTGTATTAAAAAAATATATTGTCAAGTAGTTAAAGATGTGGTTAATATAAATGTCTTGTTTAATTATGACTTATAAAGTTATGTCATCAATATGTCTTTTTGTTGAGATATGGTAATAGAATCTTTAAAAATGTTTGATCAATAGTTGTTCTTTAAATTTTAAATTTATTTGCTTAAATTTTGGACGTCCCTTCTATTTATATGAATCTGATAAAATAAAAAAAACAATAAACATAGAATTCCTAAATGCTTATATTTTTATTTATATTATTTTGAATATATATTATATGTAGATTATTGTAGAGTTTAACTGATTTATTTGTAATATAAAATAATTAAATAAAATAAATCTATCAATTCTTATTTTAGAGTTTTTGATCTTGATCAGCCTTTTTTTCTCAACCTTTGTGAAATCTAATCATTGTTTTGTTAATTTACAAGCTCAAAACTTCAAATTGAATATGGACTTGGCTTATAAAGATTTTTAATTCATTAACAATTGTCAAGTATTATCAAATGTAAAAAATAATTTTTCAATTATAGAACATCTAAAGCCATCATTACGAGAACAGTAGACTTTTACATTACATATCATGAGTGTGAACTCATAATATCAATTAAAGGCTTGAGTTGCTACCAAAAGAATTCTAAGATTTTGACTAAGCTCAAAATATACACCCATTTTCTTTATAGCAAAACCCCCTTTTGAGAGGAGACGAAGGTATTAAATTAAGCATAAATGTAAAAAATACCAGCACTTTGAGCATTGATATTTTAATAAAACTCTTATAGGTGCCAGCATTATCCGCCGTTCACAAACAGAAAAAATGCATGAGAATTCGCGGCGATAAGATTAAAAGTCCAAGAAAACACGTTTAAAAAATAACTGAATGAATGAATAAATAAATGAATTTAGAAGACTGGTGATTACATGACCATGGCCGATGGTGTGGAGGGAAAAAATAAAACGGGGAGCGGAGAAACAGGCTCCATTTTTTCTAAGATCCCGAAAAAGTCGTCCTCTTCATCGCTTACATCACTTTTAATCCTTGTGCGAGGTGGCTGCTGATCCTCCTTTTCAATGCTTTTTCTGCGCCTCTTGTTGGACTCCACATGACCGCTCTGAGACCGACTCAGCGTAGGCGGAGGCGTTGAGGGGAAAGTTGAGCACAGCCTTGGCCCCTCTCATTTTGAAAGCGGCACGGTCACATGCGACAGCAGCGGCCTCCGATGTGTCGAATGTTCCGAGCCAAATGCGGGCCCCACGTCTGGTGGAGTCCCTAATCTCAGCTGCGAATTTCCCCCACGGTCTGCGACGCACTCCTCTGTAATGCTGCTCACACGGAACCGATGAACTAACAGCCCATTTGTTGCCGCACTTCAATCCCTGTTCCGTATTGCCAGGGAAACGATCTCCGTCAATGCACGCAATTGAAGTCTGTATAGAGTCGCGATCTACCACAGCTGTGTGGGCAATAAATATGGGATCTTCGCCGAGCAAATGTGCTGCAATCTGTTGCAGAACTGAATAATATTCCTCGCTCATCATTTCCAGAGCCACTGATTTTGAATTATCTTAAGCTTACTGAGGGTTTGATATTTAGTGGGACTGCCAGATAGATTGTTTTAGCTGCTTATATAGGAGGAGGGGATAAAAAGGGTTTGCTGATGGAAGATACAAGGTAAGAGATAATGAGAATATAACTAGTAATTGCACCTTCGTGTGCAATGGGTACGCCGAAGATTTGTGGAGATCAATATTTTAATTTATGGTATTATATTTGAAAGATAGAAATTGTAAAATGGGTAGTGTCAAACTTTTTTAAATAAATGGGTAAGTTCTACTGTTCATTGCATTCAACAGTGTAGCAGCATCTGCTATACAGTTTTGACATTTTGTCTTTGAAGAACAAAACCCAGTATAATTGGTATTTTTGCAAAGGACAATAAACAGTAAAATGGCTGAAAAATGCGAGGAAATATCTACTGTATAATTCATAAGCTCTGTAAAGAACAGTGTATTAAGATTAACATGTGAAGATGATTTGAAATAAGTTAGTTGTAGATTAGTGAGTAAATCTAAGACAGTTTGGATTGGGTCTTTCAAAAGACTTTCCTACCTATTTTCTTGATAAACATATAACCCTATTTTTCAGTTTCCAAGATAAAATAACAAGAGGTTTTGTTCTCTATTTATTTCTCCATTTTTCTTTTAAGTTCAGTTTCAGTTCAAATCTCAATATACATAATTTTGTACCCCAGAGATCTTTTAATACACACATGATTGAATACCTAGAGATTTGACATATGAAGTGAAATCCCAAAAATAGGAAAGTTTAACCAGTACCATTAACAAAATTTGCACAAACCTACAAGTAATAAAAAGCAAAAGGAAAGGCTACCATTAGGCCATCCTCGTAAATCAAAGGTAAACCAACTGAAGATTTTCTTATGGGCAGCAGTAAAACATATTTTCAAGTGAAATTGGTTTGAGGATGATCCAAGTGTTCATTATAGCTTTTACATAAATCTATAAAATTTGTAGATTTGATTATCCAAGTGTTTTGGATGATTCGCTCTCAAAATTTTCTCCTCAAACTATAAAATGCCCAAATATATAAAGCCCCAACCAATTGATCTCATTTACTAATATTGTTTTAAATCTAAATATAGCTTTATCTTTAAATCAGTAAAAGCACTTTGAAAACCAAAAAACAAGGTCTTTTAGAGGTTGCTCTGCCTCTTCTTCCTTGTTATTGTACATACGGTAAAGTGAAAGCAGATTGTTGGTGTGCTTTCAAATATGTATGGAAGGCCAGGAAAGGAAAGTGAGGTGAGTCATATTGCATTTAAGAGATCCACTATTTTGGAGGTTGCTTTGCTTCCTCTTTCCCCCCTTTCATCGAATGTTCTTCAATAATGAAGTGTTGGCAGGTTGTGAGTATGCTTTGAAAAATGTGGATGCTAAGAAATCTGGGCTATTTTGCATTAGGAAGAGCTTCTTAGAACTTCAAAAAGATCAAACCCATGGTTTGCAGAGGCCAAGACTTGGGTTATATTTATAACACCTGACAACTCATGTGCTATTCTGCATCTATCTTACCTTTATCTTTACTATTGTAAACGATTGTAATCTATAAAGATGTAATCTAATGTAACATGAATAATTTTCTCCTTATAATTTCAGAGAATGAATATGACAATTTTTGTAAGTTTGAAGTGTGTTGTTTATCAAAAGGCCTAAAAGGTGAAAACACAGAATCAAAAGTGACTCCAATTTTGGATGTGAGACAAGAATGGAAAATAGTCGCTAAAAAGTTCCCACCAAATAATATAAGAAATTGAATCCTTAAAATTGTGTTCTTAAATTTAATTAATTTTGAGCTTTGTAAGACAAAGAATCTGAGTAAACTCAGACTCCTAATCAAGATCAACTACCAGGATTCAATACTGAAGGCATTACCTCCTAAGAACTACAAAATTCGGTTGGTCAAAACATAAAAGGAAAAAAACTCGAGACTATCCAAATAGAGGAGGGTCCATTAGATCCTTCTCATAAGATGAATGAATAGACATGTCAGACTTGTGATAAGTAGCCAGTTCAAAGTGGGGAACACAATGCAAAGCGAATGCCAATTACAAAACCATCTCTCAAAAAGATTCGGTAGGAAGCTAAAATCTATCCTCATATACAAGCATTGCCAGATCTGGTTGATTCAGCAGCCAGCTTCAATCAACCAACAACCGGAAACATGGGCCTCAAAGTCTTTGATTTCATTTTTTATGCTCAGAGTGGATTTGCATCCATTTGCTAGCCTAATTGCTATTGTGTCGAGAATTTCTTAAGGCAAAAAAATAAAAATAGGAAAAAATTCAGGCGCAATAAGAACAATACCAGGCATTGAGATTGAGATGGCTTGGCTAGGTCATTGACCACTGCACCCCTTTCTACAGTGTTTAAAATCAATAATGGCTTGCAAAGTGTAGTTTGAATTTTATAAGTTTTACTTTTATATTTTGCAAAACTCCTGGACCTTAGTCTATTCAAATGCCTTCCTCTACAATTCATTTCTTCCACCCATTGTACCAATTTCCAATCTACTTTCTTAACACGAATCACTTCTAATTTCTAAACACTTAAAATGCATTCTAAGTTTTCTACATTTTGTTATCTCTCTTGCTGCTCCAATCCACTAATAGATTCCCATTCCCAATCCGTTGTCTCATTATTATCATCATCTTGCACTCTTTCGGACAGGGCATCTCGCACAAGGGAAGGAAGGCTAGAAGCGTGCAAATCGATAGCTTGAGACTGCACAAAGGCTCCCTTCTACGGCTTCCCCATTTTTGCATTCCTCTCATGCTTGGCATCATGGCATGTCAATCGCAAATTGTAATGACGAGTCAATTCAAACGATAACGAATGGAGGTAGAACAATTAAAATTCAATATTTATCAAAGCAAAGGTCATGGAGGGTAAGTAACCAGCATAAAAAGGCAAGCTCCCTTTGTGAATGGGTGCAAACAACATTTAAATTTCATAGAATAGAGAACTTATTTTGGTTGCATCATTTGTCTGGCATGGAGGTGAGGTGATGCTATGACATTTGGTCTTGGGGTAATGTTGCGACTGCAAGCATGATAGTTGTGCAAGAGTTGGTGTTTTCACTGTCTTTCAAGCATAAATAGGACAATTCTGAAGTAATACTCACCGGTTAGTTAAAAAGGAAAGGCCAAACCTACAAGTAATAAAAAGCAAAAGCAAAAGTTGCCATTAGGCCTTCCTCGGCTGAAAACTCAAATGCGATGCAATGTGATTCAATGCAATGTAAATCTAATGAGATGTGTTGAACCCTCGTTTAATTCTCTCCCAGTGGTAGATGCTTCATTAATACACAGCACTGAACTAAAAACTTTCAAGCGTGGTTTTTTTGGGCAAGAATGACTCAGGACGTAGAAATGAAGACGGAGACGGAGAAAAAATTATATATAAAAGAAATACCCCCTAAATTTGTACCGCTCTACCTGTATACAGGTGAAGTTGAAAGGGGTTTGCCACCAAAACTATAGCGTGAAAACAATTACCCATAACATCTTTACAGATCAAATAAAACATAGAAAGAATTGCAGAGAATTCAAACCAGAGCAAATGACTTACCTCAAGATTCTGCAAAATATTCTCAATGCTCTCTTTCTGTCAACAATCCAAGATATTTTTGACCAACTGCCATCCCGAGTAAATGCATCTAAGAAGGCAGAAGGCGGATGCAACACACAGGGTACACCAACTGCCATCCACAGTAAATGTGTGGCAATTGCAACTTGTGCGTGCAATGGGTACGCCGAAGAGTTGTGGAAGGTCAATTACGAAAAAAATTTGGTCTATTTTTTGCATACATTTGTGTAATACATGAAGCCAATTGGTAGGCCATTTAGAATTTTTTTTTTTTGGAGAATTGACAGCTTCAAATCAACTATGCATCCACTTATAGGGATCCAAACATGACTAAAATAAAATCTCTCAATCAGGATGATAATCAGGTTCCATTACAATAGGATCATGTTATGTTTGCAATAGGGAGAGAGGGAGAGAGAGAAAGAGAGATATAGATAGAAAGAGGAGGAGATAAAGGGGGACGAGGGGGGAGAGAGAGAGAGATAGGGAGATATATAGAGAGATAAGAAGATCGAGATGGTGATGGGGATGGAGAGAGAGGGAGAGAGATATGTAGAGGACAGAGAGAGAGATGAGGGGGATAGAGAGAGATAGAGAAGATATGGATAGAAAATAGATAGAGGAGTGAGAGGGAGATAGAGAGAAATGGAGAGAGAAGGACAGATGGAGTGAATGAGGTAGAGATAATGATATATAAATAGGCAGGGGGAGAGATAAGGAGGGAAAGAGAGAAAAAATAAGGTGATAGAGCCAAGTAATAGAGAAAGGGAGAGAAATATAGGGGAAAGATAGAGATGGAGATAGGGAGGGAGAAACATGGAGTGTGTGGTATATAAGAACTAGAGCTCGAGATATGGAGAGAGAGAGGGTGAGGGAGAAGGGGGAGAGATTTATAGAGAGGAGAGAGAAGTAGGGAGATATTGAAAGAGGGAGTGATAGGGAGAGAGGGAGTGATAGGGAGAGAGGGAAAGATAGGGAGAGATAGAGACATAGATATAACTTGGGAAAGATAGAGGGGGTGAGAGAGATAGAAGGAGAGAGAAAGAGGGAGAGGATGAAATAGAAAGAGGGAGATAATGAGAGAGGGGTAGATGGAGAGATAGAGAGATAAGTATATAGGAAGTGATAAATAGAGAGGGGTAGAGAGGGATATATAGAGTAGGAGAGATGGAGTGAATAAGAGAGATATAATGAGATATAGATAGAGAGGGACAAGGAGAGATGGAAAGATAGAGATAGAGAGGGCAAGGGTGAGAGATAAAGGAGGTGATATAGACAAGTAATAGAGAGAGGGAGAGAGATAGAGAGACCTGGGGAAGAGGTAGAGAGATAGATAAAGAGATAGGGAGAGTGTGTGTGAGTGAGAGAGAGATATAGAGATATAGTGAGAGATATATATAGAGAAAGAGCTCAAAGGAATAGAGAGAGAGAGAGAGATAGAAGGCATAAGAGAGAAATAAGAGGTATACAGGGAAACTTAGATAGAAAAATGATAGTCTAGTTTTTAACCAAGTGTTTTGTGCCAACAATCCAAAGATGACATGTATCTATGGGGATATATCTCTCTACCCATCTCTCTTTATGTCACTCTATCTAACTCTCCCTCTTATATAAAGGGAAATGTAGATAGACAATTTACGATAGTCTAGTTTTTTACCAAGTGTTTTGTGCCAACAATCCAAAATGACACGTATCATTTTTGATCAGTGTTTTGTGCCAACAATCCAAAATGACATGTCTCTACCCATCTCTCTTTATGTCACTCTATCTAACTCTCCCTGATATCACTCTATCTCTTATACTCTATTTTCACTCTCTCTCTCTCTCTGTGCCTCTCTCTCTATGTGCCTCTCTCTCTCCCTCACTATTAACTTCTTTACCAACATTTACAAGTACATTTGACATGTCATTTAGTTGTACTAATTGGTAAGTTGGAAATTATAGAGAGAGCACCAATAAAGGAAGCCACTTGGAAATTACATAGGACGTCATTTTTCATCAAGCGTGTATACTAAGTTACAATGTTTTTGTTTGTTGGAGTCCCTCAGGATTGACCTTCTATATATTATTTCACTTCTCTTGTTTGCACTTCTTTTTCTTCCTCTCTCTTGCTTTCTCTATAAATCAATTAAACTATTAGATTTTTATATATTAATTTATATAATAATAAATATAATTATACTATTATTTTGGAAATAAATTTACATTATATTAAATATAACATACATATACATATATTTATCAATTTATATATTATACAATATAATATATAATATAAATATAAGTATAATAAATAATATATAAATAATGGTTATAGGAAAATTCACCGTCATCAATTTTTATTACATGGGAAAATTCACTGCCATGACACATTTACCTAACGAAAAGTCACCACTAGCAATTCACAATAGCGAGAAATCCATCACATTAAAAATTTGTGATTAATTTTCCATGATGGTGAATTGCTGGTGGTGAATTTCCATGAGGTGAATTTTTTCATGAATGAATTGCTGGTAGTAAATTCAATTTTGATGACATAAATAATAAAATATAATATATAAAATAATATTACAAATTTTGTAAGAGTTTTATGACATCTTTACAAATCTTTTATTAAGATGACATTATAATACAAAAATTAAAATTATCAATACCACAACACATTTTACAGTATTATATCGTCATCAAATATTAAAAACTTTATGAATTTAAGAATATACAACAAATTTTATATTAAAAAAACCAAAAGTCAAATGGAGAAGTCTTCGTACCGATATAAAATAAAAAAATTGAATGAGTTTAATAAACCAAATAGATAATAAAATCTCATTGGACATTAATACTCTGCTCCAGCCAACAACCACTCCAAAAATAAATTAGTTGTATTACATTTATACCACGCCAGCGTGTTGGACAAGTAAAAAGTGCAGAGTTTGCGGGAAAAATATTACGAAACCCTATGTGGTAGTCGGTGAGGGCAAAACCAGGACGGTAAAAATGAAGGGGAAAAAAATGGGTGTGCGGAAACAAAAAGCGGTGGTCGGAATTCTCGTAATGTCGGTAGCAACAGGGAAAGCAAGAAAAAAGGTGAAAACAGTAAAAAAATGACGAAAAATGATGGACGATCAAGATCTATTTTGGATGGTCTTGCAACCTTTTTTAACGGTCGATAAAGAAAGTGAAATGACAAACTTCATTGAGGGAACGCCTTCGGCGTAAAAATCCAAGATTGACCGTCATGGAAAGAGCATTGATTTGAACGTGGACCAGCTGTCGCTCATGTTCGTTGGTAAAAAATATGATATTGCCTACCTATTTCGTGGAACATTGGTAGCCAATTTCGTATGTCTCTTTTGAATAGATTAATGGTGTCACCAAAGATCAAAAAAAATTATTTAGAAGGGAAATTTATCTTTTAAATATAAAAAACATCTAAAATTTAAAATAATTTTTAACTAAATAAAATATATAATAATTAAATTAATTCTATAATAAAATTAGGAAAAAAAATTATGAAATAAAATAGATAATAACTAAAATAATTTTATAATAAAATAAAATAAAGATTATTTTTAAAAAATAGTCTTAAAGTAAAATAAAAGAAACACATAAGTAAATAGAAAAATAGATACACGTTTATTTATTTATTTATAATTTAATTTAAAAATAATAATTAAATATAATAAATTATAATAAATGATGGTTTCTAAAAAATAAAATAAATTATATAAATTATTATAAATATTTTAAATACAACTCTTTTTAAGTATATAGATACATGTATTTAGATACTTATATTGAACTTGTAATTTATGATAGGAATGATATGTTAATAACAAATTAAATATAGGCAAGAAATCTCGTCTTTTAAATATATTTATTTAAGATATCTATGCTAATCTTATGAAATTACAAACCTTAACTACAAATGATTCTAAATAATGAGTGAAGAGTGTTATTTAGCTGTAGAGTAGATTGCATGGATAGAACCCAACAATTGCAAGAGTATTCACTACTCACTCAATTGTAGTAGAACCCAATTTTGGAGAGATTGTAATTGAATGACAATTCATAAAAGGGATTGAAATGCAATAATAGGTGGAGTGTTAGTCCATCATTTTTAAAGTAAGAGGGGATACAACTCTGCTCAACTTTCCCTTGACACCTAGCTGCCTATGCTGAGTCAGGGTTAGGGTGTGGTCATAGGAAATCCAACAAGAGGCATAAAAATACCATTGAAAAGGAAGCACAACAACCACCTCACACAAAGATTAAAATGGATGTAAATGATGAAGGGGATGATGTTTAATTTTAAAGATATTCAAGAATATCATGTCAATAAATATTAATTTTAAGAACTTGAATAAATTTACAATTATCTTTTTATTTCAAATTGTGCAAACAAACAATACTTTTATTATTTTTCATTCGTAGGGCTAAATTTTTTTAGAGAGTTCAATATCATGTTGAGGTTATAGGAGTTTATCCATATTTTGTTTGGAAACAAGATTACATTTTCCATATAGTGGAAAAGAATAAGAAAAACATTATTACTTTCAATAATTTAAAATTTTATTAATATTTTTAACTAAGATCGTGTATGGTTTTATATTTATTTTTAGGTTGTACACATCCTTAAATCTACATTTCATGAAGTCTTGTTTGCAAGCTAGAAGCTAATACTTCTTTTTAGCATTGAATATGCCAAGGGAGTCTAATCAACATAAGTTTTTATATCATATTGAAATTAAGTTGATTTTTGAATTACAAGAATAGAATAAAAATATTCTGTGCGAGTTCACTACATGACTTTACATTTGGGTCCTAATTGGAAAGAAAAATTAGCTACATTAATCACTTCTACCATTTCTAATAATATTGATTCTCATTATATATGTTGTAATAAATTAATAATAAGTTCAAGAGCATAAAAATGTTGAAGAAGACACAAGGAAATTGAATTGTTTGATAATACTCCTCAAAGAGATGTGGTCTCATGGATTGCAATAATTGTAGGATGTGAAAAAAATAGGTTTGTTGAAAAGGTGTTGGAAAATTTTGAGAAAATTTAAGGGACATACATAAAGCCTAATTCCACACCTAGAATCCTACCAAAATGAGAGCTTTAATAGGACAAGGTATGGAGATCCATAAAAGTATAATGAAAAGTGGATTTTCTTGGGATGGTGTAGTTGTAAATGTCCTTGTAGATGTGTATTTGAAGTGTGGAAAAATACAAAAGCCACATGAATTGTTTGATAAATTCCTACAAAAGTGTGGTCTCATGGAATTCCATGATTGTAGGATATGCATAGAATAGTGTTATTAATGATGGATTAAGGCTTTTCAATGAAATGTTCCAAATAAATATGGTCTCATGGAATGCGATGATTTTTTTTTATAGTAAAAGTAGGGTAAAGGGCCCCTGAACCCGACCAAAAAATAGAAGTAGGCCTATAGGCCAACTAAATTACCAAAACAAAATAGTAGGGGTAAAACACAAAACAATACCCTACAATAGAACAACTAGCTTAACTAGAAAAAACATAAAGAACAAGAGGAAAAGATGCTGACCAAAAGATAGAGCCAAGACATACAAGATTGAGGCCACATAGGCCCAGATAGTACCATAAACAAGCAACCAAAAAATAAATACAAAAGAGACCCAAATTACTCTCTTTGACTACAAATGAAGTTTCATTCCTTGATCAGTTGCTTCATCTCCTTGTTGCATTATTCCATCATTCCAATAGTTCTCTCATCTAATTGCATCTCCTCGTCTTGAGAGGATTTCATCTTCCTATGACCTTTCCTAACTTTAGTCACCCCATTCACAGTACCGAAGATAGCCTTCTACATGATGCCTAGAGTAACAGGTGTTAACTTGTTGAAAGCCATCTCCATGTTAAATTTATCTTGTAGAATCTAGAATTGGGTGAGATAAAATTGCAAGGGCCTATCTTTCTCTTGCACATCCTCTTCCATGTCCATCATGGCCTAGTTTCCCACATCCTTCACAACTTTCTTCACCACATCCTCAATTTCCTGCTCAATTTCATTAGCCCTTTCATCATCATTGTCCTTATATTCCTCAACTACCTGTTGGTCAACACCATTGAACTCATCATCCTCTACACTAGTAGCAAAGTCCTCTGATAGGTCTTCACCCAGGACCACAGACAACTCCTTGCTCAAATTAACCATGGCCGGAGCCTCTTCTTTAGCATTGTCACCTGGTTCTTCAAAGTTTTGTTTTTTTCCTTTGGCTATTTATCTTGCGAGTGTTGTAAAACTTCTACCACCCTTCCCATTGCTAGAATAATTAGTTTTCCCATGTTCATCATCATCTCTAATCTCAATAGTAACATTTTTGGTAGTCTTAGGTTCAACACTATCCATACCTTTTCTTTTAGCTCCCAAAGAGATGCTCAGAGAGTTAGAGCAACTCTCCTTACCTTTCACACTCTGGGCAACAGGATACCCTTTGGTGAGGAGGCCTTTAATATAGGATTGTTTCAAGACAAAGGTCACTATAGGGGGTTTTTTGGAAGGAGGTTTAGTAGAGGAAGTTCCCTCGCCATGAGAAATTTCCTAAGAAGGGAGGGGATCTTGTTTGTTCTCATGAGAAACATGAACATTAGGGTTGTTACTAGAAGAGGTACCTTAGAGGGGAGTGTTAGTTGATGCATAATTATAGAGGCACATGATTAGGCCCTAGTGAAGGGGAGGCAGGGATCCCGTAACTTTGCATTGTTTAAGAGAAGGTAACAGAAAGAAAGGAATGTTCATCTTTTCATTCCTATGAATAAGGAAAATAAAGGGAAAGTGGTACCCATGAATTGTAGTGTACCTGTCCTCTAGGGTGAAATAATTCATGATATGCAAATAGGCAAGCCCATAAGGGGTTGGGAGCCACTCCCTATTGTAACCATTCTAGCATCTTTCAAGCTCCTTGTCTCCTAAACAAGAAAATTATCAATAAACCTATGGTAGTTTCCATTGCTGATTTTGGACACCCTTAGACCACTATACTATAACCTAGTTGCCACAACAATTAGCCGAGTGGACACCTCAAACCCAATACTACCAATCTGGACCCTATCACCACTCCATGAATTGTAGAATTTAGCAGTTATGTCATCATTAAATGCTCTCATGGTCATGAAGAAAGGTGTTATTCCTGCATCTTTGAAAATCCTCAAAAGATCCACATTATACCTTAATGGCACATAAGAAAGTAGTTTAGATCACTTTCTAGGCACCCCCATAGTGATATAGTAACAATGCCAAAGGAATAAAATTTTACCCAACACCACAATAGTTAAGTGGGAAAAAAATAAATAGAAGTCACAAAAATATAGTCATGTCTAGAGTTTAGCGAAAAAATAGTGGCCTAAACATCCTTTAGCAAAATGTTGAAGTTGCCAAACTTCCGGAAGGGTCTATAGAAAACTTTAACACAAGTCATTTCAGAAATGAGAGTTTGATAAATCCTCCTCCAATTTCATCAAAAATTTTCCAGTACCCACAATATGTCTGGATACAACCACCACATTTGGAAATAATGGATAGTGAAATCCATTTGCAACCCAAGCAACAATTGAAAAGACAACTAACCATCCAGAGCATAGGAAATATGCAGGTATTTATTAAAAAGAGCTTTGTAGCTTATAAATCAATAGTAAAATAACCCTCAGATCCTTAGCATCAAGAGGAGAAGGGACCTCAGTCATTTCAATAAAATCCCACTGGTGATAATTTGCAAGGATTAAATAATTAACCTCGAGGGAAATAAAAAAAAAAAGCATAAGTCCATGATATGGAACTCACCTTTTTATTATCATTAAAATGACCCCATGTCATGGTAGACTTTTCATTAAGATCTCCTGTCAACATCAATGGATGATTAGATCCCTTTTAGTGAATAAAAATGCATATGGTGGAAATACAAAGGAAAATTCACATCATACTATCCACCCTATACTCCTCATCACCATTATAATCAATACACGTCCCCATTTGAGTTGTATCTTGTTTTTTATGGCACATCAACAAATTAATGTTGCAGCTCAAATTCAAATTCAAAAAAGGGCGAGAGACAACCAAGCCATTTCTCTGATAGATACATAATCTGAAAACCAAAGAGAAAAGAAACATCATCATCTCATAGGGTAGGTCACTCTAAATTGGTCCTTAGCCAACCACTCCTTAATTTGGGTCAGAATATGCTCAAAATCCCAGAACTTCCATTGGGGAAAAGAGAGCCCCATATGAGAGATCATTTTTGTAACATTTTTTCCTTCACAAAAAATGTGAGACACAAAAAACCCTTCCATAGAGGACAATAGACGTTTGGAGTCCTGAATAAGGCTGTTGATTTTCCAGGGGGCTTAACAAAGCCATTAAGGCAATCCACAATCAATTTAGAATCCCCTTCAATTAACACTCTATGATATCCAAGGTGTCTTAACCTCTTGATACCCCTCTCGACAATGAGGCCTCCACCTCCACATTAGAAGCATGACCAATGCATTTAGTATAGGATTCTATGCACCTCCTATTATGGTCTCTTATCAGACCTCCAAAAGTTGCCACCCTTGAGTTTCCTTTAGAGCAGCCACCAAAATTTAGTTTAACCCAATCTTTTGGGGGGCCTCCAAAGAGTCAGTTTCTTGTTGATGATGTTGGCCCAGTTGACATTGGTCAAGTCCTGGTTGACACCTCAAATCTATTTGTAACTCTAATGTCAAAATAGTTAGGCATATATTTTGGGAGACCAAAGGTTTTAAATTCAAGGTCTCAACAATTTGTTGCTTAGCACTATAAAACACCTCCCCACTACTCCTTTATTTTTCCCTGAAGATATTTTTGTTTTATTCCTTCCAAAGATGCCAAAAAACTAAGGGGGGGACCTAATTCCAAATCTCTCCTTAGTTATAGGATGAGAAAAAGTGCACAACCTCCATTGATTCACTAGCTGTTTCAAGTCCCTAGGAAACACCTGATTAGAAAGGAGATTATTTAGGGCCAAAGACCAAACATCCCTAGCAAAAGGACAGTGAATTAGAAGATGGTTGATAGTCTCCTCAACTAAGAGACAGAGAATGCATTTGTTCACAAGTTGAAAACCCCTCTTGTTGAGAACATCAATGGTGAGAATCCTCCATGGATCATGACCCAAAAAAAGTAGTTAACATTTGGGATGAGTTTGGCATTCCAGATTAGGTTCCAATTGAAACTTTAGTTAGTTGAGAGGGCTCCCTCTAATTTTTTATAAGCATATTTCACTGAGAAGGCCCCTGAGGGGGAATCACACGATATCTAATCAACGCCACCTTGCACAACCAAACAATAGTCTCCCAGGAGGGAGTTAAGGGTAGAAAATAGATCTAAACGGGGCATCACATTACTTCCTCTACTTAGTCTTAGATTGATAACATCTTGTTCAAAATCTCTCCATTTAGGAGTCTCCTCAAACCAGTTAATATACCCATGGATTGAATTACCATAAAGACAAGAGGTCATTTTTAAGGGGCACAAATTCAACCACCGAAGATAGCTTAGGACTCTTTTCCCACGCTTCTTCCCATAATTTGATAGTTCTCCCATTACCCACCTTCCTTTTCGAACGTTGCTGTAGAAAAATTGTCATTTTAAGGATATTATTACAAAAGGTTGATACTCTTGGTAAGTCTTGGGGGAATAGCAAGCTTCCAAGGGGATCATTCACCATATATTTTGCACTAAGGAAGAACGACTAATCTTTCTTTTCCTAGACAATGGGCCATCCCATCTTGCACATCAAGGCCTTATTGAACTTTAATTTCCTAATTTTGAGCACTCCCAACTATTTTGGAGAGCACACTTTCTCGCAATTGACAAGGGAAATTCTTGTTTCTTCTTTTGTCCCTGACCAAATAACCATTTCTTGAATTCAATCGATCTTGATTATGGTAAAAGAAGGCATTTTAAAAGGAGATAAGTAATAGATAGGGACATTCGGGAGAGAAGAATTTAGAAGCTGAAGCTTACCAACTTGGCTAAGTAATTTCCCCTTCCATCTTGGTAACTTCCTATGGATTATTTCAATAATACCATTCCAAAAAGAATTAGGAGGCTTTCTTGTGCAAAGAGGAAGGCCAAGATAAATATCGGGACATTAGCCACCGTCTGACACCCAATCATTCTCAAAATCTTGTTCTTCAATTGCTAAGGAGTATTGAAGAAGTACAATTTTCTCTTGTTATAATTTATAATATGCCAAAGGAATCTACATACTTATTAAGAATGGCCTTCTAGTTGGTTGCTTCCACCACAAAAGCAAACCTCTTCCACCACAAAAGCAAACCTAAATAGAGAGGTATCATCAACAAACTATTGGTGAGATGTAGGAGCCAGAGAAGAAGCATCACGAATCTTATGGAGTTGACCACCTTCAAGATTCTTTTGGAGATTTTAGCCAAAGAATTCAATAAAAATTATAAAAAGGTAAGGTGATAAAGGGTCACCTTGCCATAGCCCTTTTCCACAAGTGAATTGCTTAGTAGGGAAAACATTAAGGAGAACATCATAGCTCTAGTAGTAGAAACACACTCTTTAATAAGTCTCAGAAACCTTCCCCTAAATCCAATTTTTTCCAAAACAACAAATAAGAAATCCCATGAGACCCTGTTGTAAGCTTTAGATATGTCCTATTTAAGAGCAATACCCAGGTTTTTGGAACATTCCATAGAATGAATCATTTCATGAGAGATAATAGCTACATTGAAAATCTGCCTCCTCGCCATGAACCCTTTTTGTTTTCTAGATATTCTAACTTCTCCAGCAAGGCTTTAGCCTATTGACCATGATTTTTGAGAATCTTTTGTACATAATATTACAAAGACTGATTAGGCGATAGTTAGACATAAAAGTAGCATCATCCTTTTTTGGAACCAAAACAATGAAGGTTGAGTTAAAATTCCTTAGGAGTCTTCCAGCCTTGAAGAAGTCTATGGCATCTAGGAGGAGGTCTTTAGCAATGATTTCCTAGATATCTTGAAAAAAAGCTAGAGGGATGTTGTCTTGGCTAGGAGTCTTGAAGGCTCCAAAACCGATTTGACCTCCCACAAGGAGACCCTACATTCCAAAGACTTAATATCCTCTGGGGGGATTAGCTTAGTGATGAATTGTAGCAAAGAATCAATATCATCATGTGAAGAGTGTTGAATTCTACCCAAATATTTGAAGAAGGAAATGGATTCTAATTCCAAGTCTTCATCTTTTGTAAGGAGGACCCCATTATCCGATTAATGAGAGAACATATCCTATTTCTCTTCCTATGTTTTAGAATTGATTGATGAAATAAATTTGTATGCCTGTCACCTTCATTCAACCATTGCACCCTTGACTTCTATTTCTAGAAGATCTCCTCTTTCCTAGCAACTGAAAAACCATTCATTTCTTAATTCCTTTTCTCTGACAGTAGTTTTCTCATCGAACTCCCCAATCTCCATTTATCTTGGATAGACTTAAGCTCTTGGAGGACATTTTTCTTTATCTGGAAAATGTTTCCAAATGAAACTTTGTTCCAACCTTGGACATTATGTCTTATTCTTTTGAGTTTCAGGGCTATTCAAAACATAGGGGTGCCATGACATGGAAAGTTCCACCACCACTTGATGAGGTCTTTGAATTTCAGGTGCAAATTCCATATTATTTCATACCTAAAAGGGAAGGGGAAAAATTTTCTAGTTTCCTCCTATAGTGTATGTACAAATGTACCCCTTTTATATTTTCACATTTAATTTGGAATTAATTGTGCCTTATTTTGGTGTTGTAAAGTGTACCCCTTTACACTTTTACACTTATTTAGGGATCCTTTAATTAATTGAGCTTAGCTTGCCTTAATTGGCCCCTTTAATTCAAATCTAGGCCTATTTTATTATATTTTTTGAAGAGGAAACTCGACATTCATTAATGCCTTAACATAACACTTCTCATTGAGAAATGTGTGTCCTAGGGTTAGGGACCTAGGGCCGATTTTCCCACGGGCGAATGGGTCCTCCCTTAGACCTAGGACCTAAATTTAAATTATGTTTTTGGTGATATTTTAATGTTTTCAAATCCATATTCAGATGTTAGCTTGTGATAATTGAATTTCAAGAAATTAAGGTTATATATCTACAAATATAAGGTTATTTCACTATGTTTCATCTAAGATTTTTATGAGAAATTTTATGAGGAAGTTTATAATATTTTCAAGCTAGCATTTTCAAGATCTAAGAGAGAAATTTCAAGAGAATTTCAAGAGAATTTCAAGAGCAATTCAGGGCATTCAAAAGTAGATTTACTGCATCAATCAAGATCTAATTGTCAAGTCAAATTCTTCTTGCATCATGCATGTTATTGCAGCTAATATGATGATGTAGGTTTCATGATCCATTCAAGTATTCAAAGCATTATTTTAAAGAAAGATTCAAAGTTCAAGGTCCACATCCATGGAAGCCATTTCATGCAAGTTGTAGATTTACATCCCAAGGTTTATTCAAGGGTTTGGTGAGTTTTGACATTAAGTTGTTCATTCATCATTCCTTTCATGCTATTTTGTTTCATTTCAAGGTTTTATTTCCAAAACGGGGTTTGACCAAGGAAAACCCCCATTCACCAAAAAAAAGACATTTTTCCATCTTGATTTTTCTTTGCATATTTAGATGGACTAAATCTTGAATATCTCTTGAAGTGTAAAATTGAAGAACTTGTCAAAGTTGCAAAAGTTGTCATCTCATAAAAAATCACTTGCAGAAATTATTTATGAATTTCCGAACCTGAAACCTAGGAAAATTGAAGGATTTAGATCTATAGTAAAGGCTTCTAAAATTTGTAGAAAAATCCTAACTCAGGACCCATTCGCCCCTAGGTGAATGAGTCCCAAATCAGTCTAAAAAATTGTCTTTTGGTGACTAGTGTACATCATCTTACCCTTCTTTGATCTGTGATATGATTTCTGGTTCTACTTATTTTGAGTTTCATCTAGCTTTTCCAAGTTGTAGATTGCATTTTGGAGTTAGTTTTTTATTTTTTAATCTTTCTCCCCAAAGTGTTGTTTGACTAGGACCCCCGTCCTTGCAAAAAATGAAATATGAAGATTCTCACCTTACTTTGATTCATCTAAGGGTTGTTAGTCAATTTGAGGTGGGGATCTCATTTCCTAATGAATTGAGGAGAAAGAGGTCCCTAAGTAGTTCATGCCCCTATTTTGAATCCACCATATCTCACCCTATTTTTCTTCTTTTCATTTTGGTGAACCCACATTTGATCATTGCATTTTTCTGATTTTGGAGTCAATTTTCACCTTAGATCTAGATCTTGCATTTATTTTCATTTTATTGCATTGAATTGAATCTCATATAGGGTTGCTTAGCTTGCATTAGTTTGCATCTCATTTAGGGTTTTATGGATGCATTTTTGCATTTCTTTAAATATGAAAAATAAAAAAAATTAGTCATTTTGTAAATTATTTTCATAGCATTGCAACATCATTCATTTACATTTGAAAATTGAATCAAAATTGAACATCAAATTAGGTCTCCTAAGTTGTCATTTAGTCATATTTTGTATTTGCATTCAAGCTTAATTTCATAAAAATTTGAAATTGTAAGTCACTATCCAAAACTAGAATCTAGAAACCACTAAAATCAACCTAGATATCTGTAAAAACATTTTTAAAAACCATAAGCTAGGACCCATTCACCCTAGGGCGAATGAGTACCTGATCAGGGCTATTTCCTAAATTTTTGGGTATTAAAACCTCTGTTTTTGTATTTTATTTTATTGTTTTCAATTTTCTATTTGAGTTTTGCAAAATTTCTATTACTTGGAATTGATCATATTAAGCTTCATTTGATATGTTTAGTGCATTGTGTGAATTCAAAATTGCATTTACAAGACATGTCATTTTTAGATTTTTGCATAACATAATAAAAAAATTATCTCGTTCTCCATTTATTTCTTGTTCTTGATATCTCAAATGAATTTCATGGGGAATGTTGTTTCTAACTTGCATATGGGACTAATGTTGTGTTTATTCTTCATGTTTGTGTAGGTCTAGGATCACCATTCACATTTTGGCGCTAGAGGGAGGGTAGAAATATTAAATTTAACACATCTTTTTGGTCATTTTCGTTGTTTTTCAACAGGTCTATTCGTGAATCTCAATATAGCGCATTCATGGCTTCTTTCAACACATAGGTGGTGACTTTTGGCACATCTAGACTCTGTTATAACACATCAGCAACATCTTCTAGTGTATTCACCTCCTGTTTTAGTGCATCTGAGCACTCTTTTAGCGCATCTGAGAACTCTTTTAGCTCATTTGAGCACTCTTTTAGCACATATGAGCACTTTTTTAGCACATCTGAGCACTCTTTTAGTGTATCTAAGCACTGTTTTAGTGCATAGGGTCTCTGTTTTAGCACTTTTATAGTTAGTTTTAAAATGGCCATATCTTGGTCATACAAAGGTCTTTTTTGAAGCTTGTTTTTTTAAAATGGGATAGAATTTCATAAGATATGCAATGGTGCAAGTGTTTCTCAATTTTAGTAGAGTTAAAATTTCAATTTTATATCTACATTAAAATCACATTGTAACTTGGTCTAAGTTTTAGGGTTTTTATGCTTAATGATTCATCTAACCCTTATATCTTCTTGTTTCTTAATCTCATCTAACATTTTGAGCACTTTTTCAGGTTATGAAATCAAAGAGGGAAGGAGGAAACAAACACAAAGGCTTTCTATGGCATCATCACTTGATTGTAACAAGTGTTTTTAAACACTTTGGGAGCAATTATAATCCCATTTTAAGGCTTTTGTTCTCTTCAAGTTTTAGGGCTCAAAATAAATTTTGTTTGGGTTTTAAAAAGAAAAAAACAAAGGGGTTAAAAAGAATCTTAGGAACTTACTATATTTTGTTTTGGACTTAACAATTGAACAAACAAATCTCACACTTCAATATTGGTGCTTAAAAAGAATCCATTCTTGCTTTGAAGTTTAAAATGAACATGTGCATTTTATGTTTTGTAGTCTCTTATCCAAAGTAATATCATGTAAAAGGTGTATGCACTTCTCTCGCATCTCACAACAATCTTGAGAATCAAAAGTATTTTGGTGATATTAAGTTGTATAAGTGATTGTCTCCACACTTAAGTTTGGATCCTTAAAATTGAAAAAAGCTTGCTAGTGTCAATTAGGTATATTGCACATGTTCTCTCTTTGTTCATGCAAAAAAAGGTTGATTGAACTATGGATGTGCTTTATTGCTTTTTTTTATCCTTAGAGGGTCTTCTTGGTGGGAAAAATTAATCACCCCAAGGAATGACCCAACTGGGAACATGCTAAATCCAAGTGAATTCCACCCGGTATATAAGTGTGGGTACTTGAGGAAAGTTCAAGTATCACGAGGATTGTTCTGACAAGAAGGGAAGCAATGGTATCTTGTTGTATGGATGATCACCCATGAACAAAATTCCTATACTAGAACCTTTTGTTTAGAAGTCCAAATCCTTATCTATTTGTTAGTTTAAGAATGGTTTTTTTGAAGCCACCCCACATTTTTGCAGTTCTTGGTAGAGATGAGAAGTATTCCATGGGAGTTTTATGGGTACTAAAGCTTGTCTGACCCATAGAAGTGAGTGTCATGGAGGGGAGCCAGTGTGGTCAAGATTTTAATCATCTTCCAAGAATAAGCATAACTAGATTTATCCAAGTGGGGATTCAACAAATATTGTCTCTTAATTATCCATAGGGTTGTGCATGTTCTTGGAATATAAACACTTTGCTTGGATCTAAAGCATTGGAAAATAAACATTCAACATGATCATCAAATTTCAAACCCTTTAAAGGAAGAAAATACCTTTGACAAAATCCAAGTGTTATTGCTTTCCCTAGGGATTCTATCCTTAGAGGCTTCTAAGCATTTGAATTTACATCACAATTTTATCTCACTAAAGTCAACAATAGGAAAATTTTGCCTTAATTTCCTTGATTTCCACATAATGGACTTTGTGGGATGAGAATAAATTGGGACATTAGACATTTAGTTTGAAAACCTAATCAAGAAAGTATTTGTGGGAAAAAGAAATCATTAAGCAAAAATAAGAAACAATTTGACCTCACACATGTTCTCTTCCAAATGATTTCTTGAAAGATCAAAATCCGAAAACCAAAATTGAAAGGTATTAGTCAAAAAGCTTACAAGAAACATTTTTCCATGCTTTACAAATTTAGAGAAAGATTGACCTTCAAATTTTACAAGCGTGCATCAAAGAACAATCCAAATTTGTATTCATTTTACTATTGTCAAAATTAAAGTCTCTTTCAAAGGTTTGAGTATCTCACATAGGAAGTACTAGCATGTTATTCAACACCTTGGTCTAGTAAAAAAAAGTCTCTCTAAGTCTTTAGGATCAAAATAAAAACACTCTCATCCATCCTCCAAACATAAAAAATAAAAATCACCTCACAAACAACTCTTGGAAATCTTGAAAAAATGTTTCATACTAAACTTTGGAAAAATCTTCTTGAAATAAAATAAAATAAAAATCCAAATCATCTTGTTTGACCAGGTGTGAGTAGATGAATCTTAATTTGCACACTTAGTCAAATTATCATCTTGTGGACAAGTTTACTCTAGGACAACATCCAACCTATTAGAGTTAATGAGTTGATTATCCAAACCAAATCCAATCAAAATCCAAAATCAAATCAAACATCAAGCCAAAGTCCTAAATTTTAGCATCCTCCTCAAAGTTTCCTAAGAGTTCTAATCATTCACCAATCATCCATCTTTCATTATCTCATCACCATCCTTTTGATCCTTAATATCTTAGAATTTCCTTTTTGTACCTAAAGATTAGATCAATCCAAAGAGTTAGAGGTTCATCTCTTACATTCTTGAAAATTAATCCCTATTTTATGGTTCAAACTAGATCTCAACATAAGAAGAACATAGAAACGAACAAAGAAACATCAACTTTGAGTGACTTGAGTCAAACCACTTCTGAAATCAATCCCATTGGATCTAGCAATCCCACACTCAATCTTCCTCCATTTCCAAAATATTCTCAAGAGGAAGGTCAAGTAGAAGACATCACCAACAATGTCTTAGGGATGACACAAGATGAAATTATTGAAATGGTCTAAAATCCTGAAACTCACAAAATTGTCAATACCATGATGAAGCTCAATCCCTCACAATACATGCTAGAATTAGCCAAAGAAGGGGCTAAAATCCCTTTTGACTATGATGTGAGCACTCTCTTGGAGAAACCTCTTGGGATCATGCCCCTAATCTCATCCACACCTCCATTTCAAAGAATCACTCAAATCATCCCACAAATCACATCATCCATTACTCCAAATCCACCAATTGTCAACAAGGGAAGCTCCTTGCTTCATGCACTTTAAACACATCCCCTTGTTAACAACCAAGATTTGGATACAAACACCATCTTGGGTCAATCTGTTCCTCAAAATACGCTACACCCATATGTTCCACTCACCTTTCATGACCCTAATGACCCATCCTTTTTTCACGCAACATCGACATATCCTCTTAACATAAAAATCTCTCTCCCTATGACTTCGCAAGGAGAAGGTGGGCTATTTGGATCAGGGGGCATCTTTGACCCTTCATCATCATCATTTCCTCAAAGGAACACACCACCCATTTTTCCACCACTTCCACCTTTACCATTAACATCCACACCACCCCTTGGTTTAGGGCTACCTCCTTTACCACCACTCAATCAACAAAGTCAAAACAACCCCCCAATCATCAATCAAAACATCATACCAAATCCTCTGATCTTGCCATCGATATCACAACAACAGGTGGCAACCATCTGGGTATGTGCAGGATCATGATGGGCAAAAAAGTGGCAATATGATGGGTATGTTGCTGATGACATTTTTTTTACCCAAAATTGATGAAATGAAAAGGGTTTTTAAAGGAGATTCTCAGATTTCCACCAATATAAATTATGCTAAGTTACTTTGAATTTAATAAGAAATTTTTATTCATTTTTTGTTCGAATTACGACTAAAGTCTTGATTGATAGGCTGATTGAAAAACATTTATAGTTTTCAAATGGTATCACATTTTTTGAATCCAAAACATGTGCCACATTCTATATCTAAAATCTTATTAAAAAAACACTATTATTTTATTGTGATTAGGGTGGTCAGACAAACACCTACTTCTTATTTTTTCCCTGAAATTTTAACACTACTGCATTGAAATTTCAAATTTTCACCAAATAGATTTTTCAAAAAAACCTAGTAGTTTATAAACTACATTCAATTTTCTATAGATTCTATTCTTACATATTTTTGAAATAATATAGATAACTTATTCAAATTTTTGCATCAAGTTTCCTAACTCTGATTTTTTTGAATTTTTTCCCACTTAAGGGCCTATTTTTTCCATGATGATCCTGCACATACCCATCCAAGCAACACAAGAAATCACCACACCATCCGTAAAATTTATCTCTCAAGGACCAAGCATATCAATTGCACCATCTACTATGCAAATCCCCATCATCAATACAATGATACCTCTCGTTACAACAACAAACACCATTTTGAATTCACCACCACCACCACCAAGACCAAATGTGGTGAACCAATATAGCATCACATTGCAAGAAGCTCAACAAGCCTATTAGAAGGCACTTTAGCACTTCCAAACTCAGCAAACACAAAACATGCAAGCTGCACAACAAGCTACTCAACAAGTGCAGGTCGCTCAAGCAGCTCAAGCCGCACAACAAGCACAAAAATAATAGTAGGCTACCCAAGCTCAAGATTTGTTACAAAAATAGCAAGCCGCCCAAGCCACCCAAGCCACCCAAGTTGCCCAAGCTGGACAAGTTGCACAAGCTGCCCAAGAAGCACAAGCTCAAGCTCAACCATAAGCCCAATACCAAGCTCAACAAGTGCGAGCGCAAGCTGAATACCAGGCACAACTACAAGCAGCTCAAAAATAAGCATATCAACAAGACTTGCAACAGTACCAAGCAAAACAAGAAGCAACCCAATTACTAGCCCAACAACAAGCATTGTTGGAGCAACAACAGTAAGACCAACAACAAAAATTGTTGGCACAACAACAAGAAGACCAACAACAAGCATTGTTGGCACAACAACAAATGTAGGCATATCAACAAGCTTTGATCACACAAGAGAGCTTGCAACAAACTCCCACCAACATACCCAACACTCCACCCATCACTTAATGTAAAGATACATCAACCTTACTTACTAAACATGGAAAATTCAAATAATATTCACATTTCCAATTAAGGATATTGATACAAAATTCGCTTCCACATCAGAATAATGAAACTATATATATATATATATGTGTGTTAATAAGATTGCTTCAAGGCAATTACAATGTCGAATGCAAAATTTTACATCAAGTAGTGTTACAACATCTATTTCAATGTTTCATATATATAAGTACATATCAATGATTACATCAAGTTCACAAGTTAAGTTACAATTGGCTATGCAACCCATACAAAGTAATACAAGAAATATATATAAGTATCCATATGATTAGAAATCCTTAGTGCTCGACTGCCATGCAACTGCTTTTTCTTTTGCAAAGTTGAGACCAAGAGTGGGTATAGGTGCCTTTTTTTCCCAACCACGAAACATAATACTTCCCCGAATTTCTTCCTAGCTTGAATAAAACTCCGACCCTGTGCGAGGAGCGTAGCAACCTGGAATGGAGAAGTAGGAGGGAACTCTTGATGCAAGCCTAATGCCTATATGCAATCTTAATCTAGAATGACATATCTCTTGCATGCAGGATTTGGCAGAGACTAATATCAATAATTTCTAGGCTTTTAAATTCCATCTATTTCACTGGTATATATGCTTTCTCAAACAATAAAAGTAAATAAAATATGATAGTTTTGAAAAAGAAAACTATCGTCTCTGGAAATCCACACCCAACATCTTGTCCTGGAAGTGGTTTCTGTTGTGCCCTCGGCACACTCACCCCATTTCAAATGGGGACCCTCTTTTATTTTGCCTTTTCGGGTCATTTTTGTTGCCGCCTCGTTTTGGGGTTATTAATCTCAAGACCAATATGATCCCCAGAGGCATGGTTCAGATGGAATGTTTATTTGACTTAGACCAAATCAAAGACCAGAACCAGCAAACAAAGAAAGAAGCCATAAGCAACTAGTGCAATGCTTACAACCTCAAGACAGCTGGGGAAATCAAGAATGTTTTCATTGGCAAGGTCTGCACGCCAGAGGAAAAGAAGAGAATTATAGATGTGTTGCGAAAGTACCGTGACGTGGTGGCTTGGAGATATGAGGATTTAAAAATATATGACACTTTTGTCATTACGCACACCATCCCTCTCAAGACAGATGTGAGACCATTCCGCCAGCGGTAGCGTCCTATTAATGCCTTGTTGGAACCCGCCATTTACAAAGAGGTGCAAAAGTTGCTCTTGGCAAGGATTATTTTCCTAGTTAGGCATTCCACATGGGTGGCCAACTTGGTCCCAGTCAGAAAAAAGAATGGGGAGATTAGGTTGTGCGTGGAATTCCGCAATTTGAACCGAGCTTCAGAGAAAGATAATTATCCAGTGCCCTCATTCGATGAGGTGTTACAAATCATCAATGGCTCCTAGATGATGTCTTTCCTTGATGGATACCCCGGGTACAACCAGGTGATGGTACAGTATGAAGATTGTCATAAAACAACATTCACCACCAAGTGGGGGACGTTCGCTTATAGGAGAATGCCTTTTGGGCTCATTAACACTGGTGCCACCTTCCAATGCGCCATGGATATCGCCTTCAAGGATCTAATCGGCAAGTGCATAATCATCTACATGGATGATTTAACTGTGTTTTCTAAAAAAATAGGTGATCACGTCTCTGATTTATGCAAAGTGTTTCGGAGGTGTAGGGAGTTTGGGGTTTCCCTTAACCCCAAGAAGTGCATTTTTGGAGTGACTGAAGGCAGATTGCTCGGGCACATCATTTCAGAATGAGGTATCTCTATACACCCTGAATGTATTGAGTCCTTACTCAAAATCCCGCCACCATGCAGCAAGAAATAATTAAAATCCTTCTTTGGAAAGATCAACTTCGTCAGGAAATTCATCACAGGTTTCATGGAGATTGTTAAACCTCTCAATGCTATGTTGAAACAGGATGCCAAAATCGAGTGGACTCCCGATGCCAAACAAGCTTTCGAAGAAATCAAATAGGCCATTGCCGAGACACCTGTGTTAGTCAGCCCAGATTATCTAAAGCCTTTCTACATCTACTCGTTCGCTTCAGAACATTCCTGTGCTAGCATGTTAACTCAAAAGGACAATGAAGGAAATGAGCACCTGATCACTTTTATGAGTGCTCCCCTGAAGGATGCTGAATTGCAGTATCACAATATAGAAAAGCAGGTGTACACTCTCATCAGAGGGGTGAAGAAATTTAGACACTACATCCTGCGCAATAAGGTGTTTGCCATTGTCCCCGACCCAACGGTAAAAATGCTGCTCATGCAAAATGAATTGGGTGAACAGAGAGCCAAAAGGGTCACCCTGCTCCAAGAGTATGACATGGAGATCCAACCAATGAAGCTAGTGAGAGGACAAGTGCTTACCCGCACAATTGCTGAAGCAGCAGTATGGGTTGGACCCAAACTCACTGTGCAACAATACTAGCTTAAGGACATTTCCTCGGGAGAATGGTACGAGAATGTTGTTTATTATCTGTTGAACCACAAGTGTCTGCCGCACTTGCAGGGAGTCCAAAAGCCCGCCCTTAGGTTGAAAAGTAACGGCTATATGCTACAAGGTTCCATTCTCTACAAGAAGAATCATGAAGGCATTTACTTAAGGTGCCTAGGTAAAGAGGAAGTAGGCCGAGTCTTAAAAGAGTTCCATAACAAATTTGGCATAGGCCATGGTTTTGGTTCTTCCACGGCACATCAACTATTGTGAGGAGGATATTATTGGCCAACTGTCTTCAAGGATGCCCATTGCCATGTTCGCTCATGTCACACATGCCAGACCACTGCCACCAGGGAAAAGAATGCTGATATTCCACTACAGCCCATGTTGGAGGTAAGGTCGTTCACGCAATGGGGTCTCGATTTCATCGGTCCAGTAAGCCCTCTGTCATTTGCGGGACATAGGTATATTCTTACCGCTACTAATTACTGTACTAGATGGACAAAAGTAATCGTATGTAAGCAATGCACAACTGAAGTAGTTACTAATCTTTTAGAAAGTTTCATTTTAAATCGATTTGGTTGTCCTTATGCTTTGGTATGTGATAATGGACCTGCTTTCGCCTCATTAAAATTTGCTAGTTGGGCATTCGACTATGGGATCGCCCTTAAGTTTTCATCCAATTACTACCCCAAGGGCAATGGCCTCACTGAATCTACAAATAAGAACTTGATTACCGTGATCAAGAAACTGCTAAATAGGAATCCTAAGGACTGGCATACCCAGCTCCGTTTCGCCCTTTGGGCTGATCACACTCGCCATAAGGCTGCCCTTGGTGATTCCCCATTCGACCTCGTTGATGGCCTAGAACCCATATTTCCTATCCATCTGAAGATTCCTACTCTTTAGTTTATCAACGACTTTTATGAGGGAGGAGATCATAGGGAAGCTCGGTTAGCTGAGCTTTTGCATTTAGAGGAAGTCTGAGACCATGCAATAGAAAATTTCGCCAAACATCAAGGCATAGTTAAGAGATGGTTCAACCGCCGAGCCAAAATCAAGGCCTTTAGGATTGCAGATTTGGTCCTGTATTGGGACAAGGCCCATGAAAAGAAAGGGGGACACAACAAATTCGACAAGCTCTTGCTTGGCCCCTTTCAAATAGCTAAGATTTTGGGAGACAATGCCTTCCACCTAAAGACCCTAACTAGTGAGAATGTCCCATTGCCGGTCAACGAGCAACACTTGAAGCATTATTTCCAGGCTTGAGCTCTTTCGAGCTCTTCTTTGTAAATGTGTTTATAGGTTAGAGTAGATTGCTTTTCTGTTTTGTTTCCGGCTTTTTGTCTTGCGTCGCTCTTTTCCTTCTGTTTCCTGGTTGTTTTGTTTCAAAAGGATGTTCCTCGCCCCTTAGCAGTGGTCGTGCTTGCTCGACGAATGGTTTGCTTTGTTGTCTGTCGTTGGTGTTCTTCAACTAAACATTCACTCTTGACCCTCCTTCTCTAAAGAACACCCATGAATAATTTCCTTGTCCTAACTCTGTTTAGAACTCAACCCTTGGCTAGATCTATTTATGCACATCTCAGATCTCGCACAAAACATATTATAATTATTTCTAAAGGACTGTACTATGGCTGTTGTGACACCCAAGTATGTGAAAAATCTTGAGTCTGCTCCAGTGACCACTGCAGTCTCAAACCCCTTGTAGGCTTCAGTGCTTACCTAGTTGAGCTAAATGATAAATGAGAAATGAACATTGAAGGAAACATCAAAGCAAAAGAGAAAAGGAATTTTGAAAAATAAGCCACCGTATGGGTGTTTAGGTAACTCTACCGGGGCTATGGATGCCTGACCGATAGTAGAGAAATATCTGTGGGATTGTAGTGACAACCCCATTAGGGCTATGGACACCTGACTGGTAGTAGAGCAATGTCTAGGTTACTTTTGGTGTTAGACGATTTATGTAACTTGCTCGGTTGGATCAACAACCTTTGGTCAGTAGCCTATAGAAAGTAATGAATTCACTACACACACTTCTGAGATGTCCTGTAAACTGACCCAATTAAGGATCTTGTTCTCCCAGATTCACCTTTGGAAGCCACTCCTGGTCTGGGAAACCAGAGATTCTGGGTCTCGAATGAATAATTATCCTTAGAATGCTCAGGAGCATTCTCTAGCGGAGTCGCCATTTGTTGTGCGCTCGGCACACACGCCCCATTTCGAACGGGGACCCTCTTTTCTTTTGCCTTGTCGAGTCATTTTTGTTGCCACCTCGTTTTGGCGAGCCTCATTTTTTTTTGGTGCCCTAGATGGTCAATGTTGCTTCAAAGTCTCACCATGAGTTGACCATACCTTCCCCTTTTAATTTTGTCAGGTTCTGGTGCCTCGCGGAGTCTCTTTGGTAGTTTTCCCTTGCCAACGGCCTTGGGCCCTGCTGGGCCTGGCCGTTTGGGTTTACTTTGCCAGGTTTCCCCATTGCACTCGCCGTTACAAACGACATTCGGCTTGCATCTTCCCGGACCCCCGGGCCTGAACCCCCGTTCGCCGTTGGTGAATATCCAAGAGGAACATATCAAATGACTGTCGTCCTGTGCCCTCCTGGTCGCTGGACCCTAGGTCTCCCGCCATCATCGGTAAATTCAAAATTCACCAACTTACTTGCCTCACAGTACCTACATTTAGTGAGGCCATTAATGGCGATTGGGGTATAAATAGAAGGTTCATTCCTGTCATTCTCACTTGACAGTGCAGTAGGGAGTGTTCAAAGAACTTACGGGAGGGGCCCATCATCTTTGAGACCTTCATGTTCATCACTCTCACCATCATCTCATTGATCGTAAGTGGATCCCACACCTCCCCGCAGCCCGTGTTCAAGGTAGGTCCTTCGTTCGCCCTCCTGAACATTGTTTTCATGATTTCTAGGGGTAAAAATGAACAATAACCATCAAAGCAACATGTGAAGGATAAAATATGGCACAATGAACAAAACCCATGTCCTCAAAAACTAAGTAGACCAACATAGCATCCCCATGACCAACTCGAAGCTTTATCTCTGCCTGACCATTCTTCGTAGGGGCATTCGTGACCCTCGGGCCCGGACGCTCCCTTTGCCGGTGAAGACTTAGCAAAAATCAAAAATGTCAAAACAGCGTTTGGGTCTCTCGGGCCCGAGGCTCCAGACCTCCGCACCTGGGATTCCGCCCCTTGTTCTCCATTGGCTAAACCAAGCCTGTCGATGAAACTCATGGCGGGTCTTCATTCCATCTTGTCGAGTCTGTTGTCGAGGAGGCATTCACCTATCGCCAAGATGAAAGAAGACTCTAACTAAGATGCATAATCTTCTTTACCTGCTTCCCTATAGCTTTCAGATATCAGGGAAACCTTGTGTCAATCATATAATGTTTCATCGAGGGCACCCACTTATTCACAGGTCACTGTAACAACCCCATTATCATGTCGACAGGGCAACTTCATCCTTCCATTCAGTGAGACCCCGGGCACCTCGCCAAGACTATACATCGAAAAAAATAAGCTACACCAAGCAGCTATGTTTTGTTTCATTCACTTTCGCCAAGACATTTTGGCTTTCTTACCGACAGAGACCTCATCATGATTTCGGTGAGACATAATGATGTCGGGGAAACCTCATGTAGAGTGCTCTTGTTTCACCGAAGGCCACCCCGAGCTAGCCCTTTGTTTGCCAAGAAATAAAGTAGATCTCACACCGAAAGCCATCGTTACCTGTCGGCAAGACCTGACCTTTTTGTTATGACATCCTGCCGCAAACTCATGTTTGGTCGAAACAAAACCTGAATGTCATTCGGCGGGACACCACAAACCTTATGCTGATAGAATCCCCCATAGTCTCACCAAAAGTATATTCAATGGGAATCCATGCGTAAGGTTGGCGAGACCAAAGGTCTCTCACCAAGACCTTACAACGATAGCAATGACTCCCCCTGATACGCATCCCTTACATGCCAGTCGACGTGACAAAATGAAATCGCCATGAGATGAACTGGGTTCGATAAGACACAACCCTGACAACGAAACCTCTACCGATAGGTGAATGCACAAGACTTTTGATCATCGAGACATGAAAGGAGTTATGCCGATAAAACTTGTAGCATGCAAATGTTAGAAATTAGGAAAGATTCCTCGAGGGAAAGAAGACAAGGACCAAATGAAATACCAATTCCAGGGTGAGCCACTACACTCAAAGATTACCATGGACTAGAAGGAGATCACTGATACTAACATCAGCCATGTCAATATCGACGAATTTATGCAAAGGGTCAAGGTCAATCCAATGACCAAGAATGCAAGATTGATAAGGCAAAGCGGAATTGCAAAGGTTGCAGGATTCCCTCCATCCCTTGTGGCCTCCAAATTAGTCATGGCTTGTTGGGAGGTGTATCAGCCCGACACAAGGATAATTATTGACAGAGAGGGCAACATTCTTGCTAACATGTCACCTGAAGGAATCACAAAAACTTTCCATATCCCAACTTTTAAAGAGATGGAAGTCCCCACCATAGAAGAATGTCGGGCAGCATGGGATGACACTCTGACAGGCTATAGAACGTCAATAAATCAGCATTGGCTTAAAGAAAAGTGGGGCAGTGCTGCGAAGGTTCCTCGAGAACTCTTTTGCAGTGACTTTCATGAAGATTACCACGACTTAGTCACAATGCTAAGCAAGGTTATGGGTCTTCCTACGACAGCCTTCTTGCAGGAATGGATGATGTACTTCATTGAGCAAATCCTTCGGGGGAATGAGGACGTCACCACAAAGACTTCATTCTACTGGGGAGGAATCATAAGCAACTGCTTCCATGAGAAGTTCATCGATGTAAAGATCTCCAAGTTCAATATGACTTCCTACCTCGTCTATTCCCTGGCAGATTGGAGATGGTACAATGGGTTGTTTGTGGCACCCAATCAAGAGCAGGGGCGAAGACTCAAGGCCTACGATAGGTACCCGTAGCTCCAGTACATAAACTTCAAGAGGGAGTATTGCAGAGTGAATGATGCCTTCATCGGCCATATTATCAGAATGATTGTTGGAGATTTCGAAAGGAGGGTCTCCCATAGTGCTTGGGCATTCTTCAAGCAATATTCCTTCCTGTTCATTGAATACCTGAAGTTCACGTACATCCATTCCCAAGGCTTCAACGAGAGACCAAACAAGTTGCATTCATACCCCAATGACCGAATCATCCTACTAGAGCTTTCTTGGCAGCTCCAGCACATACAAGCGATCTTTAGTAACAAACACATAGCAGGGATCTCCTATCCCATGACTCTTGGCCAGGGTATGTATAGACTGCAAACCTCCCAATGCGCTACTAATTCCAGAAAAGAACTAAAAGATTACCATTTTCACCTACACACTGCTCACTCACGAATAGACCCATATGGCCACATAAGAAAGGTGCTAGGGCTAGGGTTTTCCCATCTTCATCATATCGAGGATTTATGGGCGAATTGTCAAGATGACAAGGAAGTGTGGGCAAGGAACTATATGCAGATGACTCCGTATTTTGTAAGAAAGGTGCAACTCTTTCCCATACTGGACCAAATTGAAGAAGACGAGAGCACCATAATGGACCCCAGGTACCCCACAGTTGCCAACTTACCGCTACCAACAATAGACTAGGACGAGCAGGAGGTCGATGACCTCGATATCATAACCAAGCCAATCTTGGCTTGTACTAGGTAGTGGGTTGATGGACAGATAGTCCAATTGAAACAACAGGAAGTGATTCTGACTTATGAGGGGCTTAAAAGTGAGCCCAGTGCCACAGAAGATGTTGCTGCTACCACCTCAACTGGCAGGACGTCCAAGTCTCCTCCAGTGACCAGGTCCAAGAAGAGGAAAGAGACAGAAGCGAAACAGTCTCCCGACCCCAAGGTCTATGCAAGGAGAGAAATGGGGGGCTCACCCTCCAAAAGACTTAAGCAATCAGGGGGCACCACGGAGCAGCCCTTAACCCAAGAGGAGGCCAAAGATACAGATCAATTGGAACCCCTCTTAGCTCTCCCTATCCCTTTGGTTCCCCCATCTACCTCCCTAGCCATGATCGCCACATCTCTGCCGGCGGTGGACATTTCTATCCATCTTGCCTCTTCACCTCCGGCCTAGTCTATAATAATTGTTGACTCCTTTTCTGCCATAACTACTCCCCATTCCTTCGCTGCCATGTCACTGACCACATCGCTCCCTCTAGCAACAGTAATAGCACCTATTCCCACTTCCACCATGCCTAAGGCTCTGTCAAGACATATGCAGAATCTTCCCCCTGAGCTCTCCCAGATCCTAATGGATCCCACACTTCAAGCAACCATTGCGCAAGTCCTCGCTACTACTCAGCCTCTACAACCGCCGACAGGGCCACCAGCAATGGAAGCCACCATGCTAATCTCAAAGGAGTGGGAAGAACGAGAGCGGGAAGCCCCGAAGCCCTTCGAGGGGGAAACCGATGAATACCACGAGCACCTGGAGTATGAACACCAAACCATCGATAGGGTGGCTTATGAGGAAGGAACGGGCTCTTCCGAGAGTGGAGACGAGGAATATAGCACCCGTTGTAAGGTGATCGTGTAAACCTTTGATAATGATATTGAGGAAGAGCTGGCCTGGTAGCTGAAGGATGCTAAGGTGGAAGTAGAAAGGCCACCCTGTGATGAAGAAGGACAACCACCAGAAGATAGTCCAAGAGAAGATTTACCTAAGAATGGGACCCAAGTTGTCAAGGGCCTTGAGGTCAAACAATCCAAGGAACCTATGCACGAAGTTGAGCATGCTGAGGAAAAGAAAGAAGAAGAGACAGCAGGAAAAGAGAGTCCCGTGCAGCAACTGTCTACCAAGATTCCTATCAAGTGCCTCCTGTTCGTCCAAGACTCCGACAAAGAAGAAGTGGATGCAGCCAAAAGGGGAGGGAGGACTTCGAAAGATAAGGAAATGTGAGCTTTGACCGAGAGAGGCGAGGTTGATCATGGATCACCTAAAGGTAAGTCAGTCGTGCCAGAGTGGTTAGAAAAATAGCTTGAGAGAAGAACTCCTGTACTAAAGGACCTAAGGGAAAAACTAGAAGCCATCTTAGCCCAAGCTTAGATTACAACAAAGAAGGAAAAGAAGGTTAAAATCTGATCCAAGGTAATAATGGATGTTTCTGGGTCTTGTGCTGTGCAAATAGCCATGCCTGTGGTAGGTCAGGAAGGGATAAATTACAACATCTCCACCATGGATCTAGGGACCGTCACTAGAGAACAGAAGGTAGGGCATCTTGAGGAGTCAGTGGCCACAATGGTATACTTGATAAGATAAGACAAGATCTCAAAGGATGAGCTCAAGGCACAGGTGGTAGCTTTAACAGATTACATCTAGCAATGGTCATCAATGGATGACCCACTTACCACATCCACAGCCACACCCCAGCTACTATCCAAAGAGCAGATTGATAAGATGGAAAAGGAAAGAACTTGGAAAAGATGACAGAGAGTTGGTTCCGATAGGTCTTGTGCATCAAAGACATGGGGATTAACCGGGCTATTTGAATAGCCAACAAGTTCTTGGACCTGCAACAATCCTTGGAGGGCACCAAGAAGCTATGCACTGACTTCCCTGCAATATACGACTCCACATTTCCAAAGATTGAAGCTATCCTTCAATTGCTAGAAGCTATGTGGGAAAAGGAACTTGTGTTCAATAAAGATGATCATTGGCTTATGGATGTATGGTGGTGGGACTTATGTAATAGGAAGGAAAGGCTAGAACAGATAATGAACAAAGTGGACCTGAATATCGAGTAGATAAAGAAAATCAGGGAAAAATGCACTCGTTATCTCAAGATGATGACATAATATGATATGCCCTTAGTACAAATGGATCCGGAGAAGATAAAACCCTATTTCCAGAAGATGGAGGAAAGGATGTCTAGTGAGATCATGGTGGATTTCATGAGCTTTGCTGCCCGTGCCTTTGATCATTCAGAGCTATTCTGGGACCAAGGCGCAAAGTATGATGAGGACTGGAAAAGGCTAGAAGATAACGCGAAGGAATGGAGCTACCAAGTGCTAAGGTATGAGATTATTGAAGTGGACAAGCTCCAGGTGGTCATCCTCAAGTTCATAGAATATGCAGCATCCAAGAGGCAGGAGGACAACCCTGTTGATGATAAAGAGCTCCCTAAAGAGTAGCTACAGTAAAACAACAATCAGCTAAAAGACAAACTACTACAGTGCTATCACTAGAGGGAAAAATAGGGAAAATGGCAAAATATAATTTTAAATTGTGATATATTGGGGGTAGGTGAAACCCTATTTTGTAATGGATCTTGGCCACAAAATGAGAATTAATCTTGGCCATTCATTCAAGTCTTTTGGGGCACTATAAATAGAGCTCTCCTCTGATTTGAAGGGATTGGAGTTGTTGTAAAGACATGCTGCAAAAATTTATAAGGAAAAGACATTGATGGTGTATTTTCTGAGTTTCCCACATGTTGCTTGATTCAATCTCCATTGTTAGATGTTTAACTTAGGTTTTATTACTGTTCTGGTTAACTATTTTCTTGCTTTGGTAGATTTTAAGAATGTTGTCCTGTGATCATGAAAATTCCTGTTGTGTTGATGACTTCTTAGTCCATACTTTTTGTTGTTTGTTGATGGTAGATAGTTGTGTAAAGTTAGTCTAGGCTTGAATTCAAAGCTGCTCCAAAAAATTTATCTTTGTTCATGCAAGCACATGGTGAATGAAAGACAAAATATTTGCAGACTTTAGAAGATAGCACAAGTTTCACAATACTATAAGATTTTTGGTTAAGTGGACTATTGTTTTATGAAGCTATCCATTGCAGGAACTCCATCATCATTGTTCACAATTAGTTGAAAGTCTAGGAACTCTCTTTCTCCCCTACCCTTTTTTTCCTTTTTTTTAATGAGTGACCTATGTTAAGGTTCATTGCACATTGTAAAGCTAAATCCCATGACAAAATAGAGTTCAAAACTGCTGTTTGAACCTACAACAAACACATAGTAACTTGTCCATCTTAAGAACCCTATTTGTAGATCCAACTTCTCTTGCTTTGTAACCTATATGTAGGTCTGCCTTGTGATTCCAGCAAATCACATCATACAACTAAGATATTCCAAGTACTATTAAGACTTGACATTAGAGACCTTGGGATATTGTTATGCCATTTGATTGTGGAAGATTGTCTTTCAAGAGAGGTAGTGCACCTATGCACTGTCTGTGTTGAGAAGTGCATAAAAAACACATCAACAAAACTGGCGCTAGGAGGGCCGACACGTCGCGAATACAAAGTTGAAGGATCAAAGGTGAAGTTGGATTGAATTGGATCATTCTCCCTAGAAATATTTCAAAGTGTTCTATGGTTAGCACCAAACAAGGGAGAATTTGAGGAATTATAGCCTCCTACAAGAACAAAATGAGTTAAAGGAAGTAGTGTTGTTTCTTCCTCTCCTTCCATTCCACCTGCTTCCATTCCACATTCACCCTCATTTAGTGGGCCTTTGTCTTCCATCTGACCATATGAGACTGCATTTTCACCTCCCATCTCCGGCAGCCAGGGGATTGCTTCTCTCCTGGCCCTTCCAGCCCAAGGCACAGTTCAAACAATTGCAGCTCAAGTGCAGCCCCGAATTGTTATTCCAGTGCAGGCGCAAGTCCAACTTGCTGCTTTCAATAGAAGACAATGCCTCCACCTCCCATCATGGCTTGGTTGGCACATAACCCTTCACCAATTCATTTTGCTGATTACCATGATATGCCCAAGAATCCGGAGGGCTTTTGTTTGAAGTTCCATCCTCGTGACCTATAGAGAACAGCTGAGGAACACATCAAAATATTTGAGACAGCTATCACTGAAATGCAAGTCGACTACGAGGATGTTGCATGCCGCCTCTTTCCACATTCGTTAGGAGAAGAATACTTTTATTGGTACATCAATCTACCGAGGGGGTCTGTTACCTCATGGAACCTAATGAAGAATGTCTTCCTGCAGAAATATAAGATTCCCATCAGCCCTTCAGAACTTTACCACCAGTTTATGTCTGTCAGAAGGGAAGTCAACGAACCTATTGGGTCCTTCAATGACCACTTTAATCAGGCCTATACAAGGCTTCAGGACTCGTACATTCATAATGATGCCACAGCTCTCCCAGTCTACTATGCGGCATTGGACAACCTCACATCGGCTTTGGTGAAAAAGATGCAATAGCCACCCGCCTCATTGGTAATGGCCTATAAAGAGACTATTGTTGCTAGTGCAGATTTGGGGTAGAATATCTCCAGCCCGTTGCCTTCTTTGGGGCCAGTATCTCACGCAATGCAGATTTAGGGGCTTAATCAGGCATTCACTCATCAGACCCCTCTTATGAACCAAGTACCTTAGTTGCCTATGATCCCACATCCAGGGCATCCACTAAATTATGCGCCTTCTGCGCCTTCCTATTTGCAGCCCCAACCATAGTATAATTATTCTCAGGCTACTCCACAACAGCAAGTGTATTCCCAGCAGCCCCAGGTGCCATTGTACCTATCAGGGCCAGAATTCCCTTTAGTGCATCAGAATCAGCCGACAGTCCCACCCGCTTTTCTCCAAAATCCAGCGCCGCTGCTTGGGAATGGGACCGAGAAAGACAAGTTACAAGAACTGATGGAAATGATGCACCTAAAAAATTAGAATAGTCAGTTACATGCCTCCCAGTGTAACTTCTAGGCCAATCTTAACTAAGACAATAGGATAATTGAGAAGCAAGCACTTCCTCTGGGCAGAATTATGATAAGGGAGAAAATGTTAATTAGATTTCTGAAAGGAGACCTTCTCAAAGGCATAATCACACATGGAACACTAGGCCCAATAACGGAGGTGTCCCTACACCTTTTGACCAACTGGCAAACAATGAGAAGACAACCAGTGGAGTGTACCTTGCCAAAGTAGCCTTGTCCGGATGGTGTCAGATTCATAAAACTAGTAGACATTCCGAGTTGGATTGCCCCAAATTCTAGACAGCGGCTGAAATATTCCAAGTGGAGGTGCAAAATGCAATTGATAGTGTCAGCTATAGGGACATCATCTCGTCTGAGCCATATGATTCCTCCTAACTCGTGGTTAACCAAGCGTCATTTCCATGAGGCGACCACAACGAGCCTGAGGTCAAGCCTACTCTTGTTGAGGGCGAAGAAGTGCAAGAGGTAAGTAATGAGCAAACTTTGGCTCAACTCTTTGATTCAGTAGATAACGGTCCAATAGATGAAGATGAGTCATTTGTAGATGAGGTCCATATGTTCCATCAAAGGTCAACCACCTACTTCCTCCGGAATAGACAGGCGGGTGGACCCTTTACAACCTCTATTCCACCAAACAATTTCGCCACACCGCCCGATCCTAATGCTAGTAACAATCCTGGACTTCCCCATATACCTACCCAATACCTCAACAAGAATGGGTCTCAAAACCAGTCACAAAATCAGGCTCAAGGCCAACCCAAAAATATATCCATTCAAATGAAAGTCTAACCCCCTAGCTCCACCATAAGTCAGGCTTTTAGTTCAGAAATTGAGCAAATGGGTAAATACGTGGCAGAAGAGTTCAAAAGGGTGAAAATCAATCTATATGCCTTTAAGCTACTCAAAGTCCCTGCCGTAAGGCACGCCTTCTTTAGGGTCCTTAATGGGACCCCATCCTCCGGGACAACGCAAAAAATATTAGCTAAGAAAGTTACCTTTGAAGAACCCAGGCAAGAACTAGAGATGCAGCAAAATACTGAGAAAGGGAAGGATGTTCCCGTAAATCAGTCTGCAAGTAAACAAATGGAAAAGGAACCAGAGCAGAGTAACAGGGAGTTTTCCTAGGACCAACCGTTTAGGCAGATTGGGGATAAAGGCAGTGATAAGAACAAGGGTCAAGTGGCTCACGTGGATATGCCTACGGGCATCTTCCAAGGGAAATTGGAAACTCTCCCTTTCTTGACCACCATTAGGATCTTTGGGAAGAACCTACATAACTGCTTGCTCGACTTAGGAGCATCTGCCAATGTCATGCCCTTAGCATTATGCAAAGCTCTTGGCATCACCCCCATTCCTTCAAGAAGAAAAGTGACTTAGTTGGACAAAACAGAGATTAACATCGTAGGAGAAATAAATCAGATCCCAATGCAAATTGCCATAGACCCAAGGATATAACAAGTCATTGATATTTAAGTGGCGGACATTCCTGATGCATATGGAATCATCTTGGGGAGGGAATTCACCAGGGCACTGAACCGATATACTGCCACAGATCTTTCTCATATGTGGCTCTCGTGGAAGGGGGTGCCAAACCAAATCTGTGTTGACTGAGAACCCCGTATGAAGTATATGATCATGAAATACAACAATCTCAGTGAGGTGCTATTTGTTGAGACAGAACTGGGCAATTACCGTCCTTTTGCCTACTAAAACGAGGTCGAGTCTCGGGAAGAATGGGCTGAGGAAGTACTTTTGGTGTTGTGCAGTCCTTCGACCGATTCTACCCGAATTCCCCAAAACACAAAAATGTTGGTAGAAGCCGATGACGAACCTGATAAAGATGACAACTGGGAACTACTCAGCGGTTTCCAGGAGTTCATGGGAAAATGTGCTAGAGACCAACTCAGCTTGGGTGCCCGAATGGATTTGCAAGATCTCTTATTGCCAAATTGGTGAAGGATTCACAATGCTACCCACTCCAAGTTTGATTGCTGCTTGTGTCAAAAGGCAATTGAACATGTTAAAAAATTAGCTGCTCCTCAGATGGAAGCATCAAAAGAAGTACTGGCAGAACCACCAGCAACTTGGCACCCTGAGTTATAAAATTCTCCTAGGCTCACAGAGCTAGTCACTTAGCTAAAAGGGAGCAGAAACTTAATCGGACCCAGAGATAAAGAACTTTCCACATGCTGGATGCTCTGATATGATGGATCCAAGTCCAAGCAAGGAGCTAAAGCTGGGTTCGAACTCATCAGCCCAACAGGTAAGACCTTTCTTGCTGCCAATAGATTGCAGTTTTATTGCACCAATAATGTAGCAGAGTATGAAGCCTTGGTTCATGGCCTTCTCATGGCCTTGAAGGAAAATGTCAAAATGCTACAAGTTTTTGGGGATTTGGAACTCTTAGTTAAACAAGTTAAAAAATTGTATTCCTGCCATGATAGAACGCTTTCCAATTATAGACACAGGGTTTGGTATCTCTTGGAGGGCTTAAATGCATTCAATATACAATTGATCCCTCATGCTCAGAATCGTACAACTGATGCTTTGGCTCAAGCAGCCAACACTTTGCAACCCCTCTCTTTATCTAAGCTCAAGAAATTTACAGTTGAGCTGACCTCTATACCATTGGTCCCAGATAATGTTACGCACTTGTAGGTCTTCAATGATGACAAACATATTCTCAAATTCATCACAAGTTCTGATGTCTTCGTAGCCCAAATAATTGATGAAGCTGATCCGCAGGAAGCCGAACTGGACATAAAAGAAGTTATTAATCTCAAGACCAATACAATCCCCAGAGGCATGGTTTAGCTGGAACATATATTTGACTTAGACCAAATCAGAGACCAGAACCAACAAACAAACAAAGAAGTCATAAGCAACCAATGCAATGCTTACAACCTCGGGACAACTGGCGAAATCAAGAATATTTTTATTGGAAAGGTGTGCACGCTAGAGGAAAAGAAGGGAATTACGGATGCGTTGTGAAAGTACCATGATGTGGTGGCATGGAGCTACGAGGATTTAAAAACATATGACACTTCCGTCATTATGCACACCATCCCTCTCAAGACAGAAGTGAGGCCATTCTGCCAGCGGCAGCGTCTTATTAATGCCTTGATGGAACTCGTCATTTACAAAGAGGTGCAGAAATTGCTCTCAGTAAGGATTATTTTCCCGGTTAGGCATTCCACATGGGTGGCCAACTTGGTCCCAGTTAGAAAAAAGAATGGGGATATTAGGTTGTGCGTGGACTTCTGCAATTTGAACCGAGCTTCGGAGAAAGATAATTATATAGTGCCCTCATTAGATGAGGTGTTGCAAATCGTCAACAACTCCTAGATGATGTCTTTCCTCGATGAATACTCTAGGTACAACTAGGTGATGGTACAGTATGAAGATCATCATAAAACGACATTCACCACCAAGTGGGGGACGTTCGCTTATAGGAGAATGCCTTTTGGGCTCATTAACACTGGCGCCACCTTCCAATGCACCATAGATATCACCTTCAAGGATTTGATCAACAAGTGCATAATCATCTACATGGATGATTTAACTGTGTTTTCTAAAAAAAGAGGTGATCACGTCTCCGATTTATGCAAAGTGTTTCAGAGGTGTAGGGAGTTTGGCATTTCCCTTAACCCCAAGAAGTGCATTTTTGGAGTGACTAAAGGCAGATTGCTCAGGCACATCATTTCAGAATGGGGTATCTCTATAGACCTTGAATGTATCGATTCCTTACTCAAAATCCTGCCACCAGGTAGCAAGAAAGAATTAAAATCCTTCTTTGAAAAGATCAACTTCATCAGGAAATTCATCATGAGTTTCGCGGAGATTGTTAAACCTCTCAATGTTATGTTGAAACAGGATGCCAAAATCGAGTGAACTCCCAACACCAAACAAGCTTTTGAAGAAATCAAATGGGCCATTATCGAGGCACCTGTGTTAGTCAGCCCGGATTATCTGAAGCCTTTCTACATCTACTCATTCGCTTTAGAACATTCCTGTGCTAGCATGCTGACTCAAAAGGACGATGAAGGAAATGAGCACCCGATCACTTTTATGAGTGCTCCCCTGAAGGATGTTGAATTGTAGTATCACAACATAGAAAAGAAGGTGTACGCTCTCATCAGAGGGGTGAAGAAATTTAGACACTACATCCTGCACAATAAGGTGTTTGCCATTGTCCCTAACCCAGTGGTAAAAATGTTGCTCATGCAAAATAAATTGGGTGAATGGAGAGCCAAATGGGTCACCCTGCTCCAAGAGTATGACATGGAGATCCAACCAATGAAGCTAGTGAGAGGACAAGCGCTTACCCGCACAATTGCTGAAGCAGCAGCATGGGCTGGACCTGAACTCACTGTGTAGCAATACCAGCTTGAGGATGTTTCCCCGGGAGAATGGTACGAGAATGTTGTTTATTATCTGTTGAACCATAAGTGTCTACCGCACTTGCAGAGAGTCCAAAAGCATGCCCTTAGATTGAAAAGTAATGGCTATATGCTACAAGGTTCCATTCTCTACAAGAAGAATCATGAAGCCATTTACTTAAAGTGCCTAGGTAAAGAGGAAGCAAGCCGAGTCTTAAAAGAGTTCCATAACAAATTTGGCATGGGCTATGGTTCTAGTTCTTCCACAACACATCAGATATTGCGAGCAGGATATTATTGGCCAACTGTCTTCAAGGATGCCCATTGCCATGTTTGCTTGTGTCACACATGCCAGACCGCTGCCACCAAGGAAAAGAATGTTGTTGTTCCATTGCAGCCCGTGTTGGAGGTAATGTCATTCGTGCAATGGGGTCTCAATTTCATCAGTCTAGTAAGCCCTCCATCATCTGCGGGACATAGGTACATTCTTACCGCTACTAATTACTGTACTAGATGGACGAAAGCAAACGTATGCAAGCAATGCACAACTGAAGTAGTTACTAATTTTTTAGAAAGTTTTATTTTAAATCGCTTTGGTTGTCCTTATGCTTTGGTATGTGATAATGGACCTGCTTTCGCCTCATTAAAATTTGCTAATTGGGCATTTGACTATGGGATCGCCCTTAAGTTTTCATCCAATTACTACCCCCAAGGCAATGGCCTTGCTGAATCTATAAATAAGAACCTAATTACCGTGATCAAGAAACTGCTAGATAGGAATCCTAAGGACTGGCATACCTAGCTCCATTTTTCTCTTTGGGCTGATCTCACTGGCCATAAGGCTGCCCTTGGCTATTCCCCATTCCATGTCGTTTATGGCCTAGAACCCATATTTCCTATCCATCTAAAGATTCCTACTCTTCAGTTTATCAACGACTTTTATGAGGGAGCAAATCGTAGGGAAGCTTGGTTAGCTGAGCTTTTGCATTTAGAGGAAGTCCGAGACCATGCAATAGAAAATTTTTCCAACATCAGGGTGTAGTTAAGAGATGGTTCGACTGCCTAGCCAAAATAAAGGCCTTTAGGATTGCAAATTTGGTCTTGTATTAGGACAAGGCCCATGAAAAGAAAGGGGGACACAACAAATTTGACAAGCTCTGGCTTGGCCCCTTTCAAATAGCTAAGATTTTAGGAGACAATGCCTTCCGCCTAAAAACCCTAACTGGTGAGAATGTCCTGTTGCCGGTCAACAGGCATCCCTTGAAGCATTATTTCTAGGCTTGAGCTCTTTCGAGTTGTTCTTTGTAAATGTGTATATAGGTTAGAGTAGATTGCTTTTCTATTTTGCTTCCGGCTTTCTATCTTGCGTCGCTCTTTTGCTTCAGTTTCCCAGCTATTTTGTTTCGAAAGGATGTTGCCCGCCCCTTAGCAGTGGTCGTGCTTGCTTGACGAACGGTTTGCTTTGTTGTCCGCCCTTGGTGTTCTTCGCCTAAACATTCACTCTCGACCCTCCTTCTCTATAGAACACCCATGAATGATTTCCTTGTCTGAACTCCACTTAGAACTCGACCCTTGGTTGGATCTATTTATGCACATCTCAGATCTTGCACAAAACATATTATAATTATTTCTAAAGGACTGTACTATGGCTGCTGTGACACCCAAGTATGTGAAAAATCTTGAGTCTACTGTCGAGGAGACATTCACCTGTCGTCAGGATGAAAGAAGACTCTCGCCGAGATGCATAATCCATTTTACCTGCATCCCTATAGCTTTCAGATATTGGGGAGACCCTGTGTCGATCATACAATGTTTCACCGAGGGCACCCACTTATTCACAGGTCACTATAACAACCCCATTATCATGTCGACAGGGCGACTTCATCCTTCCATTCGGTGAGACCCCAGGCACCTCACCAAGACTATACACCGAAACAAATAAGCTACACCGAGCAGTTTTGTTTTGTTTCATTCACTTTTTCCAAGACATTTTGGCTTTCTTATCGACAGAGACCTCATCGTGATTTTGGCGAGACATAATGATGTTGGGGAAACCTCATGTAGAGTGCTCTTGTTTCACCGAAGGCCACCCCGAGCTAGCCCTTTGTTCACCAAGAAAAAAAGAAGATCTCGCACTGAAAGCCATCATTTATTGTCGGCAAGACCTGACCTTTTTGTTATGACCTCCTGCCGCAAACTCATGTTTGGCCGAAATGAAACCTGAATGTCATTCGACGGGACACCACAAACCTTATGCCGATAGAATCCATGATAGTCTCATCAAAAGTATATTCAATGGGAATCCATGTGTAAGGTCAGCGAGCCTGAAGGTCTCTCGCCAAGACCTTACAATGATAGCAATGACTCCCCCTGATACACATCCCTTACATGCCGGTCGGCGTGACAAAACAAAATCATCATGACAATTTCCAATAACCTAACTCTTGCCGAGGACCCATATGCACAAGTCGGGGAGACGAACTGGGTTCGATAAGACACAGCCCTGACAATGAAACCTCTGTCGATAGGTGAATGCACAAGACTTGTGATCATCGAGACATCAAAGGAGTTATGCTGATAAAACCTGTAGCATGCAAATGTTAGAATAAAACATGGGTGTCGGGAGGACAGTCATGGGCCTATGCTGATATGGACCTAGACATGAAAAATGCATAACTTGATTGATTCAATGGGGCAATATAGAAAACTATAGATGAAATATGCATACGGTAGAACCAAGTCATCCATGGTCGGCGTCCATTCGACTTCTAGGCTCCACCATCCAGGATTCCTTTCATCATCCGCTGTTTCGAGGGTAAAATCTCGCCTGCCCCTCCAAGCTCCAAGCTCTGCCCTTTTGTCTGCCGTTGGACTGAAAATGAAATCGAATGGCAGGCTCCTGTGCCGGGTCTAGTCTTGCTCTAAGCTATCGGTGAGACATTCATCTCTCGCCAAAACCTCACCCTATAGCGGAGACCTTATGCCAACTTTCCTTCCCCTATGACTGACAACACTCGCGTCGGGCCCCGACCGTCGGGCTGCCCTTCCGAACTTCCGCCCAGCAATGGCTGTTCCAAATGGCGAGGGATGAACGACTTCCCAGTGCCTCCGACCCGGGCCCTCCAGTAAATTACAATCTTCTGACCACCCTACAGCCCTTCGGACCCCGAACCCTAGAGTTCCGTCTTTGGAATTCCATTTTCGTTCTACTGCCCCAAATGGTTATCTCTTGATGGCTTTCCGACCTTGTACCTCTGAGTGCTCCTAAACCGATCTAAATGGGCCCAATTCGAAATCTGATCTCTACCCACATGATTAATCTTGGTCTTTTTCATTGTGAACCTTTTAAATTATCAGATTCGATCAGGGATAATCAACGGGAGCCCTCCGCCCTATTTTCCTTTCTAAAATGACATTCCTATTAGGGAAGTCCAGCCTTCCGGGCCCGAACTGTCCAAATTCCCTCAATCAAAAGACCGATGACATCGAGAGATAAAGTATCATGTTATGCTTGATAGATTATTTAAAATGGATTTCATCTTTGGGATTTCAACTAACATAAATGTTTTCATGATCAATTGCACTCACTATGCTTTTGCTTGCAGAATATTTGGAATCAGGTGCGGGACCTTCGAGAGCAGCCGTCGAAAAGGACAAAGGAAAGAAGTCAGGCAAGACTCCTTGAGGGAAAGAAGACAAGGACCAAATGAAATACCAATTCTAGGGTGAGCCACTACACTCAAAGATTACCACGGACTGGAAGGAGATCACTGATACTAACATCAACCATGTCAATATGAATGAATTTATGCAAAGGGTCAGGGTCAATCCAACGACCAAGAATGCAAGATTGATAAGGCAAAGCAAAATCGCAAAGGCTGCAGGATTCCCTCCATCCCTCGTGGCCCCCGAATTAGTCATGGCTTGTCGAGAGGTGTATCAACCCAACACAAGGACAATTATTGATAGAGAGGGCAACATTCTTGCCGACATGTCACCTAAAGGAATCACAAAAACTTTCCATATCCCCACTTTTATAGAGATGGAAGTCCCCACCATCAAAGAATGTCGAGTGGCATGGGATGACAATTTGGCAGGCTGTAGAAGGTCAATAAATCAGCATTGGCATAAAGAAAAGTGGGGCAGTGCTGCGAAGGTTCCTTAGGAACTCTTTTGCAGTGACTTTCACGATGATTACCACGACTTCGTCACGATGCTAAGCAGGGTTATGGGCCTTCTTGTGGCAGCCTTCTTCCAAGAATGGATGATGTACTTCGTCGAGTAGATCCTTTAGGGGAATGAGGACATCACCACAAAGACTTCATTCTACTGGGGAGGAATCATAAGCAACTGCTTCCATGAGCAGTCCATCGATGTAAAGAAGAGCTCCAAGTTCTATATGACTTCCTACCTCATCTATTCCTTGGCAGATCAGAGACGGTACAACGGGTTGTTTGTGGCACCCAATCAGGAGCAAGGGTGAAGAATCAAGGCCTATGATAGGTACCCGTAGCTCCAGTATAGAAACTTCAAGAGGGAGTATTGCATAGTGAATGACGCCTTCATCAGCCATATTATCAGAATGATTGCTGGAGATTTCAAAAGGAGGGTCTCCCGCAGTGCTCGGGCATTCTTAAAGAAATATGCCTTCCTCTTCGTTCAATACCTGAATTTCACGTACACCCATGCCCAAGGCTTCATCAAGAGACCAAACAAGTTGCCTCGATACCCCAATGACCGAATCATCCTACTGGAGCTTTCTTGGCAGCTTCAGCACATACAGGCGATCTTTAGTAACAAACACATAGCAAGGATCTCCTATCCCATGACTCTTGGCCAGGGCATGTATAGACTGCAAACCTTCCAATGCACTACTAATTCTGAAAAAGAACTAAAATATTACCATTTTTACCTACACATTGCTCACTCACGGATAGACAGATATGGCCACATAAGAAAGGCGTTACGGCCAAAGTTTTCCCATCTTCACCATATCGAGGATTTCTGGGCGAATTGTCAAGATGACAAGGAAGTGTGGGCAAGGAACTATATGTAGATGACTGCATATTTTGTAAGAAAGGTGCAACTCTTTCCCATACTGGACCAAATCGAAGAAGATGAGAGCACCATAATGGACCCCAGGTACCCCACAGTTGCCAACTTACCACTACCAACAATAGACTGGGACGAGCAAGAGGTCGATGACCTCGATATCATAACCAAGCCAATCTTGGCTCATCCTAGGGAGTGGGTTGATGGACAGATAGCCCAATTGAAACAACAAGAAGTGATTTTGACTTATGAGGGGCTCAAAAGTGAGCCCAATGCCACGAAAGATGTTGCTACTACCACCTCAACTGGTAGGATTTCCAAGTCTCCTCCAGTGACCAAGTCCAAGAAGAGGAAAGAGAAGAAAGCAGAATAGTCTCCCGACCCCAAGGTCTATGTAAGGAGAGAAACGGGGGGCTCACCCTCCAAAAGACTTAAGAAAACTGGGGGCACCATGGAGTGACCCTTAACCCAAGAGGAGGAGGCCAAAGATATGAATCAATTGGAACCCCTCTTAGCTCTCCCTATCCCTTTGGTTCCCCCATCTACCTCCCTGGCCATGATTGCCACATCCCCACTGACAGTGCACATTTTTGTCCATCTTGCCCCTTCGCCTCTGTCTAAGTCTGTAATAATTGTTAACTCCTCTTCTGCCATAACTACTCCCCCTTCCTTTGCTGCCATGTCATTGACCACATCGATCCCTTTGGCAATAGTAACAGCACCTATTCCCACTTCCACCATGCCTGAGGCTCTCTCAAGACATATGTAGAATCTTCCCCCTAAGCTCTCCCAGATCCTAATGGATCCCACTCTTCAAGCAACCCTTGCACAAGTTGTCACTACTGCTCAGCCTCCACAACTGCCGACAGGGCCACTAGCTATGGAAGCCACCATGCTAATCTCAAAGGAGTGGGAGGAATGAGAGCGGGAAGCCTTGAAGCCCTTCAAGGAGGAAGCCAATGAATACCACGAGCACTCGAAGTACGAACACCAAACCATCGACAGGGTGGCTTATGAGGAAGGAATGGGCTCTTCCGTGAGTGGAGACGAGGAAGATAGCACCCGTGGTAAGGTGATCATGCAAACCTTTGACGATGATCTTGAGGAAGAGCTAGCTCGGTAGCTGAAGGACGTCGAGGCGGAAGCAGAAAGGCCACCCTGTGATGAAGAAGGACAGCCACCAGAAGATAGTCCAAGAGAATATTTACCTAAGAATGGGACCCAAGTTGTCAAGGGCCTTAAGGTTGAGCAATCCAAGGAACCTGTGCATGAATTTGAGCATACTGAGGAAAAGAAAGAAGAAGAGACAGTAGGAAAAGAGAGTCCCGTGTAGCAACTATCTACTAGGCTTCCTATCAAGCACCTCATGTTCGTCCAAGACTCCAACAAAGAAGAAGGGGATGCAACCAAAAGGGGAGGGAGGACTTCAGAAGATAAGGAAATGCAAGCTTTGACCAAGAGAGGTGAGGGTGATCATGGATCACCTAAGGGTAAGTCCGCCATGCCAGAGTGGTTAGAAAAATAGCTTGAGAGAACTCCCGTACTAAAGGACCCAAGGGAAAAACTAGAAGCCATCTTAGCCCAAGCTCAGATTACAATGAAGAAGGAAAAGAAGCTTAAAATCTAATCCAAGGTAACGATGGATGTTTTTGGGTCTCGTGTTGTGAGAATAGCCACGCATGTGGTAGGTCAGGAAGGGATAACTTACAACATCTCCACCATGGATCTAGGGACCGCCACTAGAGAACAGAAGGTAGGGCATCTTGAGGTGTCAGTGGCCACAGTGGTATACTTGATAAGGCAGGACAAGATCTCAAAGGATGAGCTCAAGGCACAAGTGGCAGCTTTAACAGATTACATCTAGCAGTGGTCATCAGTGGACAACCCGCCTACCACATCCACTGCCACACCCCAGCTGCTATCCAAAGAGTAGATTGATAAGATGGAAAGGAGAAAGAACTAGGAGAAGACGATGAAGAGCTGGTTTTGATAGGTCTTATGCGTCAGAGATATGAGGATTAACCTGGTTGTTTGAATAGCCAATAAGTTCTTGGACTTGTAGCAATCCTTGGAGGGCACCAATAATCTATGCACTGACTTCCCTGCAGTATACGACTCCACCTTTCCAAAGATTGAAGCTATCCTTCAATTGCCAGAAGCTACGTGGGAAAAGGAACTTGTGTTCAATAAAGATGATCATTGGTTGATGGATGTATGGTGGCAGGACTTTGGCAATAGGAAGGAAAGGCTGAAACAGATAATGAACAAAGTGGACCCAGATATTGAGTGGATAAAGGAAATCAGGGTAGAATGCGCTCGTTATCTCAAGATGATGACAAAATATGATATGCCCTTAGTACAAATGGATCCGGAGAAGATAAAGTCCTATTTCCAGAAGAAGATGAAGGACGGGATGTCTAGTGAGATCATGGTGGAATTCATGAGCTTTGTTGTCCATACCGTCAATCAGTCAGAGCTATTCTGAGACCAAGGCGCAAAGTATGATGAGGACTGGAAAAGGCTAGAAGATAACACGAAGGAATGGAGCTACCAAGTGCTAAGGTATGAGATTATTGAAGTGGACAAGCTCCAGGCGGTCATCCTCAAGTTCATAGAATATGCAGCATCCAAGAGGCAGGAGGACAACCCTATTGATGATAAAGAGCTCCCTAAAGAGTAGCTACAATAAAATAACAATCAGCTAAAAGACAAACTGCTACAATGTCGTCACTAGATGGCAAAATAAGGAAAATGACAAAATGTAATTTTAAATTGTGATATATTGGGGGTAGGTGAAACCCTATTTTGTAATGAATCTTGGCCACACAATGAAAATTAATCTGGGCCATTCATTTGACTTTTAGGACACTATAAATCGAGCTCTCCTCTCATTTGCAAAGAGAGTTGAGTAGTTGTAAAGACATGCTATAGAAATTTATAAGGAAAAGACATTGATGGTGTATTTTTTGAGTTTCCCACAAGTTGTTTGATTCAATCTCCATTGTTAGATGTTTAACTTAGGTTTTATTACTGTTCTGGTTAACAGTTTTCTTGCTTTGGTAGATTTTAGGAATGTTGTCCTGTGATCATGAAAATTCCTGTTGTGTTGATGACTTCTTAGTCCATACTTTTTGTTATTTGCTGATGGTAGATACCTGTGTAAAGTTAGTCTGGGCTTGAATTCAAAGCTACTCCAAAAATTTTATCTTTGTTCACACAAGCACATGGTGAATGAAAGATAAAACATTTGCAGACCTTAGAAGATATCACAAGTTCCACGATACTGTGAGATTTCTTGTTAAGTGGAATATTGTTTTAGGAAGCTGTCCATCGCAGGAACTCCATCATCACTGTTCACAATTAGTTGCAGGTCTAGGAACTCTCTCTCTCCCCTGCCCTTTTTTTCCTTTTTTTTAATGAATGACCTATGCTAAGGTTCATTACACATTGTAAAGCTAAATCCCATGACAAAATGGAGTTCAAGACTGCTGTTTGAACCTACATCAAATACACAATAACTTTTCCATCTTAAGAACCCCATTTGTAGATCCAACTTCCCTTGCTTTGTAACCCATATGTAGGTTCGCCTTGTGATTCCAGCAAATCACATCATACAACTAAGATATTCCAAGCACTGTCAAGACCTGACATTAGAGACCTTGGGATAGTGTTCTGCAATTTGATTGTGGAAGATTGTCTTTCAAGAGAGGTAGTGCACCTATGCACTGCTTGTGTTGAGAAGTGCATAAAAAACACATCAACAGTTTCATAAAAGAAATACATGTAGCATAGTTTTCTCAAGTTTATAATATTTCAAGCATTTTCTAATCATTCAGCTCTTTCTATTATAGTTTCATTATCAAGTTCTCTAAATGTCATACAAGTTTTCAACTTCATTGACAAGGAAATATCCAATAAATAATTGTACAAAACAAATAACAATCCAACTATTTAATTCTTATGTTTCTCATAAAAATTATATGGTGATTCAATGTGTTTCAATTTTTTTCCACTTGCACAAGATTCTATTGTTCAATTGAAAAAGAATAATCATAGTTCAACATGTAAGTTAAATATATTCATAACCAAATTTGAAATATTCTTTTAGAATTTTAAATATATACATTTATATATATATATATATATATATATATATATCTCATATATATATATATAAATACATACATATATTCAAGAAAAATATCAGTATAAAAGCAGAGACATATTCTCGTAAATTTAATAAAATACCATTTAAATATGAAACTGTATGTAGCAAATAAAATTTTTGTATATATCGAATTATATATTGTACATTTACATACATATACATATATATATATATTTCTATAAAATACAAATTTCTTTCTATATATATATAAATCCACATACAAATAAATATCTATCCCCATTTCTGTTGGCGGCTAGAGCAAATTTTTGCATAGAGTTTGAATTTATCAAAAATCAAAAGAGAAGTTTAAATTTAAGTTTGAAAAGTGTAAAGTTTAAATATTGGAATCCTTGGTATATAATGAGGTATGGATTTGTCCAAAGTTTAAAGTATACAATGAAATAAAATTTTTAAGTTTTCATGCATTGGTAAGGAATGAGGGAGGGGGCGGCTGCTCCCCATGGGCCCAACCGCTGCTGCAGCTTGGAGAGGTCATTGACCTCTGCACAACGCACCAAAAAGTGCAACTACAACTGCCTTGAAAATTATTTAATATATTTCTAAATTCAAAACAATGATTTTCCTTCCAGACATTGATTTCAAATTCAGTGCAGAAATATATATATATATATATATGTGGGTGTGTGTGTATACTTTGAGAGATATATACATATATATATGAGTATATTTTTTATATATTTGTATACATATATATAGACTCAAAAAATATATGGTATATACATATAATAGAAATGCAAAGTCTGATTGGGATTTCTATAGAAAAATAATATATATTTTTAAGACAATATTGATCTGAAAGAAATTTAAATATTTTCTCATGAGAACAAAATGAATCATTTACACACATTTAACTGAAGTGAAATTTCATGGAGATAATGATTTAAAAACCTGGAATCCAATGCTAACTTGATAAAATTGCTCTGATTCAGTTGCCCTTTCCTGTTCTATTCCTCTTCTTTTCCCAATTTCACCTGATTCTACTGTTCTTTCCTTGCATCTAATTTGTTTTCAGAGAGAAAATGAAGAAAGATGAAAGAAAATAATAATTTTAGAATGCATGTTCTTGTTGAGAAAATAAGAGTTTTATAAAAAAATTATTACTTTTTTCCTCCTTTTTCTAGCTTTATTTTGCTTTGTTTTCTAATTTTTAATCATCTTTTCTCATATTTTTCTATTTTTATTGTTTTCTATTTTATCACCTTGTTTTCGAAAATACTCCCATATTTCATTTTATTCTATGTTTTCCAATAAATATAATTTTAAAAGAAAGCAAGATTTGTTTTCTATGCAACACATTATCCTCAATTTAATAAAATAAATAACATCTTAATCTTCAAACAAAGTATCAACTAAAAATATACTAAACTAATTCTTTTATTCCTATGCATTTTAAGTTTACCACTAATTAATTTAAATAAACATTGCAAAGTAAAACAATATAAATAATTAATTAAATAACATCCTAAATACAATTTATATGATTACTACGTGGTGTGTGCGTGTGAGAGGATCCGTTCCAACTTAACCCTGCCAGGTGGCTAACCTCCTCTACCTCAACCACACTCTTGGTCTTTGACAAACCTTCATCTCATATAAACTCACACACCCATTAATAGATTAGTGTTCAAAAATATAAAAAAATATATATACAATTAATCATTCTAATATATCATTCTCTATGTTACATCATTTGAATTTAAACAATAATCATCGCATTTCATTTTTCTAAAATAAAATAACATTCATTTATTCCATCATTCAAATTTCACACACTTATTCTACCACACACTCAAATTGTAGTTCTATATAAAGTAAAATCAAGCAGTATCAAAGTTTGATACGTGACATCCTTCCCCACTTGGAAGAGACATTTTCTCGATGTCTTATTACAAAAATATACACAACATAGTCTGAAACAACCAATTTATAAAAGAGTCATAATAAGCATAAAATAGAAATTATGCTAGAGTTTCAAATGTGGAAAAGATCTATCTACATCTTTTGCATTTTCCTAGGTGGCACTTTCCACCGAATACTGGTCCCACTAGACCCTGTACTACAAAACATCTCGGTTTCTCAACTTAACTTTGTGCTTCTCCAAAATATTGGTAGGCTCCACTAGCACCACCCCTAGATCCTGAACCTGCAATGCATGCCAGTCAAGGATATGAGTAACAACTGGATGGTATGGCTTCAATACAGAAACATGGAAGACATTATGTATACGAGAGAGAGCTAGTGGTAGAGCAAGCTTATAAGCAACTGGATTGATGACTTCCAAAATATCAAATGACCCAACATATTGAGGGGAAAGCTTAGAGTTCTTTCCAAAAGAGATTGAACTCTTATGTGGTCAAACCCTCAAGAAGAGCTTATCTCCCACTGAGAACTGTCTAAAGGTTCGGTTCCTATTTGCAAAACTCTTCTGACGATCTGAAGCTTGTTTCAATTTTTCCTTGATTAGCTTCATCTGATCCTCCATTTCTCTCAACATTTCTGGTCCAATAACAATCCGATCTTCCACCTTATCCCAAATGATAGGTGTACGACATTTACGACCATACAAAGCCTCAAACGGTAACATTCCTAGAGAGGTATGATAAGAATTATTATATGAGAACTCCACCATAGGTAGATACTCCCCCCATTGATGTTATTGATCCATACAATACATCCTGAGGAGATCCTCTACTACATAATTCACCCTTTCTGTTTGACCATTGGTCTCTGGATGATAAGTTGAGCTAAAATTTAATTTTGTTCCCAAAGAAGCATTCAATGTCGTCCAAAATCTAGAAGTCATACAAGTGTCGCGATCATAGATGGTCATCTCTAGCACTCTATGCAATCGAAAAATCTCCTGTACAAATTTATTCGCTAAGACCAATGAGCCATCCTTAAGATTCACAGGGATGAAGTGAGCTACTTTTGTCAATTTATCAACCACAACTAAGATAACATCATGTCAATTCTTGGTCATAGGCAACCCTTGAATAAAATCCATAGTGATTACCTGTGATTTGTATTATGGTACCCTATGTGGGTATAGGAGTCCTGTCGGATGCACATGTTCAGCCTTAACTCTTTGAAATTCCAAGCATTGGGCTACAAAAGAAATTACATCTCTTCTTAGTCCTGGCTAGAAATACAATGGTCTAAGGCCCTCCATCATTTTCATTACACTGGGGTGCCCTGAATATGGTGCATTATGGAATTCTGTTAACACCAAATCCCTCAATCCCTGCACATTAGGAACATACATCCATCCCTAGTACCTTAAAATTCCATCAGTATTAAACAAATAAACATCATACTGACTATTTGAAGGATTTTGCTCTAGGGCTTGTTTCACTCTATCCTGGTGCTCATCTCCAGATAAAGCTTGGATCACTTGCTGTCTAAAATTTGACCTTATAGTAACCATATCTGCAAGATGTCTCCTCCTACTTAGGGAATCTACAAATCTATTTTCTTTCCCTTTTATATATTCTATGCTAAAGTCATACTCACTCAAAAACTCCAACCATCGTCTTTGTCGAGCATTCAAGTTGGGCTGAGTGAAAATATATTGTAATCTCGAATGGTCTATTTTTAATTCAAAAGGCCTCCCTAAAAGGTAATGCCTCTACATTTGAAGCGCATGCACTATGGCAGCCAACTCCAAATCATGTGGTGCATAGTTCAATTCATGTTGTTTCAATTTCTTAGACTCGTATGCCACCACTTGTCCTTCTTGCATAAGCACTGCTCCTACACCTTTTGCTAAGGCATCCGCTATCACTGTAAAGTGCCCATTTGGATCCGACATAATCAAAATAGGTGTAGAGGTCAGTTTCTCCTTTAGTGTCTAAAAATCCTTCTCACACTTATCACTCCATTCAAATTTCTTTCCTTTGTTTTGGAGTGTAGTGATGGGTGCTGCAATGGTTGAGAACCCTTGAACAAATTTCCTATAATAGCTGGTAAGTCATATAAAGTTGTGTACTTCAGAAACATTTTATGATGCTAGCCACTCCAAGATTGCCTTTATCTTATTTGGGTCCACTACTATCCCCTCAGCTGAAATAACATGTCCCAAATAATTCACCTCTGTCTGGTAGAATGTACACTTAGACATTTTCCCATAAAGCTGGTGGTCCCTCAAGCGTTGCAACACAATCCTCAAATTTTTATCATGCTCTTCCTCTAACTTAGATTATATTAAGATATCATCCAGGAAAACTAGCACAAAGTCATCTAGGAAATCATAGAAGATGTTCATCAAATTCATAAAAGTTGTTGGGGCATTAGTTAGCCCAAACGGTAACACCGTAAACTCATAGTGCTCGTATCTGGTCCTAAAAATAGTTTTAAAAATGTCCTCATATTTAATCCTTAGCTAATGGTATCTCAATCTCAGATCAATTTTTGAGAATACCTTAGACCCTTTCATCTGATCAAACAGTTCATCTATCTGAGGAAGTAGATACTTATTTTTTATGGTAACCTTATTAATCATTTTGTAGTCAATACACAACCTTAAGGTCCAATCCTTCTTATTTACAAATATAACAAGTGCTCCCCATTGAGACACACTTGGCCTGATAAAATACTAGTTTAGCAACTTTTGTAACTGGTCCTTCAACTCATACAACTCAGTAGTGTTCATCCTATATGGTGCCTTTGACTAAGGCTCAGTTCTAAGTAACAAGTCAATTGAGAATTCAAACTCTCATTTAGGTGGTAGCTCAGTCAATTCATCAGGAAAAACATCTTGAAATTCCTTCAAAATAGGATGATCATTAGTTGACAATTCTGAGCTATCCAAATCCCTGACCTCTATTGCATAGATAGTACACCCTTTTCTCTGAGCCTTCTTTAACTGCATGGTAGAGACCTGCCTAAGTTCAAGGGGCTTCTTTAAACCATGAATTTCAACATGGTTACCTCGATCATCTAAGCATTTGACTGTCTTCTCTTCACAATTAAGAATGGAATTATGCTTAGTTAGCCAATTAATTCCCAAGATTACATCATACAACCCTATGAGTGCTACATACAAGTTAACCTGTGTCTCAAAGCTGGGAAGTTGAAGTTCATTGTTGGCTAGACATTACTCTACTATTCTCTCTACCCGGTTCCGATATTGAACCTTCCATGATTTAGACATATGTCCTGGCTTAACAGATAATTTTGAAATAACATGAGGGTCCACAAAGCACTCAATGGCACCCGTATCAATTAAAATGGAAACAAGACATTTGAAAAGCTTACCCATGAACTAGATTGGCGTAGCCTGAAAATTAGCTTGGTGATTATCAACTGCCACATGGATGTGATTTTGGTTCCTGTTCTTCTGATTATTCACTCTCTAAGGGCATACACTGGCATAATGCTCATCACTGCATGTATAACAACAACCACAGGGTGCTCTGGGTCTATTTGAAGCATCTCTCCTATTATTGTTATTATTATTGTTGTAGTTTTCTCTCTTATTGTTCTGATTCCCATCATTGTGGTCTTGAGAATTTTTACCCCTCTTGAGATTCCTAATCTGATGGTTGTTGTTGTTGCCCTGATTATTTTGATTATGATTATGATTATTTTGATTATTTCCTTGTGACTTCTTGTTCCCATACTTAGCTTCTCTACTCTTTTTTTAGTTTGTAACTTGTTGTAACTTTTGTTCCTGCTTGGTTGCTTTCTCAAAAGCCTCATCCATAGAAGAAGGATTATGAATATCAACTTCAGCTCCAATTTGAGGCCTAAGCCCTAGGATGAATTTACAAATACAGAACCTCTAATCAAGCTGACCTACTATGGTGTACATATTTGAGCAAGTGGGAAATTTTTTCCCAATATTGAGTTACCATCATTCCCCCTTAAGTGAGAGTCTCGAATTTAGTTATCTTTTTGTCAAAGTGTGACTATGGTAGCCACCTTTTTTTGAACAGCTACAAAAATTGTTCCCAAGTCACTTTTCCATGCAAAAAACTAATTTTATACCTTTTCATTCTCCCACCAAGTGGCAGCTTCTCCCAAGATGTGATATGATCCCCATTTAGCCTTAGTTTCATTGGACAAATTTTGTAGGGACAAATACTTATCCATCTTGATCACCCATGATTCTGCTCCGTCCCCAAAGGTTTTTCCATCAAATTTTGTCGGCGTGACCTTCTTGAGGTCCTTTCCCAACTCTTCAACTACCTTGCTTAGGTTTCCTTCAGACTCAGGTTGTTATCCATTTGTTTCATTTTCATTTCCTCCAGAGTTTTCCCCTATTTGGTCTGATTGCCTTCTATGTTCCAAATTGTCAATCCTGACCCCTTGTTGAGTTAGTAGGGCTACAATCTGATCCAACCTTTCACTCAGATCACCACGAGATCCACTAGCATAGTTCTCCCACTGATAAGTCCTAAAATCCATTAGAATTACTCTAGAACACATGATATTAAGCATAATTAGGCATAGGTCCTAGAGTTTAAACCTTGCTCTAATACCAAATGTAAAGATACATCAACCTTACTTACTAAACATGGAAAACTCAAAGAATATTCACATTTCAAATTAAGGATATTGACACAAAATTCATTTCCACATAAGTATAATAAAACAATATATATATATGTGTTAATAAGATTGCTCCAAGGCAATTACAATGTCGAATATAAAATTTTACATCAAGTAGTGTTACATCTATTTCAATGTTACATATATAAGTACATATCAATGATTACATCAAGTTCACAAGTTAAGTTACAATTGGCTATGCAAGCCATACAAAGTAATACAAGAAATATATAAGTATCCATATGATGAGAAATCCTCAATGCTCAACCACCATGAAATTGCTTTGTCTTCTGCAAAGACGAGAACAAGAGTGGGTCTAGGCACCTTTTTTTCCCAACTAGGAAGCATAATACTTCCCTGGATTTCTTCCCAGCTCGAACAAAACTCCGACCCTGCGCGAGGAGCCTAGTAACATAGAACAGAGAAGTAGGAGGGAACTCTCGATGCAATCATGATGCCTATATGCAATCTTAATCTAGAATAACATATCTCTTGCATGCAAGATGTGGCAGAGACTAATATCACTAATTTCTAGGCTTTTAAATTCCATCTATTTCATTGGTGCATATGCTTGGCCAAGCAATAAAAGTAAATAAAATATGATAGTTTTGAAAAGGAAAACTATCGTTTCTTCAAATCCACACTCGGCATCCTGTCCCACAAGTGGTTTCATAAAAGAAATACATGTAGCATAATTTTCTCAAGTTTATAATATTTCAAGCATTTTCTAATCATTCAACTCTTTCTATTACAATTTCATCATCAAGTTCTCTAAATGTCATACAAGTTTTCAATTTCATTAACAAGGAAATATCCAATAAATAATTGTACAAAACAATTAACAATCCAACTATTTAATTCATATGCTTCTCGTAAAAATATGGTGATTCAATGTGTTTCAATGTTTTTCCACTTGCACAAGATTCTATTGTTCAATTGAAAAAAAATAATCTTGTAGTTCAACATGTAAGCTAAATATATTCATAATCAGATTTGAAATATTCTTTCAGAATTTTAAATATATAAATGTATATATATATATGTATATATATGTATATATGTATATATATATTCTCATATATATATATATACATACATATATTCAGGAAAAATATCATTATAAAAGTAGAGACATATTCTCATAAATTTTATAAATACCATTTAAATCTGAAACTGTATGTAGCAAACAAAATTTTCGTATATATCGAATTACATATTGTACATTTGCATTATATATATATAATACAGATTTCTTTCTATATATATATCCACATATAAATAAATATCTATCCCCATTTCTATCGGCGGCTAGAGCGAATTCTTGCACAGAGTTTGAATTTATCAAAAATCAAAAGAGAAGTTTAAGTTTAAGTTTGAAAAGTGTAAATTTTAAATATTGGAATCCTTGGTATATTATGAGGGACTGATTTGTGCAGAGTTTAAAGTATACAATGAAATAAAAGTTTTAAGTTTTCAAGCGTTGATAAGGAATGAGGGAGGGGGCTGCTGCTCCCCATGGGCACAACCCCTGTGGGGGGAGAAACGCCTTCTCTGCAGGCCACAACATGTGGAGAGGTCACTGACCTCTCCACAACGCACCAAAAAGTGCAGCTACGATTGCCTTGAAAATTATTTAATATATTTCTAAATTCAAAACAATTTACTATCTAAAAACAACAATTCTCCTTTCAGACATTGATTTCAAATTCAGTGCAGAAAAATATATATATATATATATGTGTGTGTGTGTATATACTCTGAGATATAGATATATATATACATATGAATATATTTTTGATATATTTATATATATATACTAAGAAAATATATGGTATATACATATAACAGAAATATAAAGTCTGATTGGGTTTTCTACAGAAAAATAATATATATTTTTAAGACAATATTGATCTGAAAGAAAATTTAAATCTTTTCTCATGAGAACAAAATGAATCATTTACACACATAACTGAAGTGAAATTTCATGAATATAATGATTTAAAACCTTGGAACCCAATGCTAACTTGATAAAATTGCTCTGATTCAGTTGCCCTTTCCTGTTTTATTCCTCTTCTTTTCCCAATTTCACCCGATTCTACTGTTATTTCCCTTCATCCAATTTGTTTTTAGAGAGAAAATGAAGAAAGATGAAAGAAAATAATAATTTCAGAATGCATGATCTTGTTGATAAAATATGAGTTTTATAAAAAAATTATTACTTTATTACTTCTTTTTCCAGCTTTGTTTTGCTTTGTTTTCTATTTATTTTTCTAATTTTTAATCATCTTTTCTCATGATTTTCTATTTTTATTGTTTTCTATCTTATCACCTTTTTTTTGAAAATCTTCCATATTTCATTTTATTCTAAGTTTTCTAATAAATCTAATTTTAAAAGAAAGCAAGATTTGTTTTCTATGCAACACATTATCCTCAATTTAATAAAATAAATAACATCTTAATCTTCAAATAAAGCATCAACGAAAAATATACTAAACTAATTCTTTTATTCCTATGCATTTTAAGTTTACCACTAATTAATTTAAATAAACATTGCAAAGTAAAACAATATAAATAATTAATTAAGTAACATCCTAAATGTAATTTATATGATTACCAAGTGGTGTGTACGTGCGAGAGGATCCATTCCAACTTAACCTTGCCAAGTGGCTAACCTCCTCTACCTCAACCACACTCTTGGTCTTCGACAAACCTTCATCTCATATAAACTTATGCACCCATTAATAGATTAGTGTTCAAAAATATAAATCAAAGAAATACAATTCATCATTCTAATATATCATTCTCTATGTTACATCATTTGAATTTAAACAATAATCATCGCATTTCATTTTTCTAAAATAAAATAACATTCATTTATTCCATCATTCAAATTTCACACACTTATTCTACCACACACTCATATTGCAGTTCTATATATAGTAAAATCAAGCAGTATCAAAGTTTGAGACGTGACAGTTAAACACCTTGACCACTTGAAAACACATTCACTCCACCTCCTGATATGCAAGATGATGTGACAACACAAATCAAATTGCTCTCGTAGAAAGTGCTAGATCTTCAATCGGGGAAAACCACAAAAACACCGAGCAACTTGTGCCTGTATCCTTTCGATAGGAGCCTTGCAATGGTACCATTCCCAAAGGGGTTTGAAATCCCTAAATTAGACAAATGTTGTGGGATTGGAAACCCTAAATATAACATCAGGGAATTCCAAGTACATTGCATGGAGGTCGGATATGACGATACATATCTAATGCAACTATTCCCTTGAAGTTTGGCTGGTCCTACCATGGAGTGGTTCTCTCACCTTCCTCCTGGCATCAAAAATTTCCAAGAGATTAAAAATGCATTCATAAAAAACTACGCATTCAATATAGGTATGGATGTTAGTCTAGAGGAACTATCGACTCTTAAACAAGCTAAGGGGGAAATCATTTGCCTCCTTCTTGCAATGATGGCGATCCAATACCAATAGGAGAAAATGGGCCATGCTAGAGGAACAACAAATTTTTTCCATCATTGCTAATCTTTAGAAAACCTTGGCATTCCATCTCAAGATGCAATGTATCACCATGTACAACCATTTGATCCCCAAGGTTCTCAACATCGAACGAGCTCTTATTGCACAAGGGGTTACACCCATGTATCAAGAACATCAAGAAAATCATCCATCCACCAGCTACAATAAAAAACCTCGCATGTGGGTGAAGAATAGAAACATCACTAATGATGATGTGGTGGATGCCAAGGTCATAATTAATGCTCCAAAACAAAATAGACAATCATACCAGCAATCACACAACAACAATTGAAACAACACCCAAGCTAACACGGTATCACAACAACCACCTAATAATAAAATCAAGAACCTAAATAATCATGGGGGGCCACCCCGATGAAGCAAATATCCTCTCAAAAGAAAATACACTACCCTTGGGGGACCAATTGAATCGGTTATGAAGAAATTGATAAACAAAAATCTCATCAAAATTCCCACTGATGAGAATTATCAAGAACCCCAAGTGAAACCACCATGGTACAATGAAAACCACCTTTGTGATTTTCACAAAGTAAAGGGGTACACAACAACTAGCTGCATGAGGTTGAAAGTTTAATCCAATACCTCATCGATGACAAGGTCATAAATGTTGAACAACTAGCTAGAAATTAGGACCTAGAAATATACACGCATCTGATGTCGAATCCCAACAAATGGAACAACCATGGAAAGAAGTATTCCAATGTGAACCATGTGTATGATCATGTTGTTGCATCCCTAGATGAATTGGTCACTTCCGTTAACATCAAGGGAGCCAAAGCTGATTGTGGAGTCACCATGCACGGCAGAAAAGTAACCATTGTTGGGTCATCACAACCACCTAGAGCATCTACCTAAAATCTAAAATCTATTCCTAATGTATATAATGTCCTAGAACAACTGAAAAGGACCCCTGCTCAGATCTCCATCATGGAGTAGCTGAAGATATCACCCAAGCATAGAAAAATCCTAGAGGAAGCATTGGCTTCATCCACCGTCCCTGCAGATCTTGATGCTGACTAGTTCCAAGCTATGGTTGGCCATATCACTACCCCAAGTCTCCTAAAATTCTCCAACCAGGACTTCCCTACCCAACCATCTCACAATCACACACTCCACCTTGAGGTCCTGGTTCACAAAAACAAAGTCAAAATGGTCTTGGTGGATGGGGGTTGCAGGTCTAGACATCTATTCCCTCAAACTAATAAAGAATCTGGGATTCTGAGAGGTTTCCATTGAAAAGGGTCATTACATCACAATAAGAGCATATGATGATCAAGAAAGAGTGTCTCAAGGTACTATTTAGCTCCCTATTCAAGTAGGGCTAGCCATTATGGAAACCACACGTCAGGTCCTTGACCTTGATTTACCTTATAACATTCTCCTGGGGCATTTGTGAATTCATGGGATACAAGCTATCGCATCAACTTTCCATCAGTGCATCAAATTCCCATATCAAAATCAAGAGATCATGTTCCATGGTGATCCCGAGCCCTTTGCCTACTGCAAGAGCCTGGAAGCAAAATACTATAAAATCCCCCAAGTACCAAAGAATGATGAAGGCCCTAGAACTTTGTATGTAGACCCAACTACATTAGCCTCTACTTCTGAGACAAAGACACTCGCCATCCCTGATATCTCTAAAATCAAGGTCATTATCCAAGACAATGCATGTGGGGATTACAAGACGAAGAAAAGTGCTTTCATCATAGGAGAGTTACCTTAATCTCCTAGGCCTCACGGGCAACCCCAACTAGCTAAAACATCATACCAAACCTTTAGAGTAGACCTATCTCCATTTAGATGTTGGGGAGATCTAAGTTAGGAAGTGGTAGATGAGAAAAACATATCAAGCTTGTTGTACCAAGATGAAAGGCCCATGCCTGATCTTCCCACAGATGAGAGCAACAAAGGACTACAAATGATGCTTGGAATGGGCTATAATAGAAACAAGAAACTTGGGCAGAATGACAACGACCTGTTGAACCCCTTGTCACTGAGAAGCGTATAAGAAATCTTGGCCTCAGATGTACCCCTTCGAAGGTAACCATACTTGGAAAAGCAGCCTCGGTTAAGAAAGTCAAAGCTTCCCCTCAGATGTCGATATCCATAGGTCTGCCCTTAGACAATTATACCTTCGACGTAACCAATGTGTGTTGTAGTGATGAGGATCCCATAACTAACTTACCTATGCTTTTTGAAGATTCCCCCTGACTCATGATTAGCACCCTATCTTTTGAGTCAACTAGTTAAACCCATGAAATAAACTTAGTCTATCCCCAACTCATCGATTACAACCAATGAGGACCACCAATTTTGGACACATTTGAAAATGATGAGGTACTCTCAAAATTCATGGGATTATAGGATACGATACCATACGGAGATCACAATTCTGAGTTCGACATCACATTGGACACACATGCCTATTACGGGGAAACGATTGAATCCTTAACTGTAAAAGTGAAAATTTGAGAATAATCTCTAGGTCTTTGAGTGAAAACCACACTATGGTACTCTCTAACCAAAAAATGATAAAAATAAAGGACGCATCCAATGGTGAAAACCTCTCTTACGCATTGGAGGATGAAGGATTCAATATTCATCTCAGTGCAATTCATTAGGAGAAGTCAGTGGTCCTAGTGGAGAAGTGCAATCCAGTCAACTTGGGAATAGATGAACTGCCACACATAACATTCTATGCAGAGTCACTTCTAACATAAGAGTAGGAACTCCTAGCTACATTCCTAAAGGAAAGAGAGATAAAATTTGTGTGGACTGATGGTGACATTCCTAGGCTTGATCGAGAGGTTGTGGTTCACCACCTAGTTGTGTATCCTGAAGCAAAGCTAGTGAGACAAAAGCTAAGAAAAATGCATCCCCAAATAGCATTATTGGTCAAAATGGAATTACAAAAGTTCCTAGATGTAGGATTCATACGATCAATCAATTATCTAGAGTGGGTCTCCAATCTTGTACCTATTTCAAAGCCCACTGGGGGCATCCACATCTGCATGGATTTTAGAGACCTTAACAAAGCATGTCCCAAGGATGACTTTCCACTTCCAAACATTGCATGATTATGGATATGACGATAGGACATGAGATGTTAACATTGATGGATGAATTCTTAGGCTACAACCAGATCATGATAACAAAATATGACCAACATAAAATGACTTTCACTTGCCCATGGGGGACATATTGTTGGAACATGATGTCTTTCGGGTTGAAGAATGTAGGAGCTACCTATCAGAGGGCCATGGCACTAAGCTTTCATGATATGATTCATAAAATCGTGGAAGATTACGTGGATGATATACTGGCCAAATCAAAGAAAAGACAAGATCACATAGCCACATTGGGCTCCATCTTTGATCGGTTAGAGGAATACAAATTCAGACTCAATCCAAAAAAGTGTGTCTTCATAGTACAGTCAGGAAAGCTCCTTGGGTATATTGTGTCAGTGAGAGGAATCAAAATAGATCCTACTAAGGTCAAGGAAATCCTTGAAATGGAGGCACCAAAAACATTGAAGCAACTAAGAGGCCTACAAGGAAGACTCTAGTCCATCCACTGATTCATAGCACAACTAGCAGACAAAGTTGTCCCTTACTCTCATCTACTCCACAAGGGGGTAGCATACAAGTGGGACAAGAAGTGTGATCAGGCCTTCAACAAGATCAAGGAGTACTTACTCACGCCACCAGTCCTCATGCCATGAATTCTAGGCAAACCCTTGATCTTATACATATCGACAACAATGGCAGCTCTCGACGCTCTCCTAGCATAGCATGATGAAAATGGGAAAGAGAGAGCTATCTATTATATCAACAAAATTGTGGTGGGACATGAGATAAACTAAACATCCATCGAGAAAGATTGCTTGGAAGTCATGTTCACCGTATAGAAGTTTAGAAATTATATGCTAGCACATCAAATAAAGCTCATTGCAAAGATAGAACCGCTCAAGTACCTTCTTTCTAAAGCAATTCTCATGGGGTAAATGGATACATGGGTTATGATCCTGACAGAGCATGACATTGAGTATGTGGAACACAAGGCCATTAAAGGACAAGCAATTGTAGATCAACTGGCAGAGGCACCGATATACTCAGAGAATCCACTTGTATTAGAATTTATTGATGAATCAATCTTCAACCTAAGTGTAGCAGATCACTAGAAAATGTACTTTGATGGATCCTACATGCAACATGGGTTGGGAGCAGGGATCTTCTTCATCACCCCATGAGGGGACTATATACCAAAATCATATAAGTTGTCATTCCCTTGCACAAATAACATTGCAGAATATGAGGCCCTTGTCATAGGGCCGAGAATTGTAGTGCAGTGGTAGATAATGGCACTTAAGGTCTATGGAGATTCATAGCTCATAATCAACCAAGCCAATAATGAGTATCAAATGAAGGATGAGCAGTTGACTCCCTACAAGAAATTGGTTGAAAAACTTAAGGAATTCTTCATTGATATCACATTTGAGCAGCTACCAAGAGAAAATAATAGAGTGGAAGATGTAATGGCTATGATCTAATCACTCCTAGAGATCCCACGCAACATCCCAAAGCAAGAATTCCTAGTAGAGCAACTTATTGTACCAGCATTTGAGGTACCGGAGTCCAAATTTATGTGTGAAATCGTTGGTCCCGGTGATCCTTGGTACCATGATATATACACTTACCTGAGAATAGGAGTCCTCCTCACCGACATAACCCCAAACCTCAAAGGAGCCTTTGTCAAAAATTCATCCCGTTTTGTTGTCCTAGGAGATACCCTATACCGTAGAAGCATTAACGAAACCCTCTTACATTGCCTAAACGCTGAGGAAGCTTTGATTGCTTTAACCAAGGTACATAATGACATTTGTTGTTCAAACTTGAGTGGTATGACCTTGGCTAAGAAATTGTTGAGGATGAGGTACTATTGGCCTACAATGGAAAGAGAAGCACATGATTATGTCAAAAGGTGTTTGTAGTGTCAGCAGCATGGGGATCTCATCCATGTACTAGCTCAAGAGCTCCACCCAATTGTTACACCTTGGACCTTTTCACAGTGGGGGCTCGATCTCATTGGAAAAATTACCCCCACCTCATCTAGTGGACATAAGTTCATCATCATCGCCATAGAATATTTCACTAAGTGGGTGGAAGCCATCCCCATGACTTATATCACAGGAAAGCATATATCAAAGTTCATCCTAAACTACCTAATTTTCTATTACAGTGTTCCTCAAGCCATTATCTTAGATAACAGGACACCTTTCAAGAATTAGGATGTTTGTGACCTATGCCAAAAATTCAAAATCCAACACCCTTTTCCACTCCCTATTACCCCCAAGGAAATGACCAAGATGAGGCTACAAATAAGACCACCCTAAAAATCCTCAAGAAGACGGTCAATGAAGCTGGTTTTGATTGGCGTTTGCTGCTAAATCTTGCCTTATGGGCCTACCAAAAAAGCATCCACACACCAACAGGTGCCACCCCATTCTCCCTAGTCTATGGATTATAAGCCATACTCCATATTGAGATCGAGCTCTCGTCCCTAAGAATATCATTGCAAAATCTCATCATAGATGAAGAATATTGGGTGCCAAGATTAAATGAGATGGAACTACTAGATGAGTGGCATATGGATGCCTTAAACTATTTACAAGTCTACCAGAACTATCTCAAGCGAAATTATAACATGAAGATCAAGAGTTGGACCTTCCAAGTAAGAGAACTTGTGCTAAAGGAGAATCAAAAAAATGTTCCAAATCTAGACAACAAGGGAAAATTTGAACCCAATTGGTTGGGACCCTTCATCATCATAGCGAGCTACAAGTCAAGGGCATATCAGTTATCAACACCAAAAGGTGAGCCTTTGCAGGAGCCCATGAATAGCTCCCATATCAAAAAGTTTTATGCCTAATCTTTCAAGGTATAAAACCAAAAATATAAAAAAAAAATTAAAAATCATAAAAATCCAAAAAAAATTTAGAAAAAGGATTAAAAATAGTAAAGAGAAAAATTTTCCTCTAGTGAAAACCACTTTGGTGGCACTTTGGGCAAGTACCTTAGTGAAAACCTAGAAAATAGGCTCCTTGTGTAAATAAGCACTTTCCATCCACTGGGATCTCCACAACTCGTTTTGCATCATTCATCACATTTCATATCTCCTTTCACCACCCATCTACATCTGCATCACAACTTGGTCCTATGTTCATGTCATGATCCCTCCTAGTACTACTCAGCCCATTATTAAGGTCAGTTTGTCCTGCCTATATCAGAGTAGTCTATTGCATCATGTTGGGGGCATGTTCTCATCTGATCAGATTCATGTATATTCTAGAAGTCTTCCCAAAATCAGAAAATCCAAAAATCCAAAAACATTCATAAAATTAGAAAATCCAAAAACATCAAAAAATAAAAAAATCCAAAAACATTCATAAAATCAAAAAATCCAAAAATATTCAAAACATATGAAAAATCCAAAAACAGGTCAAAAAGTTAGTCAAAAAAGTCAAAAAAAGAGTCATCTTGTTGAACTATAGGTCTCTGAGCTTTGAACATAGGCAAGGTTGATCTTTGATCATCCCCTGAGACAGTTAGGTCAGTCATTTAGGAGTCCATCATAATAAACTGACAATCCATTTGTTCATATCTCATCAATAATAGAGTCTATATTAGTCGAACTACGAGTCTCTGAGCTTTGAACGTAGGCAAGGTTGATCTTTGATCATCCCTCGAGACACTTAGGTTAGTCCTATAGGAGTCCATCATAATAAACTAGCAATCCATTTGTTCATATCTCATCAATAATCGAGTCTGTGTTAGTCGAGATATGGGTCTCTGAGCTTTGAACGTAGGCAAGGTTGATCTTTGATCATCCCCTGAGACACTTATGTCAGTCCTTTAGGAGTCCATCATAGTAAAATAGCAATCCATTTGTTCATATCTCATCAATAATCGAGTATGTGTCAGTCAAACTATGTAGTCTTTGTGTGTATAATGTAGGCAAGGCTAATCTGTCGATCAACCCTCGAGGCCCCTAGGATAGGTCTTTAGGTTAGTCTCTTGGTCAAAGTCTCAGAAAACCCCAAAACACTTGAAAATTGGAAAATCAAAACACTTGTAAAATCTCAAAAAAACCCAAAAACAACCTCAAAACATTTCAAAACACCAAAAACATCCAAAATTTTGAAAAAAAATCCATCCATCCCCATCTCACTTTCACCCACAATAAACATCACTTATAATAAACAATCATCATCCTCGACCTTTGGTAAAACAATCAGAAACAAGTCTAGTAGGTTAAAAGGGAAAACTAAAAAACGTCAAAGTCTCAAGTCTAGGTCAGTAAGTAAAAAATTTGGTCAACTCTTGGTATTAATAGCCTATCATCCAATCAATCCCAAATCATCTGATAACATCATGTCCTAGGACGCATCCTTCCTAAAATGGACATCAACATCAGGCATCACCGTAGTTTAGTCTTGGTTAGAGGTATGAAGAACATTAGCTTGTTTGCTTACTTTATCTTTGTCTTTTGGCTTATCTTATTGCGATCATTCCAATGACCTCTCGATGATGTCTAAACAAAAGGATTTAGAGAGAAAGGAATGGGAAAATGATCATTATCTTTTTATATGTTGTGCTTGTTGGATATTCTTGTAATATAACCTTGGTCATGGATGCTTTGCTTAGGTGTAGGGAGGGTGTTTTAGGTGTCTTTTTGACCACATAGGAAGGCTTTCCTTTCTATGTTTTGGTCTGAGATATTATGAAATATTTGAACAAAATTTTAAATGAGGTTTCGTATGTTAGGTGTGAACAAGAATACTCCTATCTGACTATCGAGTCAAAGTCCATCACACTAGGTGCAACGCCATCTTGGTTCTTTATACCTTGATGCATCGTGCCTATGTGTGTTATCAAACATAAGGTAAGTGGCCCTTTTAAAATCCCACTTCCTAATAAGCATCATCGTTGTTCATCATCTCTAATAAAGTCTTGTAGATCATGGACTTGTTGGATCCTCTTGTTTTCATCTCATTTCTTCTTTCTTCTCTCTACTCTAACATGGTACCATGACTGTTAATCACAAAAGAATTACTATTGCATCCATCTTACATCAAAAAACTGTCAACATGCTGCATATCAATCATATCATAATAGGAAACATTGATCATCTCACATAAATTGCATTTCCATCATAATATAGATATATTAGTCTAAGCATCTCATAAACCACACATTTTAATAAAACATCCATTGCATAATCATATAGGCATCATCGATGGGTATGTGTAGGATCATCATGAAAAAAATAGGCCCTTAAGTGGCAAAAATTCAGAAAAATTAGAGTTAAGCAACTTGACATAAAAATTTGAATAATTTATCTATATTATTTCAAAAATATGTAAGAATAGAATCTGTAGCAAATTGAATGTAGTGTCTAAACTACTAGGTTTGTTTAAAAAAAAAAAACTATTTGGTGAAAATTTGAAATTTCAATTTGCAGTAGTACTTAAATTTCAGGGAAAAAATAAGTAGGTGTCTGTCTAACCACCCTTTAACCACAATAAAATGATAATATTTTTTTATAATATTTTAGATATAAGTAGAGGACTCATGTCCTGATGTGATGCATATTTTTTTGTAATTTTTTTCCAAGTAAATAATTAATTATGATTTTTTTATTACAACTTTTCAAAAATATAAAAATTCGTATGTCTGACCACCTTAACTTGGTCAAAACTTCATGAAATTCAATTTTTTATTTTTGTAATCCTATAGTATGTGAAGCATAGAATGTGACACATGTTTTGGATTCAAAAAATGTGATGTCATTTGAAAGCTATAGATGTTTTTCAATCAACCTATCAATCAGGACTTTAGTCAAAATTTGAATAGAAAATGAATAATAATTACTTATTAAATTCAAAGTAATGCATAATTTATATTGGTGGAAAGCTGAGAATCTCCTTTAAAAACCCTTTTTGTTTCATCAATTTTGGGTAAAAAAAAGTTATCAGCCACATACCCATCATATTGCCACTTTTTAGCCCATCATGATCCTGCACATACCCCCATCTCTTCCATCTCACATGCATTGCATCACCATTTAAGTTGTTTAGGATAATATAGACTAGTTATTCTAAGCATCTTATAACCATCCCATTTGCATCATCATCATAACCATCCATATGTCCATTTTGAACCTCTTTTTTGCGAGATTGACCCTCAAATAAAACTTTTCGCTCGATCTCTTGAGGGGCCAGTGTACTAGTATACTTCTTTCCGCTGGGGCATTCGGAAAAATCAGGAAATTTTTGAAATTTGATTGTGGCAAGTTTATTCTTTGAACCAACGCAGCAAGTACATTGTTTCAAAGAGGGGAAAAATGTAGACACGTAAAATATATCTGTTGAAATAATGTTTCAAGCAGCTCCCTTCGGGTCCCCTTTTTGCACATATTCATGCACTGGCCTATGCATCTCCGCGTTTCTTTGGCTTCCCGGCAGGTTTTGATCTTTCACTTTGTGCATTCCTCGCTTCACAACTTCGGCAAGCGGCTCCCCGTTCGGCTCCTGAGATGCTGCGCTGGGCGCCCACGTGTCTCGCCTGCGGGGTTTTTCATTTTCTGTTGCTTAGTGTTTCCTTCGGGTTGCTAAGCCTTCCATAAAGGTCCGATACTCTTAGGGTTCATCGAGGGGCCCACATCTTTGTACGTGGCGGTGTATCGCAATCTTTCCCTAGCAAGAATAGAATATGCTGCAGCGGGCTGCGAAGGATTTCTATTGGCCTTCTTTCTTTCCTGGCGGGACCTACCTTCGCTCACGTGTCAGCGGTTCACAGTTTTTAAAAACAACAGCAGGGACGAGAGCACCACGGGCTGCGAAACGTGGCCATGCGTCTTTCGCCACCCAGTTCATGCGGCCTTTCCCCGTTTTCAAAGTAGCCTCAGTCCCCTGAACACGTGTCACTTCTCCGCAAGCTCTCGATCGATGGAGGAGGAGTTTTCATTCAGGCTGCGATTTGCTGCCACGTGCCTTATATTGATTATCAAAGCAAGCTATGTGATGGCCGAGCGGGATAGTGTCATTGACTGTTGCTCGCCATGGTTCTCTAAAGCGGTGGGTGGCACTCGTCGCTTCGAAGCCTGGTTGGGACCACTGCTATCATTACAAAGGGCACGCCTGTAACTGACCAACTGGATGATGTGCCCTGACTGGCTGCTCTCATAACGGCATTGGGAATATTCTTATTCGAGCATCATTACGGGAGATTGTGAAATTTTTTCTGTTACAACTCTCCAGGCGGTGGGATTTTGCTCTCCGGCTATATATACTCTCTCTGTTGAGGGAAAAGGGTCCAAGATTTTTAGGAAGAATACTGGTTTTAGCAAGAGACACTAGGCCTTTTTTGCATGTTTATTAGCAAGAAACTTTCAGACTGTGCCTATTGTTCGGCCTTTCTATTTTTTATGTCTTGATTAAACTGTGAATTGTGCTTCTTATTGTCTTAAGCATTTCATTTGAGGAGACTTCTATATATTGAATGCAAACTTGCTGGTCTAAATCATGTCTTAATGACTCTTCTTAGCGGTGAGAATGTATGCGATACTATTTTATGTCAATTAAATGAATTGTTTATGCTATTGCTTTAAGTTTCTGATGTTTTGGAACATAACTATGACATTCAGGCCCTTGAGTCTATGATTTATCGTGCCTATTAGTAAGCTTTGGCGCATCGCTTTAGATTAATATTTGTTTCATTATATCCGCTTCCTTCTCCCTTTCCAAAACCCATTATATAGAAGAAGCTGGCTTCTTTAAAATCCGAAGGTCACTCAGTTTGGCGCAAAGGGGTCCCCCTTGAACTGAGTTTCCCATAAAGGCACTGTTATCTCATCAATTTTTGGCGTCAACAGTTTGTACCTTTTTTCTGGCACGCCCGGTGGGACCCAAACTAATGAAATCGTCTTCTAAAAGGGTGTATGAGCCATCGGCCTGTAACTAGATCCCAAACTGCAAATAACCCAGGTTTACTAGTGCCTCCATTTGGGACAGTCCAGGCCGCAAATCAGTTAGTAACCGTTCCATTCCCACCACCCTTTCCTCTCACCATGTTGCCGGCCGCGAACAGAAATTATGTAGCATGGGATGCTGGAAGTCCCCTAGTAGCTCCGGTAGCACCTGCTGTTTGGGGCGCCATTCCAGTTTCGGCCCTGAAGGCTCTTCCTAAATTCACCGGAGATAACACAAAGACGCCAGCAGAGCATTTGCAGGATGTAGCGGATGTATGCCTGGTACATGGTATCACAGCGCAGAATGTAGCCCTGAGGCTCCTTGCTGCGTCCTTCAAAGGCAAAGCTCTGGAGTGGTACCGAACATTGACTCCTAATACCATTCGCACTTGGGATGACCTCGGAGATCCATTCTATGAAAGGTTTTCAAATGATAGAGATCGTTCTTCGCTATATTATCAGTTATCCGTCATCAAACGAGCACCCCAGGAGGCTCTGACGGACTTCAATGCCCGATTTCACTCAAGTTGGCGAGGATTCCTGTGACCATCCGCCCGACCCCAGAGTTGGCGTTCATGTTCTATCTAAAGTCCGTCAATCCCGACATTTCTATGATGATCAAGTCTCTGGGAGGAGCCACTTTACCAGATGCATATGCCACCGCTATCAAGCAGAAAATCACTTGATAGACTACAGGAAATTGCCTCCTCGACCTGTTATGCCGATATTTCCTGAGATATCAAACGTAGCACAAGAGGTGGTGTCAACCAGTGCGCCAGCAACTCCCCAGTCAGCGTACTCATATACAGCTGCTCCTGAAAACTTGGCCTCTACATCGAGTTCTCCCAAGAATGAGATGGGCGACCTCAAGGAGATGTTACGGACTATGGCGAATGATATAACAACCCTCAAGCGGAACCAAGCAATGCCTCTGCGACCTGCGTATCAGAACTATCAAGGTGGGCGGCTTACCTATCAGCAGAATCAATATCAGAATGCGCATCGCACTAACTCACCAGCGGCGGCTATGAACCAAATAGTTCTGGTGCCTACGCCGCTGGCAGGTGCGTCGCCGAGCTCTAGCAGAGAATTAACTGCGGGACAAAACAATTTGATTGATGACATCAATCCATGGTGCTTCCCTTGCAACGATGCGCATATGCCCCGAAATTGTCCGCGTGGCAACTTACAACAAAGGATAGTAGAGCAACATAGTCAAGGTATTGCGACTGAGAACAAAGAATACAGATATGCCCCGGCAATGGAAAATGCGGTCCGTACCGCGCAAATACAAGGAATGTCCCTAGAGCAAGAGTCCGACATTGTTCCTGATCATGCGCTCTTCTCATGGATGGAAGATGAGGAAATGGTTTTTGCAAATGATACGGCCACAGCCGAAACGCTGCGGGTAAAGTCTGACTATAATACGCGCTCCAAGAGAAGATTTACCGGTGAGGCCGTTGTTTCACTTTCAGACAGTCCGCAATGCAAAGACGTTTCGGATCAAATTCCTGGCGGTTCAACCGAATCTTTGTCTTCTCAACCGCGGAAGGAAATTATTATAACAAAAGCCAAGGAGTAGAAATCTCCGAGCTCCTGGCCTCTTAATGTGGTAGAGCAACAGATGGACCCAGCACTAACCGAGCCTTTGGCCAGTACCGAGGCGGTTTATCAAATGCCACCAACTAAGGTTGTCGCAAACAAAGCGATGGAATCCCATGCGGAAGGTGGAGGTAGGCCAAAACCTCAACCCTTCTTCTTGACTCTCATTATAGGGGAGAAACTATTACACAACGCTATGATTGATTCTGGCGCTAGTACCACGGTTATGCCAAAACTAATAGCCAAAGCCTTGGGACTCAGCTACGAACCTATGAAGAAAGGGGTTATGCAGCTAGATGGAAATAAGGTTGATACTGTGGGTGTCATCAAAGCACTTCCACTGACTCTATTTGCCTGCCCGAGTATCACGGTCCCGCAAGACACAGTGATCATAGATGTTCTGCCAATATTTGGTCTTTGCCTTTCTCGAGAGTTTACTTCAAAGGTGGGCAGCTATTTGTCTTTAGATTGGTCACATCTAATACTTAGAACCAAGCATGGCGCGAAGATGAAGATAGAATTGGAGGCTCTGCATTCTGAACATGTGGCGAATGAGGCCCTGATTAACTTTGAAGCCGCACATACCTCCATCACCAAGCAAGACATGTACAATGTCGAACTGCTAGAGGAGGAGAAGGTCAATGGAGACCGAAGTGATAACGAAGATGCTCTGTTGAGTGAACATATAAACAATGATCCCTTCAGAAATTATCATGCTACCGAATTAGGAACATATGTGATCTATGACGAAGACCAAGTTCTTCCGAAGGTCGTCAAAGAACCCGACAATGACCAAACAAGTGAGCTGTGGACATTGTATTTTGATGGAGCAAGGAGTAAAGTTGGAGCTGGAGTAGGGATATGCCTAATATCCCCACAGAATGAAAAGTTGTTGAGGTCTTTCCGATTCCAATTCGCCTGTTCAAATAACAAGGCTGAATATGAGGGATTAGTCCAAGGCCTCAGCCTAGCAGAACGAATGGGTGTCAAGCAATTGATTGTGTTCGGAGATTTAGAACTGGTAGTTAATCAAGTCCGAGGATTCTTAGCAGCAAAGAATATCTGCATAAGATCCTATCGGCATTGAATCTGGGACCTTATAGAAAGTTTTGAATCTTTCAACATCCTGACCATTCCCCGAGCACAGAATGACGATGCAGATCGCATGGCGGTAACCGGTGCTCAGTTTGATCCTATCTCCGACTTGCTTCGGAATAGATATTCAGTGCGAGTGCTTGTTAGACCAGCAATACCCGATAATGACCAAAGTTGGCAAGTCTTTGAGAGCGATGAACACATCGCCTCATTTATTCAACACTCAGGGGAATTTTCCGATCAACTCCAACCAAATATCGCTGAGGCCTACGAGGGACAAATTATGCAGCTGAAGTCAAATAAGCTTCTAAAAGGATTGGTTACTCTCAAAAAAAAATTTGATTGTAGTGACGCCCGAAATGATAAGCGGAAGTTCGTGGCGGAAAAGGGTGATTATGAAAATCTTTGGGTTTCCGATGACAGGAACCTTCGGGTCAAAAAAGATGTCTCACAGCAAGATAGAGAAAGGCTTATCAATTTCTGTGAGAAATATGGAGTAGTGGCCTGGTCATAAGATGATCTGGAAGGTTATGATCCTAGTATCATTCAACATACTATTGAGCTAACAGAAGGTGTGAAGCCAATCCGACAGAAACAGCGGCCGGTCAACCCTAAAGTTGAAGACTTGATGGCACAAGAGCTAACCAAGCTCATTGAGTCACGTATTGTCTTCCCAATTAAACATAGTACTTGGGTATCAAATCTGGTACCAATCCGAAAGAAGAATGGTGATATCCGCTTATGCGTAGATTTCTGAGACCTAAATAAAACATCTCTGAAGGACCACTATCCATTGCCTTCTATGGAGTCAATCCTCCAAACTGTCGCGGAATCGAAAATGTTCTCTCTACTGGATGGCTTCTCTGGCTATAACCAAATTCGAGTAAAAGAGGAAGATCAGCACAAGACTACGTTCACCACCAAGTGGGGGACGTTTGCATATGCTAAAATTCCTTTTGGTTTATCTAATGCAGGGGCAACCTTCCAGAGAGCTATGGACGTCGCATTTAGCGAACTGATCAATAAGATTATCCTAATCTATTTGGATGATCTTACTGTGTTCTCCAAATCTAAAGATGATCATTTCGATCATTTGGAGTTGGTGTTTCAAAAGTGCCAAGAGTTCGAGATTTCCTTAAATCCGAGGAAATGTGTGTTCGGTGTACCTCAGGGTAAGCTGTTAGGACATGTTGTGTCGAAGGAAGGTATTTCAATTAACCCAGAATGAGTAAAGGCTATAAAGGAGCTTCCTCTCTTGGTAAATAAGAAAGGTGTCCAGTCTTTTCTGGGCAAAGTAAATTTCGTCAGTAAATTTATTTCCGATTTTGCGGGAATAATTAGGCCGATCACCCTGATGCTAAAAAAGGATCAAATTTTCAAGTGGACAACGGAGGCGAGGGAGGCATTTGAGAAGGTCAAGGAAGCGATCTCCTCAGCCCCGGTGTTAATTAATCCATATCAATATAACGATTTTATAATGTATGCCTTCAGTAGCAAGTCCAGTATCGCTACTGTTCTGACTCAAAAGGATAGAGAAGGAAAGAGAGAGCATCCAGTTGCGTTCTATTCCCGAACCTTAAAGGAATATGAGGTGAATTATAACTTATACGTTTGAAAGCGAGGCTTACATGGCCAGGGACTTAAAGGATTACGCCATCTAATTTCACAGCCAGCAAAGTCACGGTATATGTGGCACATTCTAGTGTGCAAGAATACATCATGGAGGGAGAGATCATAGAAAAAAGGGCTAATTGGATCACCAAGATCCTAGAGTATGACATCGAGGTCAGGCCTACCAAGACTATTAAAGGCAGAGGATTGTGTGAGTATATGGCACAGGACGAGGAGATGCACTTCAAGAGGAGCGGTCGAGGAAGCGATGCGATAAAATGTATCCGGGGATGGGAGGAGATGAGTGGCTGGAAGATAGAATGAACTTCATGTGAACCAAAAAGTACCCGCCAGGCCTCTCATCCCAGAAAAGAAGGTATTACCGGCTCCAGAATTGCAGATACACGCTAATAGAAGGAGTCCTTTTCAAAAGGAATTTTAACGGTGTGCTCCTACGATGCATTACTTTAGGGGAGGCGCAGAGGATCCTCGACGCATTTCACAATAGCGACGAAGGTGGACATTTCTCCGCTAGAACTACTACCATCAAGATCTTACGGGCTGGATATTACTGGCCTACACTTTTCAACGATTCCTACTCTTTGGTAAAGACTTGCAAAAAATGTCAGTTATTCTTCGACAGAAGGAAGAATTCAGCAATGCCCCTCAAACCTATCGTGGCGGATGAACCATTTGCACAATGGGGCCTGGACTTTATCGGGATGATCAACCCGGTTTCTAGCTCTGGACATAAATGGATTTTAACAGCTACGGACTACTTCACGAGGTGGGCGGAGGTCGTTCCCCTTAAGGAGGCAACAGAGGCTGAGATTGTAGACTTCCTCGAGGCTCTGGTGACAAGGTTCGGCCCTCTGAAGATGATCATTTCGGACAACGCTAGAGCATTTGTAGGCACAAAGCTATGTCACTTTGCATTGAAAAATGGCATATTCCTTAAAACATCTTCAAATTACTATCCACAGGGAAATGGCCTAGCCGAGTCAACAAACAAAAGTTTAGTCCGACTCCTCAAAAAGGTTGGCTCAGAACACCAGAGGGAATGGCACAAAAATCTCTGAAAAGCACTCTGGGCCAACCACATAACTCCTAAACAAGTCCTCAAGACTTCGCCCTATGAGCTAGTATATGGGAAAGAAGCACTGCTACCCATCTCTATGGAGATTCCGGCGATACAGTTGTTGAAATCTCTTGAGATAGAACAAAATGATGCCATGGAGGTTCGACTTTCCGAACTATTGGAAGTACAGGAAAAAAGGGAGAATTCCCTAAAAGCCATGACAGGCCGTCAACAGGTGGTCAAACGGTGGTTTGACAAAAAGGCTTCCGACGAAGGTCTAAAAAGTGGAGATTTAGTACTAAAATACGACAGCAGGGCTGCGAAGCCAGGTCAGCATGGTAAGTTCGATAGCCTATGGGAAGGACCCTTCAAAATCATTCGGTGCATGCAACACAATGCCTTCGAGCTGGAAAATATGGAACAAGAGCCTCTAGGAATCCCGGTTAATGGGATTCACCTTAAATTGTTCCATTAAGCGTCAAGACCTACCCTGTACAGTTGTAGATAGCATTTTTTCTTTTTTCCTTCTTGTTTTTGGCCTATCCTTTTGCTAAAATCAATTGACTTGCTACGCATTCGCTTATCATCGTTAATGGGTAAAGCACCAGAGTTTCTTAAAACGCAAAAAATATGCTCATAAACAAAGACAAAACATACAAGATTGGCAAAACCCAGAAAAATTACACACAGAAGCAAACAGGAGCATAGATTTCACAACAAAAAGAAACGTATATATTTATATACATGTGTCCTGAGTTACAAAATGGCATGAATGCCGATTTTCAAAATATACAAAGTATTAGAGCATATATATATGTTGGCCTTTTATTAGGCCGATACGAAGCAAGGGGGTTACATCAACAAACACCAAGGCAAGGGGACCATCTATCCACAGGAGTGGCTAGCAGCAACCGACGCATTCAAGACAGCATCCGCTTCTTCCTCATCAACAGGTTCCTCGGCGGCACTGGCAGCATCATTAAGCGTAGCTGTCATTGGTGGTGGATACACCAAGTTCCTGAAGTCAGTATACCACTCTACATCGAAGAAGGGTATCACGTTGTAACTCCTGAACATTTAGTGAAGAGCTTGGGTAACCCTTTGCTGGTGCTGAACACGGGTCTGCAGGCAGAATCCGCTCAGGAATGGGTGCCAAACGACAATAGCTTCTTCTTCGATAAAGCGGCGCAGGTCGCCGACTGTTGGCAGGCCAATCCCGTACGCAGCATGGGTGACAACCTCGCCGAGCCCATTCAGGTACTTCTTCGGGAAGATTTCTTTGACTAGCTTCAATACAAGCGGCCGAGAGACACAAATGTCCAGCATAGATGCTACAAAGTGTGAGCACATGTCAGTGTTCACCCGATGCTTATCTTCATACTCAACACAGTCCTTGCCGAGAACCCACTTGATGGCTACTAGAACCAGCGAGTGTTTGTTCTTCGTCATTCTCTTGAGCCTTCTGGTAGAGATCTCACCTACAAACACTGTTTGTGATTTGAAGGAGGTTAGGCGAATAGGAGTATCCATCTCTCCTAGCACTATTCCTAAATTGGCTGAGTAATGTCGAAATCTGCTCACCACCTAACCTATGAAAAGACTTGCTTTGCAGTATTCTACTTGCCTATCACTTCTTGGGTGCAAAGTGCGTATATTCGCTATCTACTGGCCTATTTATAGAAAATTGACAAGATGTATGTCAATCCGCCCGTAAGCAACGTGATGTATATTGGCCGCGATCTTGAGGGCCGAGTCTGCATTTGTTCATGTTTTGGGCTGGCAAACGCGTGGTAGCACGGCTCAAGGCATGCTTAATTAAATCAAGTTAATTAATTGAGCTTTAAAAGGGTGGCACTTGTTGATGAAGGGACGTATGGCCGTATGCTATGGTGTCAAATCTCAAGCACATCCCAGAGCCCAAGGCGATATTCGTATCTCTTTCAGGCAGTGATCGTTTGCTTGGCGTAATTATTCTGACCAGGGATATTAATTACCGGTACATGCTAACCCAAGGTGAGAAGGCCAGTTGCAAGCTCAATTTCCAAGGAAATCAGGGCGTATCACACAATCTTTTGAAAGAAATGATGAAATCCGGCCACCTCGAAAAAGCAATCAGCTCATCTTGCACGAGTTGTAGAGTTAACGGTACATGCCAAATTAAATGCAAAGGGCTCGCGCTTGCCTACCACCTTGAGGAAAGTTGCTATTTTGCATGAAAACGCTTATTGTTCCTAAGTCTTTTTCCAAAAGCTAAAGAGTGCGCGAAGTGTTTTCTGTCTGTATTTTCAGTACAAGCGTATTCAAAGGCCAGAGAACCTTCAAGTTCTACCGCGAAGAAAAATGGCGGAATCTTCAGCTCAGCTAGCAGAGGAAGGGATTAGCCAGGAACTGTATTCGGCTATTCGTTCTTCGGCCGAGGTTTACGTGTACGATGATGTAGCGTATGCCACACCTGGTATACCCCAGAAGGTGAAAAGACCCAACACAGAGGAGCTGGAGAGGCCCAAAGAGTGGAATAACCCGAAAAAGGTTAGAGAAAAGTGGGCTAATATCTACGACCCAAAGCTTGCTAAGAACCCTAAATCTCTTCGAGAGGTGGCTTGCGCAAGGTTATCAGCGCCAGGGGCGGACCAGGCAACGGCAAGTAGAGTCTGGTATAGCGGTCTTCCATAATACATGGTCCCATTCGTGCACTATTGCCCGGAGGTGGTCGACGCAGCTATTCAATGCTATAATCCAAAGACCCACTGCATTAAGGGTCGCAATTTAAGGGTTCATATCGGCCCGGAAGCCATCTGGCATATGTTATGCATTCATGACCCCAGGACAAGAAAGGAGAAAATCGAACAGTTCAGCCCAAACAAAGGGGAAAAGATATGGAAAAGGATGAGAACCAGCTCCGATTTCCTATTAGAGGAGACTAGTAGGAAGGGTGTTGCGTCTGCTAAGGCACCGAGCATCCCATTGTTGCGCGGTTCATTCCGCGATGACCTCCAAGACCCCATATCCAAGCTGGCATTTGTTTGCGGCCATGATTCCGATGAGAAGATCGAGGCTTTTCAGCTGGGCCCTGCAATACAGTTTCGCAGGCAGCGTGAACTTTTCTGGTATGATTTTGCCGAGTTCATGGTCGAAGAAATGATACAGCAAATGGAGAATTATCAGGCGGAGAAGAAATTTAGATTTTTTTCCTACCTGGTCTACATGTTCCTGCATCAGAATCCAGATTTCTTCGCCCGATTCATCCCACTATCAATTTTTGACAAGCAGAACAAAAGAAAGTTGGTATCTACATGGACACCCTACCTTTCCGCAACATATGACTACTATGCCTTCGCGGACTATTTCATAGCCCCGGTCCTGAATGATTTGATCGGAGAGGGTGATATCGTCCGGCTTAACATGGAGTAGACTGGATTTCTGCAAGGCTACACCCCTGCTTGTGACTGGTTCCTGGGCAAGGATTTCACGATCCTTCGAATGAGGGGCTTTATTAGCAGGCCTTTCCTGCTCCCGGCTTGCATCACCGATAGAGTGCTCGCGCTGGAGGTTTACCGGTAGGTATGCGTCATTGATTTCATGTTTTGTAGCGGTGAAAGTGTCAAGAGGAAGGGATTCTTCACTTGCCCAAAGAGTTTCAAGTCAATAACGCTTGCCAAAAAGTGATTGCATGAGCTGCTAGGGGACAAGCTGGCACACCTGGGGCTAGTATTAGTAAATGATAAGTGGGATTACAACCCTTTCAATGACCTACCTGAGCCGCATATGAAAGTTCCACATGTTCCCCGACCATATTGAGAGAAGTGGCGAAATAACCAGACTAATAAAGATGAAGATCTGGTTGAATTGGCACAAATCCCTACGCCAGATACCATAGGCCCATGGCACAAGTTCTATTTTCCAGTGGCCGTGGCCAGGGACAACCTTCCGATAGAGCGCAGCATGCTTAACAAGTTGAAAGTGGACGAGGAATGGAGCGATGAAAAAATAAAAGCTTTCTGGAGATACCGCCAGGAAACAGGGCAGTTGAAAGCTCCTTTTAATCAATTGAAGGACGACCAGGAATTTGAAAGATACTGGAATGAAGGCCATCCCAGCCCGACCTCCAGTGCTAACAAGAGCGAAGCAGAAGGCTCCGATGAGCAGGAGGAAGAGACAGCGATATCTTCGCAGGAAGGCGATGCCCCCAGGCATCCCGCCTATGTGGGCACTAATGTGCACTTTAACATATCAAGGGGCTCGCTTACCCGCACATGGGCCGCTAAACCGGTCAGGCTAGTGCCCCAGCAGAAGGATCCGATTGCTGAGGTTAGTTAATGTCCCTCCGCAAAAAGACAATGCACGGAAAGTGTTATTGGGACAGTTTCACATGAACCGGCCGAAGGGGAAACACCCGCTGCTAGTCAAATGCCAGAGGTTGCGGGCGAGTCTCAAACGATCCCGATGCCACCACCAACCAGTCAGCAGGTACATTTCGCTCCTTCCTCTCTTACATCTTATTCTTTCGCATACGTCCCTGCTCAATTAGAAACTCATGCCCTTCTTCTGAGCCCTCCACCCTCTATTTCTAACCCATCTTATTCTGTTGGATTTGCCCAGTATTCGCAAGCCCAACCGTTTATTATCACCCCTCCGAGCATGCTAACGCCTACTGCCGCCGCCCAGACTTTCCTCACCTCGCTTTCCGAAAGTATTCCTCCCATCGGCCCCCACTCTTTTTCTGAGATGCTTACAAATTCCTTCCCACTACAGCAAACCGAGCCCCAGGCATCGACTCTTTTTCCTCGGCCAACAGGCCTTACGACTGAATCTCCGGTTCAGCCGTTGCAAATATCTAGCCATGTTGATACCCCCCAGGCTAAGCTATGGAACGTGCCACACTTTTCTCCGCAAACCGTCACCCTCTAGAAGAAACAAATGCGTGCACCTATGAAAGTTACCTATCCCTATGCCCTGCCTTCCAGTGTTCCCTTCGCAGGTGGGCTGGTTTCATCACCAGCTGAGTTCATTACATAGATAGATTGTGGGAAGGAAGCGCGCGCAAATAGAATGAGGCGACGGAGGGCAAATGATGACAATGCCCCCGCCGAGCCGAGAGTACAGGCTTCGTATGACGAGGCCCGCCAAGAATTAAAATTTGCAACTATGTACCCAAGGATAAACAAGCCCCAAGGAGAAATGCAACCAGAGGACTATGATATTTATGCTGTCGGACTGGACATGAAGATAGCCCGGCCACAAGATAAAGTCGAAATCATGGAGAAGACACAATGGGTGGTCACTTCCGACTTCCTAAAGACTGGTCGCCAGTTAAAGAAGAAGGATGAACAGCTCAAGGCAGCCAAAAACAGGGTGAGTTTTCTAGAGGCAAAGGAGAAATCCTTAGAGGCAGATATCGCCCGAATGACAGAAAGGGCGTTAACAGCAGAAAATGAGAGAAACAGGCTTCAGGGCGAAATTGCAAAGACCCAAGTAGCCGACCCAGCCATATTAAAAGAATTACAGAATCAAAACCAAGCAGCGCGACAGAGCCTACAATCGATAGAGGAGGAGCTTGAACGTTTCCGCCTTGAGTACAGTCAGAAGCTGGCAGAGAAAGGTGAAGAGATGAAACGCCTACAAGAGCAGTATCAGCAAAAGGTATAGGAAAAAGAGGCCGAATTCAAAGGTTTAAAGACTAAACTGGAAGTGGAGCTCCGAGAAACAAAGACCAAGCTAAAAGATGAGCTTCGAGAGATAAAAGCTTCATTAGAAGAGCAATCGGCTAACCACTCTAGAGCTGAACAAAATTGGCATAAAGAAATGAGCAACTATGCAGAGCAGTTGGCATCTGAGAAAAAGAAGAAGGCAGAATTTGCCGAGGCCCTCATTTCAAGAGACACGAAGATTTCTTCGCTTAAGGCCTCTCTGCTACCAGCCCCTGCCCAACCTGATATCATCCCACTGGTCAGGAAATTGTACATTTCTCACTGGGAGAAAATCAAAGCCTTCTACCTAAATCTGCAGCCTACCCTCTGGTTCATCGACAAGGTATTAAAACTCAATCAGGAGGCCCATGACACAATGGAACAGTTCCCGCGTTTCATTCTGGAAAAGGTGCCCGAGGCAAGGGACTTGCTAAATAAGCTATACTCGGTCTCAGACGAGATCCTCGCCGGGGCAGGTATCGAAGATAGGGACACTGCAGCTCAAACGGAAAATAGATTCATTCATTGCCACTCCGCTTTCCAGCGCACTAAGGCAGCAGTGGCTTTTCTAAACAAAGCGCTGGATGGCATTCGAGGGAGTTTCTCTGAATTGGGCAGGTTGGGATTACCGTCTCCATTTCTTGAGGATGGCACTATTGCCACGGCTGCACAGATTACGGAGATTATTGAGTAGAAAAAGAACAATCCGGAGGCATTCAAGGAACTCGGCAGCCCCCCAACAGCAGCAAATATCGAGGCAATCATTCATCCACTCTCTTAGCTGCTTTTCCATATCCAAGCAGGCACTGGCCTGCCAGACGTGCTGCCTCATAAGGAAGCTATTGATCTCCGCGGGGCACAAGAGAATTTGGGCAGCATGGCAAAGCCGTCCGAAAATGAATGGGTGCCTTTGCAGGCTGCACTCTCAAAGCTCTAACTCCATTTGCCCTATAGAGGAAGGCTCTGGTCTGTGGAACCAGAGAATTTTTGGGTTCTCCGTTCCTTATCCGAAACACCCCTGTTAGTCGCCAAAAGCTGTTGAAATAATGTTTCAAGCAGCTCCCTTCGAGTTCCCTTTTTGCACATATTCATGCACTGGCCTGTGCGTCTTCACGTTTCTTCGGCTTCCCGGGAGGTTTTAATCTTTCACTTTGTGCATTCCTCGCTTCGCAACTTCGGCAAGCGGCTCTCCGTTCGGCTCCTAAGATGCTGCGCTGGGCGCCCACGTGTCTCGCCTGCGGGGTTTTTCATTTTCTGTTGCTTAGTGTTTCCTTCGGGTTGCTAAGCCTTCCATAAGGGTCCGATACTCCTAGGGTTCATCGAGGGGCCCAAATCTTTGTACGTGGCGGTGCATCGCAATCTTTCCCTAGCAAGAATAGAATATGCTGCAGCGGGCTGCGAAGGATTTCTATTGGCCTTCTTTCTTTCCTGGCGGGACCTACCTTCGCTCACGTGTCAGCGGTTCGTAGTTTTTAAAAAAAACAGCAGGGACGAGAGCACCACGGGCTGCGAAACGCGGCTACACATCTTTCGCCACCCGGTTCATGCGGCCTTTCCTCGTTTTTAAAGTAGCCTCAGTCCCCTGAACACGTGTCACTTCTCCGCAAGCTTTCGATCGATGGAGGAGGAGTTTTCATTCGGGTCGCGATTTGCTGCCACGTGCCTTACATTGATTATCAAAGCAAGCTATGTGATGGCCGAGTGGGATAGTGTCATTGACTGTTGCTCGCCATGGTTCTCTAAAGCGGTGGGCGGCACTTGTCGCTTCGAAGCTTGGTTGGGACCACTGCCATCATTACAAAGGGCACGCCTGTAACTGACCAACTGGATGATGTGCCCTGACTGGCTGCTCTCATAATGGCATTGGGAATATTCTTATTCAGGCATCATTACGGGAGATTGTGAAATCTTTTCTGTTACAACTCTCGAGGTGGTGGGATTTTGCTCTCTGGCTATATATACTCTCTCTGTTGAGGGAAAAGGGTCCAAGATTTTTAGGAAGAATATTGGTTTTAGCAAGAGACACCAGGCCTTTTTTGCATGTTTATTAGTAAGAAACTTTTAGACTATGCCTATTGTTCGGCCTTTCTATTTTTTATGTCTTGATTAAACTGTGAACTATGATTCTTATTGTCTTAAGCATTTCATTTGAGGAGACTTCTATATATTGAATGCAAACTTGCTAGTCTAAATCATGTCTTAATGACTCTTCTTAGCGGTGAGAATGTATGCGATACTATTTTATGTCAATTAAATGAATTGTTTATGCTATTGCTTTAAGTTTCCGATGTTTTGGAACATAACTATGACATTCAGGCCCTTGAGTCTATGATTTATCGTGCCTATCAGTAATCTTTGGCGCATCACCTTAGATTAATATTTGTTTCATTATATCCGCTTCCTTCTCCCTTTCCAAAACTCATTATATAGAAGAAGTCGGCTTCTTTAAAATCCGGAGGTCACTCAGTTTGGCGCAAAGGGGTCCCCCTTGAACTGAGTTTCCCATAAAGGCACTGTTATCTCGTCAATTTTTGGCGTCAACAATATCGATTGATCTTATACACTTGATCTTGATTTTACTAACACTAGTTTGCCCTGAATCATCTCCTTTGCTAATCATTTAATTAAAAAACCCTTATTTGATTAAATTCATCACATTCCATCTCTTAATTAAATAAATCAAATTTCTCTGATTAAGTCATTCTCTCTTATTAATTAATTAAATAATTTTATTTAATTAATCCTATAGTCCCTCTTTTAATTAAATAATTCACTTTATTTAACTAATCTCTAAAGTCATCTCCCTTAAATTAAATAAATTAATCTTTAATTGATTTAATCTAACATCATCCTCTTTAATTGAATAAATCAAACTTTATTTAATTAAGTCTAAATGCATTATTCCTCTCATTTTGATTTATTTAAATCCTAAAATCTAAACCAACTTGTCAAATCAGCTAATCTCCTTTTAAATTATTCAAATCTTGATTAATCCTAATCTTAATCCATCAAATCCTCTAGTCTTTGCAGCTTTCTTGAATGAAAATCATTTTAATTGATTTATTAGATCTCTATTTTCATTCAAAAAGGCATCAAAGTGGGAATATTCTCCAAGTTTTAATTCTCTCCCCAAAATTACTTGTCCATCCAACAAGGCGTTAAAGGCCTCTTACATGTATTTTTCTTGAGCCAAGTGGCATTTAATTCATTTTCCATCTCCCTCCAACTTGTCACTTCTCCAATTTTTAAATTCCACCTAATTGCATTAATGTGCATATTCATCCAAATGTGCTCCACCTTTTTCCACTCACATGGTTACTAGTGGTATTTTGTCGTTGGTTGGTGTTTGATCCCAAATTCATCCAGTTTGCCTCATCCTCCATCATTCTCTTCTATAAATAGAAGGATCTCATTTGGATTTTGGATCCACAGCTTCACGCAACATTATTATCTTCAAGTTTTTGAGAAATCTCTATCCATCTTTATCCATTTTCATGATTTCATAGCTAGGTTATGGAAAATTTTCATCAAGGATTATCAATCTTCATCCATTGATCATCAAGCTTGCAAGGAATTGGGAAAAGGCCATTTTCCACATCAAAAATGGCACCAATTCCCCCATGGGATTGAGAGTTTGTTTATTTTGAGCAAGATTAGCTAGTTTTTATTCATGTTCCTCATTTATTTCTTTTTCTTGATATCTCAAATGAATTTTATGGGGAATGTTGTTTCTAACTTGAAGATAAACTCTTGGATAAGCTATTCCCTAGATCCTTGAAAGATGTTGCTTTAGAGTGGTTTTTCTCCTTACCAAATAATTCAATTAGTTCATTCAATGAACTTATTTATGTCTTTTAAAACCACTTCCTAATTCACATGGGTCCTAAGATGACCTTAGCTAATTTCATGACATGTAAACAAAAGGATGATGAGAAGGTCATTGATTTTATAGCATGATACCAAATGCTTTATTAACAAATAAACATTAAGAGTACTGATGCCAACCTTCAAAGAATGTTTATTTCCAATTTGCAAGATAAAATCTAAGCTAATCTTGAGATGTTGAGATTTCCTTCCTTCAAAAATTTGTGTACAACCATTCGTGATTATCAAAATTTGGTTAGTATTCATCAAGTGAAAACTCCCTCTAGCCATCCTGAAAAGTTTGAATCCATAACTATCAACCTTTCAAGAAACAAAATAAGGGTTTTTTACAACTTAGTCCCCCTCAATCAAAACAATATTGCAATTGTAGCTTCACAAAAGCCACTTCTTAAAACCTTTTCTTTATGCCCAACCATATTGCTATTGTAGTAGATAATATTATGCTCTAGAACAAGGTTGTTTCTTCTAACTTTAGTTAGATATAGTATGCAACCTTGTGACCAAAATTGTTGCAAACATAACAATATCCATGAAAATAAGTAGCATTCTATCTTTGAGGCACAAGTGATCTTCTACCCATGTAATCAATCCTTCTTTCTCTAGATCTACGATTAACAACCTTATGCCTGGATTTATTTCAAGAATAATATTATCCTTGAAAAGATTGAGTGAATCTAGTAGGGGCATGTTTTCTAGCAAGTGGAAGACCTTTGAATCTCCTATGTCTCTGGACAGGAACAAATCCACCTTCTTTCTTATTACTATATGTCTTCTTGTCTTGATGTGAATTTGCATCTCTAGAGGTTGACTTCTTAGGTTCTTCAGTGCAAGCTTTCTCCTCCTTTATTTTATACTTTCCATATTCTTTGAAATTTTCATATAGATTTGTAGATGCACTAGTAGTAGGAATTTTTCCTTTTTAAAAATGAAGACCAAATTTTTCTTTTGGTGGCTTTTTAGAGTTGATCAACTCAACAAGAATGTCAAAACCTCCTTTTGGCTTTAGACCTTTTTTTATTTTTTCTTTTTATTTTTCCAATTCTTTCCTTAGGGAAACAATCTCTTCTTCAAGCTTTGAAAATTCAAAATTTTTGTCAATAAGCTTGATATTCAACCACTCTTCAATTATTTTACCTTCTTCAACTTGAAATTCCAACTTGCTAATTTCTTCTTCTTTGATTTTTCAAGTTTGTACTAAAGCTCTTCATTCTTTTCTCTTTCTTCATCTAGATCATTTAGAGAAAAAATGAGTTCTCCTTCATAATCCACTAGAAAATATTCCTTAGTGAATTCAAATTCGAATTCATCCTCCTCCTTTTGGGGTATGACCTCTTTTTCCTGAAAGCACTTCTTCTCATATATTGCTTTATTCTCCATGTGTTCAAAGATAGCATCTACCTGAACTGTTAGGCTATATAAAGGTTCCTTTTTGTAATACCAATTGTTGAACATAACAAAATACTAAGAGGCAGGTGAATTAGTATGCTTTAAAAATTAATCCCAATTAACTACTATTGAAGTTAAGTTATACCAATTAAGTATTCATCCACTTAATCAAAACAAGAGAGAAGAAAAACAACCACACAAGAACACAGATAATACTAGATTTACATGGAAAACCGCACAAAGGAAAAATTATGATGAGAAATGCTACTAGGAGCCACTAGGTTAGTGCAAGATCATAAGGGTCCAAACTAGGCCCTTAACTAGCAATGGAAATTTAGAAAAGCAGATTTAGGTAGCTTGACGTAAAAATTTTTATAGGTTATTAAAATAATTTGAAAAATATGTAACAACAAAATTTGTAGCAAATTATAATAGTCCTTTTTGGAAAAAAGTAAATCTACTTGGTGAAAATTTGAAATTTCAATGCAGTAGCACTAAATTGTTTAGGAAAAAAGAAGAAGTAGGTGTATGTCTGACTAATCTATGTACAAGAATATATATATATATATTTAAATTTTAATATAAGAAGAGGAAACATGCCCAAACATGCCACATTTTTAATAAATTTTTTTTTCAAGTAAATAATTAGCTTTGAATTAAATTCTATTAGAACTTTTTAAAAAATATTGAAACTTGTTTGTTTGTCCACCATAAGTTGGTCAAAAAATTATGAAATTCATTTTTTGTTTTTCTTATATTATAGTATAGGAAGCATAGAATATGTTACATCTTTTGGATTTGAAATATATGAAATCGTTTGAGAATTATAGATATTTTTAATCAACCTATCAATTAGGATTTTAGTCATAATGCATGTAGAAAATCAATAATAATTATATATTAAATTTAAAATAAGGCTTATCTTATATCGGTGGAAATTTGACAATTTTCTCAATAAACCCTTTTCATTTCATCAAGTTTGGATAAAAAATCCATCATCCACTTTTTCTTATATTGCCACTTTTTGGACCTCCATAATTTTGCACTCACCCCACTATCCTAATCCACCCTCACAAGTAAATGATAGTTTACAATTTGATTTTGGGCTACAACCTAAGGAAACAATTACTCCCTGACTTTGTTTTAGGGGTTGAAATCGAAGGAAGCAATTACTCCTTAATTGAAAGAAAAAACAATTGAAATATGACTGATACTATGCTTCAACCACTAATAGTCATCAATTCTACTCATTAGGTATGTATTGGATCTTGTCATGCTCTACTCATGCACTCATACATCTTCGTACATGCCATACTCATCTTCACATCTTTGATATTTTATATATATCATTCACACACTCGCAAAATACAAATTCAGTTAACCACAAACAAAGAATTATGAAACTTGTGACATGTCAGCCTACATCTTCATTGGCGGTATATAACAATAATAAGAAATTATTTACAATTCTTCTAGATGAGTTGACATGACTCATACAACATCAAAAAACACTTCTTAGAATCCACTCAAGCATGAACTTGTGATGCACAACACCAACATACCCAAGTTAGCCACAACAAAAGCATATCTTCACAAACTGACTTGAAACATTTGTGTGGTAGTAGAAACAAGAAAGATCTTCATGCACTTCAAACCTGAGATATACTATGAAACATAGGGTGTTCAAATCACAATACCGTGTCTCACTTTTTGGCCAAGATGGACATTTATTTCAATATTTTTAACCGAATCTTCACCTTCCGAGACCTCTACTAGCTAAACTATTAATAATTTGAAGATGATGCGAACGAGTGATTTGTGGAAATTTGTGTGTAGAGTCTAATTATATATTTTAATTTTTTTTTTGAAATAAATAATGAACCTTTCAACATATCCTTTAAGAACTAGTTTTAAACAGTAAACAACATTTTTTAGAAAGTAATGTTTATGTCAAATGTTAAACATAATTTTTTTTCTAGAACGGATAAATTTATAATTTTTAAAATATAGATTTGTAACATCAATATCTAGGGAAGGATACTTTTTCATAATTTTGTGTTACATATTTTTAAAATTAATCTTCGAAGTCATTGTAACTATAGTTTGGACATAGGTTTATGTTGTCAAACATAACTTGTTGTGTATATATCGAAATCCATTTTTTTTCGGTGAAACAAGGACATCAATACCTAAGGAAAAGTTATTTTTTGATTTTTTATAATGGTTTACTATTTTTCCACCTCTATAGAATGAAGAATTTAATGTTTGGTGAGAAAGCTATGTTCAATAAAAATTGAAAATTAAATACATGATAAAATGAAAAGATATCAAACTTATACTTATTGGAAAAATTATTTCAAGGGCTAAGATCTTGCAAAATATAATTTCTAAATGGATTTATTTAATCCCTCAAAAGGTAAAGAAAAAGTTTTTCTTTCTAGCATTTTGATAGGTATGAAGGAGACTCCATTGTGGGTACGATTTAATACTAGAGGGGTTCTATCCAAGGGGGTTTAATCTAAGAGCATCCTATCTAACCCTTTTGAATTAAAACCATTTAGATGGAACCTCTCAAGGCTTAAATCATTAGTTTTTTTCAAAAAATAAGTGATTTCAAGCAAAAATCAAGGTGTCCCAAAAGTGAGACACACTATTATGGTAGCACCCCATGTAGAGTGTCCACACAAACTCATACCACTAATATGTACAATCTTCTACTAGCACAAGAAAAAAAACATATGTTCTAATGAAGGATAGGCATATGAAACCAATTGTAACACTCTATCATTGAATAACTAAACTTGCAGAGCACCAAACCACTTGAATCTTCAATATAGCATGCATTGGACATCATTGAACACGCCATCAAAGCCACATGGCCAAAACATCACATCGATAGGAAGGGTATGTGTAGGATCATCATGGAAAAATAGGCCCTTAAGTGGCAAAAAATTCAGAAAAATCAAAGTTAGGCAACTTGATTTAAAAATTTGAATAAGTTATCTATATTATTTCAAAAATATGTAAGAATAGAATCTATATAAAATTGAATGTAGTTTGTAAACTACTAGGTTTATTTATAAAAAAAAGAAAAATCTATTTGGTGAAATTTTGAAATTTCAATGCACTAGTACTTAAATTTTAGGGAAAAAATAAGTAGGTGTTTGTGTGACCACCCTAAACACAATAAAATGATAATATTTTTTTATAAGATTTTAGATATAAGTAGAGGAGTCATGTCCCAATGTGATGCATATTTTTTTGTAATTTTTTTCCAAGTAAATAATTAATTATGAATTTTTTATTACAAATTTTAAAAAATATAAAAACTCGTATGTTTGACCACCTTAACTTGGTCCAAACTTCATGGAATTCAATTTTTTTTGTTTAATCTTATAGTATGTGAAGCATATAATGTGACAGGTGTTTTTGGATTCAAAAAATGTGATACCATTTGAAAGCTATCAATGTTTTCCAATTAGCCTATCAATCAAGACTTTAGTCATAATTCAAATAGAAAATGAATAATAATTATTTATTAAATTCAAAGTAAAGCATACTTTATATTGGTGGAAAGCTAAGAATATCCTTTAAAAATCCTTTTCATTTCATCAATTTTGGGTAAAAAAAAGTTGTCAGCCACATACCCTACACATACCCATTATATCATCATTTTTTGGCCCATCATGATCCTGCACATACCCGAAATGTAGAGTATTCCAACAAGCCTTCATCACCACTTTGCACTACCATATAGCACAAATCAAAACTTTGTCACTTGTAACTTTCACTACAGAAGGATTAATGACTTGCGATCTTGGATATAAAATCTTCACATCTATATTTACTTATCTTATGAGCCAAAAGACTAAATCTTGCTTTGCAAAAGGATGCAGACCAAAACAATGTGTGTCTATCTTAGGATATATATTGTGAAATCCTTAGGCAAAGATTTTGCAACTTTATACTAAGTGTGGTAAACCAAAATAGAAAGATATCAATTTAGGCACACAAAAAACACATTAGGACATGTGTACCCACCTCTGCAGCATGCTTAGATAACAAACTAACCCACACACTACAATGCAGATTTGCACCAACTAATACTCTGCATATTGGCTATCTCTGCAGCATATACAATCTTCAACACAATTTTGACATCAATGACAACTAATCTTATCAAGATGCAATAGTATAATGTATGGTATGGTCTGTATGAGGCCATACATTGCTCAAGCAATGGGAGTCCTAAGTCATTTTATGGCTAATCCTAGATGGGTTCATTGGGATGTACATAAGAGAGTGTTTAGATACTTATAGGGCACTTTTGAGTATGCCCTATATTTTCATGGTTATCCTACTGGACCCTAGAATTTAATTCATATTTGTGGGTTTGTGGATTTTGATTGGGTAGGATATATTGATAGTAAAGATCCACCAATGGATATTTATTTATGATGTTTGGTGGTGTCATTAGTTGGGTAAGTAAGCAGTAGGTTGTAGTGACCTTGTCCATGATATAAGCAGAGTAAATGGCAACTACTCATGCTTGTAAGGAATCCATTTGGCTTAAACATTTGTGTTCAAATGTTGGGTTTGATGCAAGATATATCACTATCTATTGTGATAGTCAGAGTTCTATTTTCTTGGAAAATAATCATACTTTCCAGGCAAAAATAAAGCATATTGAGGTGTAATTTCATTTTTGTTCGTGATATGGTGGAAGATGGGAAGGTTAAATTGGAGTTTGACACCCTAACAAATGTTGCAGATGCATTAAAAAAGATAATGAGCATAGAAAATTCTTCATATGGTATTCTAGTTCCATGGGCCTCTCAGCCCTAAGAAGTTAATTGAAGATGACTCTTGAAAGGTCTTTGACAAGTGGGAGAATGTTGGGATTAATTTTTCTCAACCTTTGCAAGTCTTAACATTTAATTTCACTGTTTAATTATATATTTTATCCTATTGTGTTTTTCCTATCAATGTTGTGGCACGTTGTAGGACCTACTGGTGATGTAGCATCCTACATAGAAGGTGACATGTGCATTTTGGAAGCTAATTCCAAGGAGGTAGGTGTCCACTTTTGGGGCCTTAATTTGTGTTGATTTTTAAGCTTTTTTTTATATATTATAAGTTAATTATGGCTGATTATGATGAAGATTGTCATATGATAGATTATGGTCCAATGTAAGAGGTTATTATGACTGATTATGGAAAATTATGACATTCATGTTGGGTGACACCTTGCATGCAAAGATTCTAGGTGTCCAACTTTGTCATGAGTTCTATAAATGCTTGTTTTGCATTTGGTGTTATATGATATTATGCTTTGTAGGTACCGTTATGTTACTGAATTAAGTCCTGATTTGTAACACAAACAATTTCTTGTCGAGGCTTGCATTTCATGTGTATTATAAATAATTTTTATAGATAATACATTTTCAAGGCTTTTGGAGTGTGGGTTTTTGTTCTTCTCGAAAGGGTTTTCCCCACATATATTTTGTTTTATGTGTTTTTTATTGTATCTATAATGTTGTATATGTTACCTATATTATGTGCATCTTCTTTAATGTAACAAAATAAGGGCTTAAAACTATAAATATTTACACATTCTCTCCTATGATAGATTGATATAGGAAGATTTTTTGCATACCCAGATTCCTTTCAACCATGAGGTCACACTAGATGTGTGATATCAACATAACTACCATATATTTTTCTATGAATGATTTTCCTATGACTATAGATAATGGAGTTCTTTATATCCATGCTCGTTTTAATGAGAAGATCACTAACGGTGTTCTTTTTGGATCTGCTAGTAGGGTGAAATATTTCTTTATCAATGTATTTTATAAAGAAAAATATGATGATTCCTCAATGGTTGTTTGTATGCACAATGGTCTCTCTCTTCCTTCTATGGGTTCCATCACTTTGCCAGTCTAGGTTGGACCTTAGTTAGTGGAAACCATATTTGTTTTTATTATGGGACTTGAATTATTCAAATTGAATTTAGGAATTCCATCACTAACTTTCATGAATGTAGTTGTTTTTGTGGTACACAAATTTCTAAAGTTTCCTCATGAATAGTGCACATTATCTAACACACTAGATGTAAGCCACTTGTGTTAGATGGAGGATTTTATCTTGATAATTTTTGTTCATTACCTCTAGGTCCTATAAGACCTCATAGTAACTCGCTATTTTAAACCATATTCTAAGATTAAAATGGGTTCTTTCACACCTTCATCTTCTTCATCTCTATTAGTTGCTTCCCCTTTGGTCTCTCCATCATAGAAACATGTTTTTGTCTCTATACCTACTTCTTCGATGGCTAAAAATAAGGTTTCTCTATCAAGTAGACCTCCCATTCCACCTAAGGTTTCCCAACCTTCAATGGCGCCTTTTGTTTCCCCAAATGTTAGAAATGGAAACTAGGGAGAGGAACTTATGTTGTGTAAATCTTCCCCTCATTGTAAGGAAACTAAGATAGTGGAACAACTTCCTACATTAACCTTCAAAGGAGAATAATGCAAACATTTATAGATCTTTAATAGTTACAAGAACTTAAACAAAAATAAACACAAATATCATGCATACCACAACACAATTATTTACGTGGGGAAAACCCTTTTGGGTGAAAAACCTCACACTCCAAAATCCACCCAATATATTATTCAAAAATCACAAAGATTACAATATACTTGTAGAGAAAGCTTCTCACAAGAGTATCACCACTCAGAGATCTAGAGGCAACACAATTGCTATCAAACTCTTAGAATACATCACAATACACAACCATAATAAAATTCCCTCATAAAATAGGGTTTCCTTCTAGGAAAATTCAAGCTAATAAAATATTGGTCATCAAATATTAGACATAATGATGAACAGTCCAAATTTACAATAATAAAATATAAATAAAATTTTCCTTTTGGAGGCGCTACCCCTGAGCCCCCACTAAGCTGCACTACCCCTAGACCCCAGTTGGGGGGATAATCCCCCCAAACCCCTCATGGAGGGGGGGGATCCCCCCACAGCCCACTCATCGTCATCATCGGCTGAACATTAGCTTGTGTATCAACAATACCTTATGTAATTGCAAGGTTGAGAAACATTTTCTCAACACTCATGCCTTCTCTCTTCCCGTGGATCATACTATTTCTAGATCTACCCCTCTAGTAGCAAAAGGAAAGAAATATATAGATTGAGGTCTTTCCATGCTTTTCCCATGTCTTTTCCTCTAATGGCTCATTTTATTCCTCATAATAGCCATGCAATAAAAAGAGAAAATGCACCAATAATATAGGCTATGGACTAGTACCCAAAATCTCTTTCCCTCAAAATATTTTTCCTTTTGTCCCAAAAGTGAAGACATGCCCATAATCAAAGTGGAGTGGTTTTCCTTTGACGATTATGTATGTTCCCCATCAGTGACATAATTAGTTCTTGTGCATGAGAATAAGAATTATCAATGTGCATTAGCCTATGAATAGGATACTATAAAAATTCTAAATATTGAGAATCCTCCTTTGATACAACCACCTCCAGATTTGGTGATGCTTTATTATCCTCCATCTCCACTTCTAGTTTTTTTTCTTTTACACCACCTCATGTTCCTTCTCAATATCTTGATGAAACTCACCAAAATTAGGTGCAAGTGTTCCTAGATCCTTCAATGGAACCACCATTTTTTAAGTTGATAAGCATCTTAAACACAACTATAATACTCAATGCTACACTATCTAACTTAGTACCATTCCAATGCACTCATCATTAAATATTTCTAGATGTTCTCTGCCTTGCCACAATTGATATCAATATCACCTACCCACCCCCCAAGTGAAAACCAAAGCATTATCCAATTTCATCCATCACAAAAAAAATGCAAATCCACCTTATCCATCACATGCAAACTATTCTTCAATAGTATTCTTCATAGAAGAAGTGCATAGTTCTTGTGTGCTTGTCATTTCTTCTATTCATGTGAGTAGCCATGACAGTCCTCTAGTCATTAATTTTGATAGTAACTCACCATTTTCTCATCAAGGGGAGAATCTATTTGCGTTCATATGGGATATTCCAATGTTGTCTTTGATTTTTCACAAAATCAGTAACACTCACTTTAGAGGATTTCCAAGATTATATTGTGCTTGCAGCTAGTTCTTTGGCTCTTTCTATGGGTGAGATTTATAGGATTTCCTTAATAGTACTTCCTTTACAAGCTTGACCTCCCTCTACTTATGATCAAGATTGGGAGATTGATGATTTTTTTGAGTGAATACTTTAAGGTAGTACTTTTATTCTTTATATTTTAGTTACATTTTGAGTGTGTGTTTTGTTTATGCTTTCACCATGCTTTCTTGTATATGTTTTTTAATATTATATGGAGGACACGTGATACCCTTATAGGTACATGGATACAAGAGAGATGAAGCATTTCCAATTCTTCTATTTGTATCATCATTCTACTATATGTTGTACAATTATTTTTAAAATTTAAGGATGATGCAAAGTTTTCAGATATTTAGGTCTCTTTCATGTTGACCCAAAATATTTATTTTATTTTAAATTTGACCTTCTTTCATTGTGCTTATATTTCCACTACACTTGGGGAATGATTAATATAAAAAAAAAACATATATATTGATACACACAATTACCAAGCCTTCATATTGATCTCAAGTCTGTGGATGCCTTAGTGTTTTTGGTGTGAGTACTTTTGTAAATTTAATGTGTCATCCCTACATTGTGTGATGAAATTCCATGAGAAAAATATATGTTATCTCATGATGCAATATCCTAATGTGTATGCCATGTTAAAACATTTATTTATTTATTTATCTCTCCTTAAAATATTTGCACTCCTTGAGTCATGCAATAATTTTAAGGGTGGGTTATCAAAATGCACATTCACATTATTATATTGAATGAAAAATATTTATAAGAAAATTGATAGTATATGAACCACCTAGCTTAGTGTAGCTTGCTAGGTTGTAGGTTTTCATGTATATCATGTCTTTTCCATGGTTATTTTGCAATGCAGCTTGCAAAAACCATTATAAATCAAAATTATTGTATGGTCTTTAGCATAGCATAGCCTAATAGCCATATTATCAAAATAATTTATCCAAATCATTCATCAAAATATTTAATCTTATGCTCTTCTTGTTATCTCTCTTTCTCTTTCTGGCCAAGTTTTGTCTTCATTTGTTTATGTGTTTTCTTGAGTGTTTATTTCATCCTCTTCTCCTTGATGTATGCCTTTTAGCTAGCATTTTTTTTTGCATTTAATTTTTTTTTGGGTGTAGGATATTTTATTTTTTGTGCAAATCTTCTTTCCTTGGGGGAATATCCATACGGATTGAAGATATTACTTCCTCTACATTATTCTTAGGTAATTATTAGTTTTTCATTTTTTTACATTAGAATCTAGATTTAGTATATTATATATTCCTACTAAAGTGGGGGAAAATGTAGTGTAGGAAATTGCATACCTTACAATTCCACACTACGTAGTGTCCTTCCTTTTGGTTTGCAATTTAGAAATGATTTAAATATAAAATGTTGACCCTAAAATATCTCTTGTCTAGAAAAATTATGATGATCTTGGGTTTCTGAGCCCATTTTTCTTGGATGAGAACACTACACAGAGATGTTTATGTGACACACTAATGTACTATGATAAATCATGATTCGGGTGGTCATTGGAATGCTACATCCTCATGAATATATCTAATGTAACACTCCCATGAGGAAGTCATGTTTGGAAAAAAATTTATGAATTTATATTTTACAATAAAAATATTTTCTCTCATTCTCTCTCTCAAACACTTATGTTATGATTTTAGATTTGGCTCTACAACTTTCTTGAATTTTTACATACTTTGAAGCAAAAAAACTCGTTCAACACTTTGCATGTCATTTCTTGGTGATGAGATCAAGCAAGATAACTATATTGTATCTTTTTAATTCACTTTGAAGGTTGTTTGCAATTTCTTGATGAGAGATGTATTTTTATGTTGTCTGACTTCTCATTGTTATAAACTGTATTTTCTCTGCTAGCAGTTAGATATCCTCGGTGTTAGCACTCTATGTTTAAATTTATTGTTTGAATCATAAGCATTACATTTAATCAATCTTTATCAATATCTCTTTTTACCAAATCATTTATCAAACCAATCTTGGCTACCTATGGAGGTGGAAACACCAAAAATGGGGTTTGACTAAGGCAAGCCCCTAAACAGACCCAAACATTTTCCTCTCCATTTCTATGTGCATGTATTCAGGTTGGAGTAAAACAACATCTAGGTGATATCTATTCCTTTTCTATTATTTATTCCTCGGTTCATATTAGTGGATTTTTCTATTGCATATTTTAGTATCTTTTATTATTTAAATATATTTCATATACAATGGGCCCATGATCTCTTCTGTGTGTGTGTAAGAACTTGTTTTGATGTGTTTTATGTTTTATCATTCCATCTATACAGGAAAGAAAAGGCCACAAGGATATTTATGTTGCACATTGGTGTTTATGGCTGAGACTTCTAAAAGACTACATAATCATCTTTAACACATGTACTTTCCTCTTCTATAGAAATTAGATTTTATTTTTCATTATAGAAAGAGATATTTTGGACAATTTATTGTAATTTAATATTTATATTGGAACTATAATATTCAATTCAAAATTATAGCTTTAAACATTAAAAAAGGTTTTATCAAATTGTAAATCAAATTGTTTGATTAATCCAAATTTGCTAATATAGAAAGTTGTTTCTCAAGGAAAGTTTCTTTCTCATAATCAATTTAATATATTACAGTTATTATGTTCATATTTCAATATGTATGATTATTAAGCATTAATATATATATATAGTATTAAATAAATGATAATAGGGAATAAAGTTTGAATCCAAAAAATATGTTGATTGTTGTCTTTACAAACCCTTTTTCCAAATTCAATTTTTACTAAGAAAAATATATATGATCTAATAGTTGTAATTAATTTTACCATTGTGTTATAGAAAATATAAATAAGATTACAAATATCATTTTATGAAGAAAAAATAAATAATTTTACTTGGACTAATAGGAGGTTAGGACCTGATTTGATCCAAGTGAGACTCGATAGGGCCCTTATTTCTGGTCAATCATTTATAGACTATTTTTGTGCTTTGAGAGCTTTATCAAGGGTAGGATCTGATCATTTTCCCATTTGTCTAATGGCGAATCCTACTAAGGTGAAAAAAAACTCCCCTTTCAGATTCAAATTTTTTTGGCTATCTCATCCTCGAATCTTTGAGGAAATCAGTAGATGGCGGAATATTGATATTACTGGCACAACTATGTTCAGGATTGCTAAAAAATTAAAGGAAGAGAAAATTAATTTGAGGAGATGGAAAAAGGATGCCTTTGGGAATATTTTTGGAACTAAGACGGAAATTCAAGGTAAAATTCAAGAGATCCAGGCTAATATCCAGAAATGGGGGTACATTGATAATTACAGAGAAAAGGAAAATGAACTTCTCATTCAATTGCATGACATCATTGCTAAAGAGGAATTTTTCTGGCGGCAAAGATCTAGGGTGTCTTGGTTGACTGAGGGAGATAGGAACACTAGATTTTTTCATCTGTCTGCTTCAAAACATAGGGCTGCTAACATAATCGCTTACATAGATGTTAATGGGACGAGGTTTGAGGAGGAAGATGATATCAAGAAACAGGCTGTCCTTTTTTTCAGCAACCTTCTTTCTTGTAATGGAGAGATTGTTCTTGAAGCTCAAGAATCCTTGATTGAGGCTATACCCCAGGTGATTGGTCACAATGAAAATTCTATGATCACTGCTATTCCTTCCAAGGCTGAAATTAGGAAAGTTGTTTTCTCTTTTGATGGAAACAAAGCTCCTGGACCAGATGGTTTTCCCTTATTCTTCTTCCAAGTGTTTTGGAAAATTGTTGAGGTGGATGCTGAGAATGCTGTCAAGGAATTCTTTGGATCAAGATGTCTTTTGAAAGAACTTAATGCTACTTTTGTGGTCCTTATTGGGTGAAGCCACATAAGTGGTTTACACTTTTGAAGAGGAAGGAAATTTGAGAAAAAATGACCCCATGGCAAAAAAATTGGTTTTAGGGGTTCGCATGAACCTACATATTCGATTGAACCATAAAGGGGTTCGACCGAACTAGGGTTCGAGCGAAACCCATTAATTGGGCCCACATTTCTGCCAGATTCGCTAGCTGGAAACCCGGTTCTAGCGAACTTTTTTCCCTAATTTTTTAATTTCACAAAAAAAACCTTTCAAGTCCGGTTGGGGAAAAAATGGGGGAATATTTAGAAACCAAACTTGGAATCGAGCCGAGCTATCCAATGAATATAATTTTAGTATGTTTTGGTTTTATTATCTATCTATTTTTAAGTTTTATTAAATATAGGTTTTCATCAAAACAAAAATATTTGTTACAAGGCAAGTGGAAAATAGAAGATTATAAAAAATAAATTTAAAAATATAAGTGCATCGATATATTGAAGTCCTTGATCCAACAAAAAAGAGAAAAATTTTTATACAGAAAGTTATATACTTAGGTTAAATTGTCATTTGATGACTGAAACTCTAAAAAAAAAACCAAGTGGAAGCACTAGATATAAGTTAGAAATCTAAATTTGAAAGAATTGAAATTTTATTCATGGAAAAAGTTATACATTATACGTCACTTTTTAAAAATGCTTTTTTGAAAAAACTAATTTTTGTGGGAGATGGAAAAAGAAGTGCAATATGATTCCAAAAAAATTGAAAAAAATATTTTTAGAATCTACAGACAAAATGTGACAAGACTCTAGTTTACATCATCTTCAAATTCCTTACGGTTTAATAGCTATAGGTGCCCGAATGTGGAGATTGTGTTAAAAAAAATATCAGTGTCCAGTTAGGCCAAAAAGTGTAAACCACTATTGTGGGATCACCCTATTCCAAAAAAACCCAGGGCTTTGGAGTTTCAAGCTTTGCGGCCAATCAGCCTGTGCAATTCTATCTATAAAATTATTTAGAAGGTTTTAACTACAAGAATGCTTTCTGTGCTTCCTCAAATGATTGCTCCACAGCAGAATGGTTTTGTGCCAGGTAGGTACATTCTGGACTCTGTTATCACTGCTCATGAGAATTTACATTCTTTAATGGTATCGAAGACTAAAGGGTTCATTCTTAAATTGGACATTTCCAAAGCCTATGATCGGGTTGAGTGGAATTTTTTTATTTAAAATATTGGTCAAGTTTGGTTTTAATAACAGAGTCATTCAGTTGGTGAACCAGCTAGTTTCGATAGTTACTTCTTCTGTCATTGTGAATGGGTCACCTTCGAGGTTTTTTCAGACTTCCAGAGGCCTTAGACAAGGAGATCCTATCTCTCCTATTCTGTTTACAATTTTGGCTGAGAGTTTGGGAAGAAATATTAAAAAGCTTATTGATCAAAGATCCCTTGCTGGTTTAAGACCTTCCTCTTCTCTTCCAACATGTTCCCACCAACAATTTGTTGATGACACCATTCTCATGGGAAGATCTACTGTCGCTGAAGCTAAGACTTTCAAAAGAATTCTGAATCTTTATGAATCTGCTTCTGGGAAAGTTGTTAATAGGGCTAAGAGTTCAATTTTCTTCCTCAATACTCCAGAGCATAGACAAGTTAAACTTGCTCGGATTCTTAGTTGTCGGATTGAGCCTCTTCCGTCAACCTATCTTGGTTTTCCTCTTTGCATCAAACCCTTAGACTCATTCTGGATCTCTTTGGTTGAAAAATTCAATAAGAAGCTATCGGGGTGGAAAGGAGCTCTACTTAGTCAAGCTGGAAAAATCCAGCTCCTAAAGGCTTCTTTGCAAAATCTTCCTGTGTATGCTCTTAGTTTATTTAAAATTCCTGCTAAGTATGCTGAGGCCATTGAAAAAATTTAGAAAAAGGTTTCTCTAGTCTAGTGTGGAGGATAAGAAGAGAATGCCACTCGTTGGATGGGATCTGGTCTATAGACCTAAATCGAGAGGGGGCCTAGGCTTAAGGAAAATTAAAGTGCTGAATTGGTCCCTTCTTGGGGTGATCCCATAATAGTGGTTTACAATTTTTGGCCAAACTGGACACTGGAATTTTTATTTTTAACTAAATCTTCACATTCAGACACCCATAGCGGCTAAACCATGAGGAATTTGAAGATGATGGAAACTAGAGTCTCATCACATTTTGTCTGTAGATTCTAAAAATATTTTTTTCAAAATTTTTGAAATCAAATTGCACTTCTTTTTCCATCTCCCACAAAAAATAGTTTTTTTCAAAAACCTGCATTTTTAAAAAGTGACACACCGTATAACGCATAACTTTTTTTCCATGAAGGATAAAATTCTAATTCTTTTGAATTTAGATTTGTAACTCCGATATCTAGTGCTTGCACTTGGTTAGATAGTTTTTTATTAAATATTTTTTTTTAATCAAGTTTCAAAGTCAAACCAATGATAATTTAGACATAGCGCAACCGTATAATGCGTAACTTTTTTTGTATATATCAAAATTCAATTATTATTTTTTTGTTGGATCAAGGACTTCAATATCTAATGTACTCATATTTTTCAATTTTTTTTTTGATAATCTGCTATTTTTTGACATGTGCAGAATAGAGACCTTTATTTTCGACGAAAAACCTATGTTTAATAAAACTAAAAAAACAAATATATAATAAAACCAAAACATATTAAAATTATATTCATTGGATAGCTCATTTCAAGGACTACCTGACTCCAATTGGGTTTGTGAAGATTCCCCCATTTTCATCCTCAACCTGAGTGTCAAAGCGTAAAAAATTAGGTTTTTTGTGTGAACAAAGTCAAAAATTAGGGAAAGGGGGGGTTCGCTAGAACCAGAGGGTTCTAGCGAACCAGGGTTCATTCGAACCCTGGTTCATTCCAACCCCCTCAATATGCATTTTCCCTTTTGTTTTTTGGGCGAGAAATGTGGGCCCTGTGATTGATGGGTTCGGTCGAACCCTAGTTCAGTCGAACCCCTTTAAGGTTCGGTCGAACTTGTAGGTTCATTTGATCCCCTAAAACTAATTTTTTTGCCATGGGGCCATTTTTCTCAGTTTTCCTTCCTCCATCAAATTGTAAACCACTATTGTTGCTTCACCCCTTGCTAAACAGCTTTGGAGAACTCTTACTTTGAGAGGGGAATGGCGAAATACCTTAAAAGCCAAATATTTTAGCAACTGTGAGTCTCTTAATGAGGTTATAAATTCTTCTCTCTTACCTCGTGGGTTTGTTTGCTGGAATGATATTAGCAGAGGTAGAAAGTTGCTGGAAATGGGAACTGGTTGGCTGGTTGGAAAAAGAATTTATGTTAGGTTTTGGGAAGACAGATGGCTTTTAAAGATCCATTAATTAGTAATGAGAAATTCAGTAAATGGATGAATGATTGTAAAAGGGAATTCGGGGTCTTGGTTAAAGATTACTGGAGGAATGGGGGTTGGGTTGATTTGAAGACCATCAATCAGGATCTTAGCCCTGTTCAGTCGGCCTTTAGGGCCCTAAGACTAGCTCAAAACTAGGTGGATGATCTTCTTGTTTGGTTAGATAATCCATCTGGCATTTTTTTAGTTTCTTCTACTACTTCTATGCTGGCTAGTCCGATGGAGCCTCTGCCCTTCTGGGCTAAGGCTTGGATTAATCACCTAACTCCTAAAATCAATATTTTCTATTGGATAATGCTACAAAATAATATTCTCACTTTGGACAATCTTGGAAAAAGAGGAATTCAATTACCTAACAGGTGCTACATGTGCAGGAATGATGCTGAGACTATTTATCATCTTTTTTTTCATTTCCCTTTTGTTTCGCACATATGGGGTAAAATTTTTGAGCTTCTTGATTTGGTTTGGGTTTCCCCTGCTTCTGTCGAAGACTTTTTCATGCAATGGAAAGCTCCTTCAAAAAATCCTTTTGTGCGAAAGCTCTGGTCTTTTGTTCTACCTTTTGTGTCATGGAATATTTGGAAGGAAAGGAACAGCATAGTGTTTAGGGAAAAAGAGAAGTTGGAGGGGGACTTGCATGAAAAAATCGTAAGGGCTATAAAGGAAAATTTATCTTTAATCCCAAGAAAAATGGTTGATAAAGCTAATTGGTCTCCTTTTGATATTGCTACAGCAGAAAAGTGGAATTCTAAATTAGCAGTGTTAAATGTGCCCACTCCTGATGTTTGTGGGAGGGAGAATGCTAGTTGGTCTTTGCCGCCTTTGGGTTGGTTGAAAGCCAATTTTGATGGTGTTGCTAAAGGCAACCCAGGGAAAGCTGGCAGTGGGTGTGTTTTAAGGGACAATGCAGGGGCTTTTATTGCGGCTTTTGCTGTGGACATCGGCACCCAAACTAATCATGTTGCGGAAGTTGTAGGGGCTTATCATGCGGTTAACTTAGCTTTCAAGATGAACACGAAATGTCTTTGGTTGGAGGGTGATTCAATGAATATAATAAATTGCATTCTTGGACTTACCCCTCCCTCGTGGACCATTAAAAAGTGGATCGAAGATACAATAATCTTATTAAGGAAATTCGATAAAGTGAAAGTGTCCCACGCCTACAGAGAAGCCAATAAGGTGGCTGATTACTTCGCCAATGAAGGGGTTAAGAAGGGCGGGGAAAACACGTGGAGGAAGAATGACTACCTCCATTCTGAGGTGAAAGCGCTAATTTATTATGATTCAATGCATGGAAGAGAAGCTTATCTTCGTCATGATGAAGAGGATAAAGATTAGGTATGTCAATTTCATTAGATTTGATGGGACCAACGTCATATTCTTTTTCAAGAAGTGTCTCCAACACTCTTTCTGGGTTTTTGATAAAATATGCTTAAATGGGACCCAGAGCAACTGTAGGGTGTGGTATAACAGAGCTTTGAAGATGGGGGGAGAGAGAAAATGTGTTGAGCCGAGCAGCTTTCAAGAGCATAGAAAGAATGCTAAAGCCTGGGAAAGAATTGAAAAGGGAGGTTTAGTCTCATTTTTGGAAAAGCTCCATGGTACTGACGAGGGGATGCTGGACTATTTTTACAAAAAATGGAAAAATGGTGAGATTGTGTTGTTTGGTAGGAATGTTAAGCTGAATGAGGAAATAATCAGTGAGATTACTAGTCTTTCGACTGAGGGTGTGAAATTTTATCGAGACCGTCGGTTCTTTGATGAAGCGGTCATAAGATTTCCTAAAAAAGACAAGGAGAAGGCTAAGTTGGTTAATGTTGCCAATAGCTACTTTGATGTGGAGTCCATTAAATCAATCTAGAGGAAAGTTTTAAGAGTAATAATAGAGTATATCACGGTTGACGGGTGCTTCACCAGGGCGTATGGTTATCACTTTGCCATTCTGAACCATTTTCGTCAGAAGGTTCATATCTCTTTTCCTTTTAACTTATTCTCTTCTTTGAAGAATTGCCTTAATGAAGTTGAAAGAAACCCTAGGAGGACTTCTATTATTCACCCCGGTCTTGTCAGGCTCATCTATGAGCATTATGAAAATTTACCTGCTTTGCCTAAAATTGTTGATATTAGGGATTTTGATGATGAGGATACTGAAAGTAGCAGGGAGAACGACCCCCTAGCCCCTCCTGCTTGTGCCCCTATTAGTCCTAATACCATTGCTCCCTAGTCCCTATCTTGTCGAAATGCCCTTATGGATTCTGTTCCGCCTTCATGTCCTAATTTGCAGCCTTTGCATGATTTCCCTTTCCCGGGTTTTGCCTCGTCACCCTGTCTTAATCCCTAGCCGTCTCCTGGCTGCCCCACCCCGGGTTTGGTCTCTGGTTTTAAAGGTACCTTAGTTACGAAATTAGTCTCGTACTCTAGGAATTCTATGGAAATTCTTTCTAATAAACCTATGGTCAGTAAAGAGTCGGCCCCTAGTGCCCCTGCGTCTGGAAGATTTGGGAATGCCTCTAATGATTCCCCTAGTCAGGATGAAATTAATTCTGCCCTGAATAAGCTCAAGCCTGAGGACATTGTGAGTGTGGTAGAAAAAAGTACGGATGGCCTTTCCACTATTCTCAAGTGGACCCAAAAGGAAGTCTGTGAATTGAAAGGCCATAATAGAGATCTCAGCAACAGAGTCATGGATTTGGAGCAAAAGATTAGCTGGAGTTGTAATGAGAATGAGGGACGGGAAACCCCCTTACCAAGGAAAAGACAGCATTTGCAAGAGGAAAGATTGACCAGGCTCGAGTGCAATATGTCCAAGATAGGCCAAAATATTAGGGCCACTGTGGCGAATAATCACAAAATTGCCAGGCATAACACCATTATCATCAATGCTATGGTGGAAAAGCTCAAAAAAAATCAAAAGGGATCGTTGGTTGTGGATTTGGATGTGGACAGAGGTTGCAGTAGATCTGCTGTTGAAGGGATTTTGACTCGCACCTGGGCTAATATGAAGAGGAAGACCCCGATTTATTCACATACGGTTCAAATCCTCAAGCAAGGGTTACAGGATATGAAGGATGTTGAAAAGGAGGCCGAGGAGTTGATGAACACCTTGGAGTAGTGCGGTGGTGTTTGTTTCTGGTTTTTTCGCGGTCCTTTTTTTGGACCCTGTTGTCTCTTTGTGCTATCGTTTCCTTTTTGGGATAGCTGTCTGTTTGTTTGGACTTGTTTTGCTCTTTCTTTTGTTGTTTTAACTTTGCGGTTTCAGGTCCTTGTAAAACCAGTTTTTTCCTTTTCAAAAACAATGAAAATAAATAGATAATCTCTATAGAGAAGTATTTATCTCCACTACATAGATAGATTTTTGGTCTATAATTATTAGAGGATGCAGACTTTAACACTATAACTTAAAAAATGCATATTTTCTACAACACCATACTAAAGTATAATTTTTTTTACCAAACTATGTTTTCCTTGTACATAACTAACTCTATGATATGTTTTAGTTAGTCAAGTTTTTTGAAAATATATACAAATTTTGTATTTCCTAATACAAAATATCATTAGGTCTTTGTTTATGAGATATTAGTTAGAGTTAGGTAAATAAAACAAAAACTAATTACAACATATGGAAATTAATGGGTATTAAAATAATGGATTTTAAGACATAATTTGAATAAAATACATAACAAGATCTAGTTAAACATCAATTTGCATAAAATTAATGCAATTTTCTGATGTTAGACTTAGATATTCTCAAATGTGTACTCCACTGAACTAATAAATTGACTAGTTTAACAATACACATAATTTGAGTTAATCAAGTCATAATTTATTCTAATTCAATGTAATTTGATTTACATGACTTAATTAGCCCCAAATATGTTTCTCATGATATGAGAACTTAATTGGTTAATTATGGATAATGAATCCATAATGATCATTAATTAATTGTAAAGTGATTCAAGATTATGGCTTGATTTTCCTTAATTGTGTACCTAATCAACCAATAAAAGAACAATTTAATAAAATACACAATACAATTCACATATTCATCTGTGTGTATGTGATGTGGAGGCATTGACTTTGTTGGTGAGTGTTAGGGCTCTTTGTGTGTTTGCTAAAGTCTCTCTCATCCCTAAGACTACCCATTCAATTGAAAGATCTTTGTGTGTTGTGCAAATCTCACTAATTTCATTTTCCTCACCAAATGGTTAGTTTAAAGGACAGCCCTTATAGAAATTCATTAAATTTATATGTTCTCAGTCCTATGCTTGTTTTGAATGAGTCTTAGGCTTTTGAGCTCCCCTACTAATGATGTCCTCAATATTTTGCATCCTTCTTAATCTCAATTAATAGGGATATCTATAGCTATTAACACACTATGATCATGAGTTGTAATAATTTCTAGATTAATAAAGTTTATCACACCTTTCTAAGTTAATAGAGCTTTTAATGAATTTCAAATATTGATATCATCTATAACTAAAGGAATCAATTTAATTAAATATCCCACTTCAGCAATCATCAATCAATAGTAATTTTACACCTCATCCCTATTAAAAAGAGGTAAATTGTTGTCCTATTTTTACTGGCCAAAATTTACCTTTACCTATTAACTTGAATGTGATTTAAGAAAAAGAATAAAAAATTGTCAATCCTTTGAAGTGTTGAATTTTCCAAAAGAAAAAAACTTTTGACATCTATATTTAGTAAGAATGAAAAATAAAATCATTAAAAATTCAAATAGGATAGAAAAAATCTATAAAATTGTCATATAAGAAGTGTAGCTCAAAGCCAAAGCCGAGAATCTCTTTAAAAATTTACTTTTAATTGATTGGATAAATTTATACTTGATCATAACTAGCACTTGCACCCAAAGGGGGTTCAAGGAATACGCCGATAGAATCATATAGGTAACTGGATATTCTAAAGTTTTTTTAAGGAGTTCTTTGTTTTACATTGTGATTCTGTTAAGCCATACATGTATGAAGGGAAGTGTATAGAAAAATTCATGATAACCATTGCATTTACAACATCAACAATAACCTGTATCCATTCAATATTGAAACATTATAGAAACATATTGAAACCCTCCATTCATAGCAATAAATTTTAGTCATAACTTAGAATATGATCATGTTATCATCAACACTTGCTTATAACCAATATTGCCTCACAACAACAGCAATATACAGATTCAAAAAATACTACAAACTAGTAATTGAAAGTAACAGTAATAACATAGAATATAGGATTATATTCAAACTCAGATCAGTAGTGGTAACCAATAGATGAAAGTTTCCTTGGCCCTTTTGGGCAGTTCAATACAAATTTATCAACTTTTGTATTGAGAATATAAGATGTAAGTTTATTTTTCTACTACAATTGATGAAAGTTTCCTTGGCCCTCTTAACCAATTTAGTATAAGTTTATCAACTTTTTTATTGAGAATATAAGATGTACATTAGCTTATGAGGCCCCATAAGTGTAAGCTTTCAGAAATCCCTATCAAACTGTAAGTCCATTGATAAAGCTATGGTAATGCAAAGAAAATATTTGCTTCTGTGGGAACTTAGATGTCAAACTATAAGTTTGTTGATAAAGCGATGCTATTTTCAAAGAAAAGCTCTTCTTCTATGGGAACTTAGATCCCAATTGAACTAATTCATTTATGTAAGGCACTAGATATGGCAAGAATCCTGTAGTGTATGTCCAATGCAATAATACCCTTCACTATATATGGGTGGAGAAGGTCCACATAGTATGCCATAAACATGTAGCAGCTCCTCATAAACATGTGCTTTCCTACTGGGTGAAACATGGAATATCTGGGAAATTCCATTAATCTACAACAAGTTCCCAAGCAATATTGAGTGGAGTAATTGAAATGAAATGAAGCAAGTTAATCAACAAACCTAGTCATCATTCCTAATCATATTACAATAGCATCGATTGAAGTATTGTTCATCTCATATAGATAACAACACTCACCGATTGATAGAGCTTGTTGTTGAGGAGCTTAAGAACATTGTATTTTACAATTATTTTATGCCTGCACATTGAAAAACAAAAGTAAACACCTTGTACCATAAAATGTATGATTAGAGTTACCAAAAAAGATAAATGTTCATAATGTATGAAGGAAGTAGATGTGAATTAGAGGATTCATATGTGCAACATAATGGAATGTTGATAGAGTGGGGAATTTGTTGGATGTAGAAATGAATGAATATGAAGCATGAACCTACACATCATGGAAATAGTGATTGTGTTATGTTAGTAATATTTTTATGGGGTAAACCATATGAAATAAATACGATAACAAAAAAATATTTTGAAAGACTTAGTATAGAAGGTTGCATTAATAATTGTGTACCTAATGTTGAATTATAATGAGAGAAAATGTAGCTATGCTTCCTCGCTCTTTCTAATAATGGTATACGGGTTGTTTTTCATTCAGGAATAGCAGTCAAAGGATAATGGTGGTTTTATTTGAAGATCGTTGATTGATTTGACACTAACCACAATTGTAAAAGTCATCCCTTGTCTTTTAACTTTTCCAATATCAATTGTTGCATTTTGAAGGGTTAGCCCTTGATATTTATGTATGGTAATAGCCCATGCCATGGATAGCACTGTATTTTCCTATGGTTGCCAAGAGATATGGGTATTACAAGTACACTTATAAAAGCATAATCCAAGTTCAATTTCTTTCACCACAATTATGGACACAATAATTTCAGGGTACATGTGGGAAGGTTATGGCATGATGATTATAGGTATATACCAAGGTGATCTAGGATTAAATATTAAAAATGTATTCTAAGCTCATCACACAGTATTATGCAACTGAAACTTAACCTGCACCTCACCGAAGATTTACTAGACTCCTTAATTTAAATCAGCAAGGTTCAAAGCATGTCTATACATCCATAGTGTTACAAAATTCATTACAACTTTCTTGACCCAAGATATTTCAATACGTCACAAAAATATATTTTAGACGTATATGTTTATCACTTATGTGAAATTCACCCTAGGATTAAACCTGACCTTGTCTATTCTGTTATACTCCATACCTGACAAGTTGGTTGTACTATTTTATGGAATTTCAACACATCAAAATGACTTTTGGAAATTTCACTAGTCTTGTGTGATACAAGGCCTTACATTGACAAAAAAGAGTGGAAAAGAAGGCTTGAATCCTTAACTCCTTCTCAACTTGAAATAATATTAGCGGTTTGTGAAGGTCATAAGGATGCCCCAATAGTTCATAAGTATACATGAACACACTTCATTTGGTTTAAAATAGACCTATTAAGAAAAATCAGTCACATATTCAAGCTAGGAAAACTTGAAATTTTACTTTGAAATATATTTTAATCAAAGAGACATACCATTTTCCAAGGTCCCGCATGAGGAAAATGAAGCCCTCTTGGACTATTCAGTTTGACAATAATTTGGAACTTGAAAAAAGTCACAAATTCATATATTAAACTAGACTAAAACCAAAAAGGATGCACAAATAAAATGCACTGAAAAATTAAGTGAACATATAACAAACCTATGGATTGTACTCTCAAAGAAAAGAACTCACATCTTTTGCAACTTGAACTTGAAAAACCAACATTATTCACTTGAATCCCTGTTACAAAAGTGTTACCGTGAAAACCAAAATGTGCAACCTCTTTACAAATGAGAAGAAAGAAGATATAGAAGAGAAACCCTAAAACTACATTTGTTGTTGACATCTAGAAGCATTCTTCTCCGTTGATCTGTAAATGCCTTTTCTTCTTGAAGAAGTTTCAATTTGCACTTTGGTTCATGTATCTTTGCATTCTGCCCTCTAACAAAAAATATTCCCTTCATGATGCCATTCTTCCTCCATGCCTTGCTATTGAAAATATCTACTTGTGAAAAAATCTCTGTGGAAGTCGTCTTCTTCTAAATTACCCCTTGGTGAAAAATTATCAACTTCAGTTTACTCGGGTGCCAATATTTTGTTCCTCTGTAAAACTTTTACTCTACTCTTTGCTTTTCCCGTGAAAACTCTTTTATCCTCTTTATTTGGCTGCACTTTATAATTATTTTTACCTAGTAAAGAAAAATAATTTTACTGGTGAAATCTCTTTACTCTTTTATTTATTTTGCCCGGAATTTTAAAATTTTACCTTATCGCCCAACCAAAGCTCTTATTTCACTCGGTCCTGGAAATATTCTATTAAAATATTTTCCCCTACCATTTCACTTTTCACAGCAGGAAAAATATTATCTTACCCATGCTTTTATACTTTTAAATTCACATTTAAAATCCACCTTTTAAATAGTGAAAAGGAGTCTTTTAAAAATTAAGGCATCAAACAATAGTTAAAAGTTAAAAACTTTAAATTATTCATTTGGGCCTACCCTGGCCTCCATCCTCTAATCCCTGCCTGCCCACTACTTCAGATGACAACATCAAGATTTCTCGAGCTGGCAAGGAAGCCTTCAAATGGCTCAATAAAATATTTTTTAAAATCTTTAAACATTTCCCTAGAGATACCAATCCTTGTGCCCCAATAGCTCTTTAGTGATGTCACCCCTTCTCCTCATTGGTTGACGGGCTACGGTGTAGGCTTTATCCACGCCACTCACCTATTTCTTAGTCATTGATTTTAGAATCTGCTTTGTTTACCCTAATTCACCTTTGCAACTCTTCCATGGTCATGGTGGCATGAGCAATGTCTGCAGCAGTGAACATGCAACTTCCATCTTCTTCCATTGAAGCCGTGGGGGAATGCAAGAAGTAAGAATTCAACAGAAACATCCTTGGCAACATATTCAATGCCAATATTTCTCACTACATTACTCGACCCATAGATGAATAAGATAAGGGTTTTGGTGCCAGAATAGAAGTTTCTTAATCAAATTCGTGATGTGGGCAGAGGCAAAACAGAACACAGAAGAGAATGTGCTACGACACAATAAACTTGATTTTTTATTGCTTGCTAGAAATGGTTACATCTACCTCCTTTTATAGAGGTTTCAGAAAAATACAGAAGTCTCTAGAATTCCCCTTACTCACATTTTTCTATTGTCACTGACATTTCTAGATGGAGAGTTTTAAATACAGTCGGTGGAAGAAGAAACTAGACTTTGACCATCGACATTTCTAGATGAAGAACTTATTGCAGTCGGTGGTGAAGTTGGTGAATTTAATGCAAACAGTTGAAGGGAAAGGGGATAGTAGAAATTACTAGATAGTTCTAACACTCTCCCCTAATTTCTACTATCAACAACTAATTACATCAATATTTACAATGCCCAATATTTCTCTCAAATATTCAAATTGTTCTTGTGCTAATGCCTTTGTGAATATGTCTGCAAGTTGCTCCTTTGATCTGCAATGTTGTAGGTTGAGTTCTCCATTGTTGACCAATTCTCGAATGAAGTGATATCTAGTGTCAATGTGCTTTGTCCTTTTGTGAAAAATATGATTCTTTGATAGTGCAATGGTGGACTTGTTGTCACAATAGATTGTAGTAGGCTCCTCTTGCTCATGCATTAGATCCTTCAAGATTCTTCACATCCAAACTGCTTGACATGTTGTTGATGTACCTGCAACATACTCTGCTTCTGCTGAGGAGATTGTCACTATTGGTTGTTTCTTTGGCGCCCATGCCACAACTCCTGTTCCAAGATGAAATGTATATCCAGATGTACTCTTTCTGTCATCAATACTTCCTGCAAAATCACTATCTGTGTATCCAACCAATTGAAAATCATCTGAAGTAAAATACAATATACCATGATTCATAGTTCCTGCAATGTACCTTAATAACCTTTTTCCTGCTTGCCAATGTGAATTTTTTGGTGCATCCATGAATCTAGAAATCAAACTAACTCCATACATTATATATGGCCTAGTTGTTGTCAGATACATCAAACTACCAACCAATTTTCTAAATATATTTGAGTTATAATCCATTTCATTATCTTCTCTACTTAGTTTTGTTCCTATTGCCACAGGAGTAGAAACTGGACTGCAATTTATCAATCTAAACCTCCTCAAAACATCTTTTTCATATTTACTTTGACAAATGAAAATTCCCTTATCATTCTGAGTGACTTCAATGCCAAGAAAATATTTCATTAAACCCAAATATGTCATCTCAAATTCCTTTTTCATTGCTGATTTAAACATGTCAATAGAAAGATTACCTGTAAAGATCAAATCATCAACATATAAGCAAACAATCAAAATCTGACCATGCTCATTGACTTTGGTGTATAGTGTAGGTTCACTAGCGCTTCTGCTAAATTCATTCTTTATCATGTATGAATCTATCCTACTATACCACGCTCTTGGTGCTTGCTTTAATCCATAAAGTGCCTTCTTCAACCTGTAAACTTTGTTTTCATAACCTTTTATTTCATATCCTGGTGGTTGTTGCACATAAACCTCTTCTTCTAAATATCCATTCAAGAAAGCTGATTTGACATCCATTTGATAAACCTTCCAATTGTTTTAGGCTGCAATAGCTAGTACCATTCTAATAGTATCAAGTCTTGCTACGGGTGCAAATGTTTCATTATAATCAACTCCATATTCTTGTGCAAATCCCTTGGCTACTAATCTTGCCTTATATTTGTCAACTTCTCCATTTGCCTTATACTTAGTTTTATAATCCCATTTCACTCCTATGCATTCTTTATCCTTAGGTAAATCAACTAGATCCCATGTATCATTTTTCTCAATAGATTCCATTTCATCATTCATTGCATTAATCTAATGTTCTTCCTTAATTGCATCTTCAAAATATATAGGATGTTGAGCAAATAAAGCAAAATTTGATTGCAAATCTATCCTATCTCCTTCATCATATATTTCTTGCAAGCTCCTAGTCTTTTCGCCTCTTAGTCTTGGTCTTAATGATGCAAGTGTAGGATTTGAGTCATTACTTACTTATGGACTTGATGATTCTCCTTGCTCAACTTGCCTTTGTAAGTTTTCTCCTTGTGGACTTCTTGATGGTGTTCCTCCTTGCTCATTTGAGTGTTCTCCTTATTCTCCTTGACCTTTTTCTTCTTGTTCTTCATATGGTATTGTTCCTGTACCTGCAATTGTCTTGTCTATATTGCCATCCCAAGATTCTTCTTCTTTGAATATAACATCTCTACTTACAATGACTTTCTTAGTTATAGGGTTAAACAACTTATATGCCTTAGATTGCTCATCATAACCAATAAAAATACATTTTTCACTTTTATCATCCAATTTACTCCTTGTTTCTTTAGGCACATGTGCATATGCAATACAACCAAATACTCTAAAATGAGAAACACTATGATGCTTACCACTCCATGCTTGTTGTGGAATCATGTCCCTCACAATCTTTGTTTTAGTCCTATTCAAGATATAAACTGCTTCAGCCCAATACTCATTACATAGATTCTTACCTTTCAACATGCTCCTTGCCATCTCCATTATTGTTTGATTCTTCCTTTCTGCAACACCATTCTGCTGAGGTGCGTAACTTGTAGTGAATTGCTTCTTTATTCCGTGATACTTGCAATAATCCAAAAACTCATTTGACTTGTATTCTCCTCCTCTATCTGATCTCAATACCTTGATAGAGAGGCCACTCTATTTCTCAACCAATGCCTTGAATTTCTTGAACTTGCCAAATGTTTTAGATTTGTATTTAAGAAAATAAACCCATGTTTTTCTACTAAAGTCATCAATGAATGTTAGAAAATAAATGCTCCCCCCTAATGATGGGGTTTGCATTGGACCACATAAATCTATATGCACAATTTCTAAAGGTGCCCAAGCTCTATATGACATTTCTTTTGGAAAACTCTTTCTATGTTACTTAGCCAAAACACAACTTTCACATGTACTCAATGGTGCTTCAATGGAGGGTAAACCTCTTACCATATTCTTCCTTTGCAACAAACATAATCCTTTGAAGTTTAGATGGCCATACCTTAAATGCCATTTCCACGCTTGATCTTGACTTGATGCCTTGAAACTTGCTCCAATCTCCTCCACCATTTCACTTTTCATGCGAAGTGGGAACATTTTGTTGTTTGTCATTTCAATCTTGGCAATCACCATGTTACTAGAAGAAATATCAAATATAGTGCACACATTGTTTTCAAAAGCAACTCTATAGCCCTTTTGAGTGAGTTGTCCCACACTTATGAGATTATGCTTCAAACTGGGTACAAAATAAACATCAGGAATAGTTTTCTTACCAAGTTTTGTTATTACATTAATTGCACCTTTTCCCATGACTTCCACTATGTTATCATTACCCAATTTAATTTCTGATTTAACTGAAGTATCCAAATTCTCAAACAACTATTTATTTCTATTCATATGATTACTACAACCACTATCAAGAAACCAAATGTTACTCATACTTTCTTGAGCTACATTACAAGTAATAAACAATGTCTCAGAACTACTCTCAGAAAAATTTGCATTTTTTTTCCCATATCTACTTGTTTGTTTCGACATTCATTTGCCAAGTGACCATACTTCTTGCAATAATAACATTGAACATTAGACTTATCATATCTTTGTGGTGCCTGATTGTTATTGCATCCTCTTGAGTTGAAACTTTGATTTCTCCTTCCTCCTGGATTTGGACTCCTCCTTTCTTCTCTTTGGTAATTATATCTTCCTCTTCCTCTTCCTCTGAATCCAGGATTCCCTCTTCCTCTGCCTCTGCCAAATGTCATTTGTGTTTTGAATGCATTCTCCAATGAGGTATTGTCATTTTTGTTCAACCTGTCTTCATAATTTTTCAAAGAACCAACCAACTCATCCATAGAATATGTAGTCAAATCCTTAGATTCCTCAATTACCACAACAATTGCATCAAATTTTCTAGGAAAACTTCTTAAAACCTTTTCTACAACCTTTTGATCTATTAGCTCATCACCATTTTTCCTTATTTGATTAACCAAATTCGTAACACGATATGTGAATTGGTCTATTGATTCAAAATCTTTCATTTGCAAATTTTCAAATTCTCTTCTAAGTGCTTGTAGTTTGGCAATTTTTACCTTAGTAGTACCTTGATATGTCGTCTCTAGAATGTCCCATGCTTGCTTGGCTATAGTGGATGGTTTAATCCTTCCAACAACTGAATCATCCAATGCCTGTCCAATTATCTGCAAAGCCCTTCTATTCTTTTGCCTATTTTCATCAAGCTTTTTCTTTTCATCAACACTTAAAGTAGATTCATCTTGTGGTTCAGTATAACCATTTAAAACTATGTCTGATAACTCATATGAATCAAATGTTAATTTCATTCTAAAAGCCCAATTATCATAATTCTTGCCAGAAAATATTGGAATCATAGGTTGTTGATACATGCCTCATGCCATTTTTTAACAAAATACAATCTTTTTCAAGAAAAAATACTTCAAACACCAACATATTTTCTATTAGAATCCTATGAACAAAAACCCTTCATAAATTCACAAGCTATTGCTCATATCATTACCTCTGTTCACCTTTTACAACGATTCTGCAGTTTCTTCATAAAACAACGATCTCCCTTTCTGTGTTGTAAACAGTGATTGGCTTCCTCTTAAGGCTGCGGCCTTTACAAATCTTCAATATTCAACTTCAAACATCGCTCCTCTTCTTTGGACTTCTGCACAACAATCTTTGCACACCACAATATTCCTGGCTCTCCCAACGACCTGCTCTGATACCACTATGATGTGGGCATAGGCAAAACAGAACACATAAGAGAATGTGCTACGACACAATAAACTTGATTTTTTATTACTTGCTAGAAATGGTTACATCTACCTCCTTTTATAGAGGTTTCAGAAAAATACAGAAGTCTCTAGAATTCCCCTTACTCACATTTTTCTATTGTCACTGACATTTCTAGATGGAGAATTTTAAATGCAGTTGGTGGAAGAAGAAACTAGACTTTGACCATCGACATTTCTAGATGAAGAACTTATTGCAGTCGGTGTTGAAGTTGGTGAATTTAATGCAAACAGTTGAAGGGAAAGGGGACAGTAGAAATTACTAGATAGTTCTAACAATTCGATGCATTTTCACTGCAAAATCTATTAGATTCCAAGATCTGAGTCCTATTCCATAACTTGTTCTAGCCACTTCATCATTTCTTCCACCTATTTCTAGTTCTTTCCCACTCTTTCCACAGGCAGTGGTTTTCCCTAAAACAAGTAAATTTAGGGTGCTAAATGCACTTTACTTAACAACGTTATTTTACAATCCTTTCCAATATAAGAATTCCTCAAAACAATTTTGATACATTTTCACTGCAAGCATCAAACTTGCCCACTGTGAAGTAATATGTGTTGGTTTCACCTTTTCACCGAGCCTCCCTTTAAGATGCGCGATGGCAACTTCAATTGAAATAGGAACCTTTCCTTGGTGCTGCACCAACACTTACAAACATAGTTCGATAGCCTCTCAAGATGTAATGCGTCATTTTTTGGACCGATCCACTCATGGCGCCAACTCCAAAACAAGTCCATTTCCTAATTGAAATGTCCTCAGAAGAATTATTTGCATTCAATTCTTATTGAAGGTAGTATTATTTTTGAAAAGGAAAAAATAGGTTTTACAGGGACCTGAAACCACAGAGTTTAAAGAGCAGAAGATAACAAAATAAGTCCAAACAAGCAAACGGCTGTCCCAAAAAGGAAATGACAGCACAAAGAGACAACAGGGCCCAAAAAAGGACCGCCCAAAAAAACCAGAAACAAACACCATTGCACTACTCCAAGGTGTTCAATAACTCCTCAGCCTCCTTTTCAACATCCTTCATATCCTGTAACCCCTGCTTGAGGATTTGAGCCGTATGTGACGAAGTCGGGGTCTTCCTCTTAGTGTTAGCCAGGTACGAGTCGAAATCCCTTCATCAGCAGATCTGCAGCCTCCTCTGTCCGCATCCAAATCCATGACCAACGAACCCTTTTGGTTTTTTTCCAGCTTTTCCACCATAGCATTGATGATAATGGTGTTATGCCTGGCAATTTTGTGATTGTTCGCCACAGTGGCCCTAATATTTTGGCCTATCTTGGACATGCTACACTCGATACTAGTCAATGGGTGATCCCATAATAGTGGTTTACAATTTTTGGCCAAACTGGACACTGAAATTATTATTTTTAACTAAATCTTCACATTCGGGCACCTATAGCGGCTAAACTGTGAGGAATTTGAAGATGGTGCAAACTAAAGTCTCATCACTTTGTCTCAGATTCTAAAAAATATTTTTTCAAAATTTTGGAATCAAATTGTACTTCATTTTCCATCTCCCACCAAAATTGGCTTTTTTCAAAAAACAACATTTTTAATATGTGACGCACACTGTATAATGCATAACTTTTTTTCCATGAAGGATAAAAGTATAATTCTTTCGAATTTAGATTTTGTAACTTCGATATATAGTGCTTCCACTTGGTTAGATAGTTTTTATTAAATATTTTTTCCTTAATCAAGTTTCAAACTTAAAACCTTAATTCTCATAATTTCTAGACACAACGCGACCAGATAACGCTGTGAACTTTTTTGTATATGTCAAAAATTTTATTTTTATTTTTTTTGTTGATCAAGGACTTCAATATCCTGTGCAATTCCATATTTTTATTTTTATTTTGATAATCTTCTATTTTTCCACATGTGAAGAACAAAGAAATTCATTTTCATGAAAAACCCATGTTTAAATAAAACTTAAAAAACAAATACATAACAAACCAAAACATATTAAAATTATATTCATTGGATAGATTGTTCACAAGTAGAAATAATTAGTGATATTGTTATCAAGATTAACCTATTAAAGGCCAAACTACGGACCACAAACATGAGGTGGTTCACGAAACCCATCTCATGATGAATGGCTCACTTAATTAGGTGAGCGCCGCAGGCGAAGCACTATTCATCTCGAGGTCAACATCCCGCTATCGCCTATTCAAGCGCCGCTAACTGGAAAGCCCGTTGTTGCCCCGCTGGTGCCAGCGTTTCCGATTGGGTAAACCTCGCCAGTGTTGTGCTCCAGAACCATTATTGCGTGGTTTAGTCATCACCGATAGCTGCCAGTCATGATATCATGAGTCGTGATTCAATCGCGTCGCTCAGTTGGACTACGTTTCATGAGGCAGTGGTTCGACTAGAACTCATCATGATGACTTAGCACTTCATTGCATTCCAGGTGATGTCACAGTAGTAATGGCGTCACCCATCCCTGCGACGCCCAGCCCGCCGCCGCCAACCGTGATGGGCGACCGGTGACGGACCATGCTTCACCTCGCGAGCATCACCTAGATGCAATGAGTGCTAAGTGGACCATTCGATCATCATGAGAGATGGGTTCTTGTGAACCACTACTCATGAAACATGGGTCAATGAGTTTGACTTGAAACTACACGGTTGAATCCTGATAGCAATATCATAATTTGACACGCTGTGGAAAAATACCTCCTACTTATCAATTGATGAGCTAAAGGGGCTCTATAATGAATGGTTCATAAGGCACAACACTTACTGAAGGTTTTGCAAATGGGGTAACAACCCAAGCAGGCTTAACCTTGTAGAAAACTCCTTGGTTAAGCGCGCTTGGGCTGGAGCAGTACCAGGATGGGTGACCTCCCGGGACGGACTAGTGCTTCACCTCTGTGAGCATCACCTAGATGCAATGAGTGCTAAGTGGACCATTTGTCATCATGAGAGATGGGTTCCGGTGAACCACTACTCATGAAACATGGGTCAATGAGTTTGACTTGAAACTACACGGTTGAATCCTGATAGCAATATCATAATCTTTTTAAGAGCTAAAATATAACCGTTGTTGTAATAAGAGATGGCATACAACTCATGACGTCAGCTTAGAGGCCATTCACTGTCTCGTTTCCCATGGCATCTAAGTGTGCACGTAAAATTATTTTATTCTCAACTAAAATATTGTTGGATTTACATGTGCAAATAAATCTAGACAGTTCAGGAAATTCTTCCAACCTTTAGATATTTTCTTAATTAAAAGTAAAAAAATACTTTATTTAGCCGATAGGCTATATTATGCGTGAGCTTCCTGCCGGGAAGTTGTCTCACGCCGTAAAATTGTCTGACGCCGGAAAAAGTAGGCAGAAACAGGACGCACGCCGACGGGTTAAGACAATGTTTTTTAATCCTAATTTTTACAGCAGTTGTCGGGTATCTGTAAACCCACCTCATGCTCGGTGAACCTGCTACGGAGCTGGTTGATCACCGCCACTATTTGCTGTCAATCTACTACAGAGTTGCTTCAACACGACCAATATTTGTTATGAATCTGCTTCAGATGGTGAAGCATTCCTCGTCCCACGCCTGAAAGCAAACTCTGCCCGTTCCCGCTCACAGCCATCGTTGACAGCACGACGCAATTTTTGCAGAATGTCGAGGTAATGTTTTGGGTTTCAATGAATTTGTTTCATGCATCGCTTGAAGGTTTCTAAAATTTGTTATGAAGTTTATTTTATGCATATCCTCCCATTATTGCATTCTATGAGACCAAATTTCTTGAGGCATTTTATCATACAGTTCGTGAGCATTGTCTAAACTTTCACATTTTTCATGATTTTCAAATGAAATCTTCTGCTGGATGTCCACATCCCATCCCAAAGCACCCATTTGGCGTAGACAGGGAGGACACTAGCAAGCATCATGCAGTTTGTCTCTACACCTATCTATCGTAATTGCTTGAAAGATTTTAAAGCCTTTCCATCAAATCCATTTTGTGCCTACCCTGCAATCATCGCTGCATTTTGTGAAACAGTTCACCTACTGCGTTCCTTCTATTACATTTTCTTTAATCTTGTTTATGTTTCCATATTTCACATGCTTGTTTATGTTGCCAACCTGCTGCGGGTGCAAGTGCTATCTTCTCCAGTTTACTCTTGTGAGGACATCAAACGTTCGAGACGTCACAACGTCTCAACCATCTGCAGGTATGCCAACCAAAAATCAAATCCTCGCAATGAATTGTTTGTGATTAAAAATAAAAAGTAAATAACTGGCTGAAAGTAAAACATAGAATTCTAGGTTTGATTAATTCTATGAATTCCTCTAAGTTTTCTTTCTTTTTGTTCGATGAATTTTGGGAATCTATGATTTGTAGTTTCTAAAACAGGGGAATTAGGGTTTCATTTTATTTGAATTTGGAATCTTAGATCAGGATTTGAGACGAACTGGGCTTGAGCTGACAATCTCCACAATTTGTTTTGCATTGGATTCATTCTATTTATCGATTTGGGTCAATTTACTGGTCTACGTTGCAGCTGGGTCATTATTTTTCTGGGTCTTTCCTTTTTCCTTTTTTCTGATTGCTTCTCGATTTCTTGAATTTGGATAATTTTGTTAGACATTAGATTTGTCGAAATATATTTTTGTTGTTGTTTTTTCTGAGCTCAGAGCGCACATATATATTGATTTTCTATATTGGAAGAATTTGCCAGTCATTTTGTAATTAGTAAAAATCCCACCTCTTTAATTTTCTGTTGGTTTAGATTTGCCATAGCTTTTTTTTCTCTTGTTAATTACGTTGGCCTAAACTGGTTTTTGATCCTATGTGTTGCTCGATTTGCTCTTTCAGGCATTGAGGCTAATTTTAAGAGCTGTTAGAATTCTGTAGTCAGTTGTGAGGTGGGTATTGGATTGCCTTAACCGCATTATTATTCATGATTCTGGAATGTCTGAATAACAAAATTTCAAATTGACAAACATTGACAAGTTTTTCCTTGATACTATTTCCCACAAATAAGCAATATAAAATCCAACTTTTTTCAATCTTTTCTAAGATGAAGAGCAAAGAAAAAGAGTACAAAGAAAATGACATGCACACAATATACAGAAAATGAAGTGAATGTATTAAAAAAAAATCGTAATGCTCACAGCATGTGCTAGAATAAATTAAATTACATTCTACAATGAAAGCGGGTGCTCCAAATATATAGACTTGCACATAAAGCATGCTTATGGTACAAGTGGAGAAATCCATAAGCATGCACAAGCACGAGTCAAATATTCTTGAAAGAGTAATCACTAAACCAACCATCGATAAAAAGGAGAAACACCAACAATAATATCAAGATATCATGTCCACCAGGTGTGACAGAGTGGTAGAGGCAGGGGAATCACATCTCTTGAAGAAGCACTTATTTGTTGGAATGTTGGTGCCGGAGTTTCACAACATGAAGTTTGCTTCTTCAAAACAAATAATTTTATTACTGAAAAGAAAATTGCTTTAATAGAAGATATGAAACAAATGTACACCAGGCCAATCAATGTGGAAGAGAACTCATGAAATAAAAAATAAAAGTGAATGTAGAGTACCCTGTTTTCAAAATGGTCAGTAGACATATCTACACCATAATAAATTTTAAAATAGCGATGAGATCATATTTTTCTGTTATGGGAAGAAAATACTTATCACTATGATTTTCCTTTCTCCAAATTTAGATAAAATTTGAAAATTATTTTGAAAAACTATTCAGCTTAAGACATGATACAGAAAATCAACACCTGTAAGCTCAATAGAATAATTGGTTATACATTTGGCTCACAAACTTGGATGAATAGATATGGTAAGAAAGGCCAAAACTGAGTTATGTGAGAAACCCTTTACCAAGGTTTGTTAAAAGCGGACCCAATTTGATCTTTTGGTGCAGAATTCATAAGTAAAATGTTTTAGTTTGTCTTTTTATTATTATGTTATACATATGTCATTGAAAGGAGAGTTACAAAGCAATCTTCTAAAGTATATACCTTAATTTTGATGACATTAAGTCCCAACATAGAAATTTAAACATGATTATAACTAGTTGTGATGCTTGGTTAAATGTATTACAAAGAATCACTTTTTTATAGAATCACTTTTTTATATGATGCAGACACTTCTCTGAACCTGCAAGTTAAATATCTGAAACAATAATTTATTATTACACGTGACAATGGACATAACCAAAATGACAAAACAAGCACACTCTATTCATAACCAAATTAATCTACAGCAACTTCTTTTTTACATAGTAGCAGTCAAATAAGACAAAACCAAATACAACAATTGAAGATTATTAACACGGTCTATAAAACCATGCAACATTGCTCATATTTCCTTTTTCCTTCACCAAGAAAGAATCATTTCCAGATTTCTATAAAAACTACTCCTTTTACAAATCTTGCACTCAATATATACAACCATCCATCCTTGGTGAGTGGAGGAAATTCGTTTGCATAAAGTAACCATTCCCTTTAGTTCAAGTAATTGCTGGCGTAAGCAATTACCTATTTACTATTTTTTACTATTCAATTAGCTCCTATCTAATTACCACTTCCATGGTCTTGAATCCTCTAGGCACATGCAAGACTCGTAATTCAATTCTAACTCTTAAAAATATCATGTATGTACAGTTGTTCCCAAATATTGATCAGAGAAGTTACAAACAAGTTCTAAGATTAGCAATAACAGTTTGGCGTGCCCCTAATTCTTAGGAATCAATTTACATCAATATACAATGAAAATGGATACTTGTACCTAGCTTCTTACAAGTAATACATTACTTAGCTCCTTATGAATAATGGTGATGTTATTCACCACCTCACCTTGATTCACAACAAGCATTGTCTTATGTCTTACATGCATGAAAGCCCCTGTCCTAATATGATATTTTTGAAATCAAGTTTTTCAGTATTTTTTATTTATTGTAACAGAATTGGGTCTTCAATTCAGGGAGTTGTCTTCCTTCCATAACAAACTGGGTTCATATGCTTTAAAAAACCTATCGATGGATCTCACTCATTTAATCGTTCTAAATAAAACTAGATTAGAGGTTTTTGGAGTTCATTTTGTAAGTTATTTTTGGATGAACTTTATTGGAGTTTTTGGACATTAAATGGTTTTTAAATTTTAATAAAACTAGATTAGAGGTTTATGTAGGATTTCATTTTGTTAGTTATTTCTGGATGTCTCCAATGTAGGTTATCGAGAAAACCTTACAAGAACTGGATTAATCTCATTGATGCTTTCATTTGTCAGCCATTCTTGAGATTCGTTTATCTTGAATTTCTCGTTTATGCAAAGATTTCAAAAGTTGAATGTATCCATACTTAATGCAATTATGTTTGACTGGAATCTTAGGTACAATCAAGCACAAATAATTCAAAGCTTGAGATGGAAGCTCGGAGCTGTAGTTCCACAGGAAATTCAAGAGAAACTCAGCTATTCTGAGAAGGAATATTTTAAAAATTACTCAGAAATATTGGGATCACACATGTCCGATTTAGACCTTGACCTTACTGTGGTAGGTCATGTTTAAGATGTTCTGGTTTTGTAATTGTAGAATGTTTATCAAGGAACCTGGGCTAGCATGATAGGATGAAGGATATCATGTGGATTATTGAATGTATAAATATGTGCTAACTCTTTTTCAGGATTTTATCTTTATTTTAAAGAAAGAAATAACAAATGGCATATGCTTCAATTATAAAAATTTCTCGTAATAGAGAGACCATTTAACTAGTTATTTTTCCAGCAATTCATGTAAGAGATATTGCCCTTTCAATTTCATAATAAATTCAAACGATATGGCAGGATATGATCCCTCCAAAAGATCCTTATATCCGTGTTGGGGTTGTTGATGATATTGGTTAAGTTTTCTTGATGATCAATCAACATCACTTGTACGTAATTCAGTGCATTTGATGAAGCGGACTGAAGTAGAGGCCTTTGTTTCAAAGGTAACTGATTGCATTGATTTTTGGAAATTGTTCACTGTGACTTTATTGGTTGAATCAATCTTATAATACAACCCAAAGTATTTCATTTTTATTGGAGAATGCTGACTACATAATATTTTTAACTAGATTTTAATTTGTATTGACCCCAGGGCTTGCTAGAAGGATATGAAGACCATAGTCAAGCTATTCTCTTATGTGGAGTTGAGTGCAAGTCATGATGCTTTTTCTGTAAGATTTGAATTTTTACTACCGATAGGAAAAACAGAGTTAACATTGAAGCTGGAAACTAATTTTAGTAACTAAAATAACCTTTCTCTGGTTATCATCGGTTTTGGCTCACTGTTTTCTATTGCCTACATAGGAATCAAGCTTATGAGGCTTGCTGGCCATGACATGCTCTGAATGTTCTACTTGGACTTGTTGAACACTTTTGTTTGTCTATTATTACATGCTTAGATTTTTTTTAATTTCTATTGATAAGACTTTCCTGGTCTGGTAATTAAATCAGTTTCATGAATCAATTGAATACGCCATGTCTTTTCTTAAGAATTTGAACCAAAAAAATTGAATGATACAAGAGTTCTTTGTGTGAGTATTCAATAAGATGCCATTTGGTTTCCCAACATATAAGTCTAGGAGGGAAATGGTAGCAATCTAATATTCTCGCATTAACAAAAGAAAGGTGCATGAACCCTTGATATAATGTGTGGGTCTTGAAATAGGTTTTTCATCAAGGAAGAAAGAGACCAAAACATCTTTAGATTGCGTTCATAAAATTGTCTCAAAATGTTTTGAGTACTCTTTTTAATACCACATGGAGTGCTTTTGCTCATCTATGTATTATTGAAGTATTTAGATCTTTGTGACAATGAGCTAGTATAGCAAATGTGTAGTGACAAGTCTTTGGGACATTGTATAAATAGGGTATGGCTTATTTGAAGGTTTAAGGTGCTACTATATTCTCTTTGATCGATGTGTTGTAGATCTCAAGGATTACCCTTATTGGCCATGTAGAGTCAAAAGCGTAGATGATTTATTGACTCCTATCAATTAGCCCATTGACATGCATCCTTGGGTCTAGTTATCATGTTCAACTTTAGGATTGTGGGGTAATGGTTTTGGGAACTAGCACATCTGAATATTGATCTCACCTTTATTAGTAATGAATCTTTATTAGTGATGATTTTTTTAATATTCATAAATAGTTGACCCTTTTTCTATAAATGCTAAGGTTTTTTAATCTCACGATGTAGTTATTTTCTTTCGTAGCATACTGATGATTTTTTAATATTCATAAATAGTTGACCCTTTTTCTATGAATGCTAAGGTTCTTTAATCTCACAATGTAGTTATTTTCTTTCCTAGCATATTGTCTGCTTCATCTTCTATAGGCAACAGAACATTTTAGCCCTTTTAAAAAAGGTAGATGAATATTGGTGGCACCTTTATTAGTAATGAATCTTTATAAGTGATTTTTTTAAATATTCATAAATAGTTGACCCTTCTTCTATTTTTGCATACAGTTTTGGGGTGACTCCGTAGGGTGTAACAACTATGGTTATCCCTTTGGATGTTTTTTGTATGCATTCATTGGATGAATGATGAGAACAACAGCGATTCTGACAATGAAAACATCCAGACTAGTATCCAAAGAGAGGACCTTGTTAGAATATTTCGTACCTTAGACAGCAACAAAGATGGCAGTGTAAGTGCAGATAACATATTGAATGCTTGGGCTTTAGTACCTTTGTGATGATAATATGCAGATAATGATGGGTTTGCAGGAGCATATGAGCTGTGATGATTTTTGCAAACTTTGTCTCAAGAAGTCCTGCTAAGCCTGAGATTGAGAGAAGGGCAAGACTTGGAGAATTGTGATGTATAAAATTAAATTTATTTCTGAAAACTTGCCAGTGACATCCATTGAACCTAGGTGTTTTCTAATTTATCTTTCACTTAAACTTGAATTCTCAGTAGAGAAAATATACCTTGCTTAAATCCAATCGAATTCATCAGCTCCTAGGAGAATACAGGACCAATAAAGTTCATGTAATTATATAAAACTATCGGCGTACTCCTTGCAGCTCCCCCGACTGCAACTGCTAGTATGGTAGTGAGGTATGGGAGGATGGTGTTTTTTTAAAGAATATGATATATAAAGTGACGTTATATGTTTTTAATTTCTCTATAATGTATTTAGTCATAAAATCATGATCAGCATGGGGTGAGAAGACTCCTATTTTATTTAGCGGTATATCATAGCAATTCAGGCGGCGGAGGCCCCAAAACTTAGATTCATAATACTTGCTAATTGCAAAGGTTCTCAAAATTATTATGATGATATTCATCATCGACTGTTCGACGTCAGAAGTGTATTGCTGAATTCTTTTCTGGAAAGTTAGAAAACTGTGAGATGACAAAAGACTATTTGGACTGAAATTAGAAATTCAAATAAATCAAATTTTAGAAAAATTCACTGTCAGTAATTCAAATCTGAGAATTTATGGACAACAATTCACCGCAAAAAAAAAAATCACCACCAGCACTGTGAATTTTTCATTAGATGAATTTGTCACGGTAAATTGTGTGAGGTGAATTTTGAGACTCTAAGATAAATTTACCTGATACCTTAAAAGAATGCATCACACTATTTTCTCAAGAATGGATGAATTTAAAACCAAGCTTCCCAGGGAAATACGTTTTGCAGAATTTGCGGATAAGATTTTTCACCATTAAAATTCCAGGAAAATACGTTTAAAGAATAATAGAATGAAAAAATAAGAATGAATTTACAAGGCCAGCGATTATATCATTATGGGTGACGGCGTGAGGGGAAAAAGAAAGTCGGGGAGCGGAGAAAGAGGCTCCAATTTCTCTAATTTCCCAAAAATGTCATCCTCTCCATCGTTTGCATCCCTTTTAATCTTTGTGCGTCGTGGCTGCTCAGCCTCCTTTTCAATATTATTTCTACGCCTCTTATTGGACTCCACATGACCGCAGTCCGAGATCGACTCAGCGTAGGCGGAGGCGTTGAGGGGAAAGTTGAGCACAGCATTGGCCCCTCTCATTTTGAAAGCGGCACGGTCATATGCGACAGCGGCGTCCTCCGCGGTGCCGAAAGTCCCGAGCCAAATGCGGACCCCATGCCTGGCGGAGTCTCTAATCTCAGCTGCGTATTTCCCCCACGGTCTGCGACGCACTCCTCTGTAATGTCGCTCACACGGAAAAGAAATCTTAACTGACGAACTAATAGTCCGTCTATTGCCGCATTTCAATCCCTGCTTCGTATTGCCAGGCAAATGATCTCCGTCAGTGCGTGCAATTACATTCTCTGTTAAGTTGGGGTGTACCACAGCGGAGTGAGCAGTGAATATGGAATCATCGCCGAGCAAATGTAAGGCAATCTGTTGAAGAGCTGAATAATACTCTTCTCCCATCATTTTCAAAGCCACTGATTTTGAACTATCTTAAGTTCAGTGAGGGTTTGATATTGAGGAGGTATGCCAGATAGATTGTATTAGCTCCTGCTTATATAGCAGAAAAAGGAAGTAAACAATACAGAAATCGCTGAAAATATAAAACTCCGACATTGACCAGCGTGGTAAGAGCATTGGTTAAAGGTTTGAACGTGGACCAGCTATCGCCCACGTTTGCTAGGAAAAGATATGATATTGCCAAATATTATTTTGCGGAACATTCCTGGCGAATTTCATCTCTTTTGAAAACATCAATGACCTCACCATGTTAACAAAAAATATTTTGAAGGGAATATTTTTAATATAAAGATATTAAAATTTAAAAATAAGTTTTTAATAAATAAAATGGTTTTATAATAGAATTAAGTAAAAAATAAATTAAAAAAATATACCATTAAATATAAATAAAATAATTTTAAAGTAAACTAAAATAAAATAAAAATTATTTTTGTTAAAATAATGTAAAATAATTTCTAGAAAATAGAAAAATAGTTATGTGTTTTATTTATTTATCAATAATATAATTTAACAAAATAAATAACTAAAATTCTTAAAGAAATGATTATAGAAGACAGTTTTTTAAAAAATAAAATAAAAAATTACAAGATTATTACATATATTTTCAATACAATTATCTTTAAGCATAGAGATATGAGTCTAAAAATATATATTGAGCTTGTTATTTAGGATAAGATTGATCTCTTAATAAAAAATTAATATAGGTGAGATAATATCTCTTGTCTTTTAAGTAGATATATCTAAGATATCTATGCTAGTTTCATAAAAATATCTTTTATTAAAACATAAAATAGTAGCAATAATTTATCTAAAATTCTATTTCATGTTTAAATTTATACATGAATATAAATTAATTTTGTTTTTATTAAATTTATATTGCATATTGTAAATAGTTAATTTGTATTGGATAAAATTGTATATTTTGTATTTTTTATGTTTCTAATTTATGTTATTTAGTGAGGATGCTATAAATGTATTGTTTTAGTATTTAATTTAATCTTTTTGGTAAATTAGATTGTCACTAATCTTAAACTATCAAGCTTTGATGTGTTGAATTCATCATTGTAAAATAAAATTGATATAATAGATCACTACCTTCCTACGATAGACTATTCATGTAATTTTGTAACGTATATGGAACCATGCTAATAGTCTAACCATTTAGTTCAAAATTCAAAATCTCTTGCTTTCAGGTGGACTTTCAAGGAATAAATCATTATCCATTGATTTGCATGCCAAAGGTCTTGATTAGTGTGTCTAGGATTTGTATTTAAGGACATCACCCTAGATCATTTTAATCATCAAATCAAAACACATATGCATAGATTTAATTGCATCAATCTCAATTAGTCTTAGATCAATCTTAGTTGCATCTTCACATCGTTTGTTCAACATGTTTTCAGTATTCTTACATTATCCTTAAGATTAACTACTATTTAAAGGAATCAAATGGTGCTTACTGTTTTCCCCCAAGGTGTTTTTTAGCACCCATGTTTCCTATACATAGGTACAAACATTAATGAATAGGTTTTGTAAATCCCAAAGATAAAATTTAGAAGTAGAAAAACGACATAGGAGAAAAAACATCTCAAGACAAAATTATTGGTCCAATCTACTCCTAAGAATCATACATATTAGATCATATCTATAAAAAATTTATGGTCATCAATACAATATACATTTCTATTTTTATTTTTATTTATCATAGTGTCTAAATGAGTCACTGAATCATTTGAATGATGGCAAAAGGAGCCAACTTCTCTTGTCAATAACAAACCCTCCAAGTCTTAGAGTTAGTATGACACTCAAGGCCTAAACCTTTGATGAGAACAATAGGATAAATAGGCTAGTGTTTCAAAAATAAGGTAGGTAAGAGATGAGTAGGATACACTACATTATTGTTTGAATAATATTATGATAGTTTAAGGTGATTAAAGTATATATCATAATTAATGTAATTGTTGAATCTATTAAGGTATACAAGTAAATATCATCCATATGTTTATATTAAATATCTAAAAACATATTAAATTTATTTAGTATTGTTTGAGGTCCTTATAATATTATTTAAATTCAGACAATATATTGCATCACACTCATCTCTTTTATGTTCTATTCTTATTCCTATAGTGTTTTCTATGAAATGTTAATAGACACTCTTTTTGAGAAGCTATCATACTAACATTGTGCTTCAAATTCTTGCATTTGATAATACACCTAAATGATTAGATAAATTTATGTTAACGAGACATTTTTATTTTGAGACATAGCCCTTTCAAAAAAATTCTTGATATTTGGTTCCAAAGAACACAAGAACCATGTGGAGTCAAGATCAAAACCAAGATTGCATTTCCTTCTTTATCTACTTTAAAACATGAGATTATGCATCTACAACAAATTAAGTCAATGGTTTTCAAGATCTCATTGCCTGTTTTATATTCATGGATTCAATAATTTATACTAACTAAAATGATATGATTAAAAATCCCACTAAGATTAAATTTCCTAGTTCCTCTCTACCCTTTTAGGCATGCATTGATTATTTTATTAAACTCAATTATGTTATTTTACTTTTATGATCTCTAGAAAACACTCTCCTAGGTTTAGTAGAGATTGAAGTGAAGGGGAGTTTCCCGATCTTATCAATTGGGCTTAAACTACCTCTTACCCAATCATAAGTTTCAATTGATTGCTCTTATGTTAAAATTCATCCGACCTTATGAATTTGTCTGCATATTAATACTTTCAAATAAATAGATCAAATCATCAACATATATTTAATCCATGATAAAATTCATTTTATATTAATATGTTTACAAAAATATACATTTTATTTATTTACTTTTGAAATAAAAAATAATATTTTGGAAAATAATATTTTATTATCTTAAATTAAAGATGAATTTTTTTTTATCTCATTTTGAATTTTTATTGTGAAATGAAAAAATACTATATTGAAGCTTACATTTTATTTTAAAACATCTTCATTGCCAACTTCACTAACATATAAAATGTATATATTATTTTTCTATATCATTTGCAAATATCAAACCATTGGTAAGACGAGTTGGAAGTTTTGTCTAGATTAATTGTTCATATGCTAAAAGAGAAATATATATATATTGAGAGAGGAAATGATATGCTCACGTCATCAGCTGTGCGTCATCTCTATTTCCGAGAATGGAATGTGTCAATAAACTTCAAAAATTTATTAAAATGGCAGTATTTATAGCCCACACTCAAACCACTGAATATGGTCATCAATCGCCTGCAGCCATCTCACAAATTCTTTAAATATTTTTTAAATTTCGTTTTGACAAGGAGATTCATCTTAAATTACACGTTTATCTGCCTCCCCTTAAAACAGAGCTCTATTTTCTTGTAGTGTTAGTGCCTCCTCTTCTTAGGGTCGTCTCCTTTAATAGCTTTATTGCTCCCTCATTGCATCTTAGCTTCCATTTTTCTTTTCAAATAGATTAGAGCTTATTTTTCACTACAAAGATGTATATTTAATAATAATGTTTATATTTTTAATTTTATGTTGGTTGTGTTTTGGTTTTATTTAAATAGTTACGATGTAAGATATATTTTTATTGTGTAAAGTGTCTCTTAACATAATATTTAAAAAAAGAAAGAAAAAGAAAATAGAACCAACAAGCAACATAGAAAATATATAAATAAATTATGAGGTAATTCTCTTATATTGGAAAACTCAATTTGATCTATATATTCAAGCTTAGCAATGGTCTAAAGTTTGAGAAAGTCTTGTATTGTGTCTACTATCAAACTTTTAGGTTGGAGTGTTGCCAACTTTCAAGTTTGTGGGGCCTAGTTTGGGTGAACTTGAGGGGATTATACGTTAAAATGTTGAATGCAACCCACACTTGGTTTTTAAAGAATTTCATGTCTAAGGGTTTCCTAGACCTAGGAATTCTATTCTTTTTGATGTATCAATATTTTCATTTTTGAGGATTGTTTTCAGTTTGCAGCTTGCTTATATTCAAGTCCAAACTTGAAAGCACTATATGTTATATTTGTTATGCTAGCTCATGTATAACATTTAACATGGTTAACATTAAAATATCATGTATAGCATTTAACATGGTTAACATTAAAATATTTTCTAGGCCTAGCATCCCAAATCTAATCCCACTGAGGGGATTCAAATGTGATGATGCCATGATTTTATTGTCTAATTGATTGGTGTGTCCATAGTTGCACATGGTGTGCTCTGGGTGGTTTGTAACTAACATGTAGCTTTGTGAAGCATAATCATTGGTCTCTTTTGGACTTGCCACAAATATTTGAGTTCATGTCTACATATTCCATGTGTTTCTAGATGGGTAGCAATTGTGGGCCTAAGTGTTTCTATGTGCACATTGTAGACATCCAAATTTGGACACTTAATTTATCCAAATTTAACACTTTTCATCTAAACAACCTCTTATCCAAGTTAATTAAATAATATTACTATTATTTAATTAATATCTTTAATTGTGTCAAATCCATAAAGTATTTAATTAATAATTAAATACCTTACCCTCCTTAATCCCTTTTCATCAAATGAATTAAATAAATATTACATTTATTTAATTCCTCACATGTCATTTTCATCTAATCTTAATCCATCTCCTAATTTATTCATTAAGAATGTGCACATGCCTAATCCTTGATTAGGATGTGTCACATCCTCCAACTTTTGCAAGTTGGCTTCTAATCCTCATTAACCCCTAATTATCTTCTAATTACTAATTAGTTAAAACCTTGGTCAACTCTCCCCATCCCCCAAGGAATTTTTAATTCCTTTTTATTCACCCTAGGCTCTTCTCTTCCCCATGTGAATTTTTAATTCACTTTTATTATTCTTAGAATCCCCTTTTCCCATGCATCTTCTAGAACCTTTGACTTGTCATACCAAGTCACATGTGACAAATTCCCACCTTTTGAGAACCTTGTCTTATCCACTAGATTCTTCCAATCATTGTGAATTTTTAATTCACTTTTATTCTCCCAAAGCTTTCCCCTTCCCCATATGATCATTGAAAGGTCACATCAAAGTACTTGGAAGGTACTTGTCCTTCCTCCACATCATGTACCTCCCTTCCACATCACCTACACATCATCTCATCCTTTATCCACTTCACATTCCACATGTTAAAATGTGTGGGCTTGTGATTCCTCAACTCACCTTAGCCCTTCATCTTGACTTTGTTGGATAAATCCCAACTAGAGAATTCAAGTTTCTCTATAAATACCCCATCCTCTAAGGCATTTGGGGGGGACTTAGCCATTTTGCAACTAAATGCTGCCATTTTATGCACTCATCTAGTCTTTAATTTCACCCATTTTCATTTGCATCCAAGCATATAGTCAAGATTTGCATTTAGCCATATCAAGAGCCATCAAGGAGCATACAAATCAATCCAAATCAAGGGCCAACCAAGGAGTTTCAGCTACAAAAGAGAGGTATAACCATTTATCTTCATTTAACACTTTCCTCTTTGCATTTTACAAATTCCTTAGGCTAATCTTGAGGTGTTTTTATTATGTTTTCCATTGCATTTTAATTGCTTAGAATAGGGTTAGACATTTTGGATATCATATTTCTGACACGCCCGGTGGGACCCACAAACGGGTTCCTATATTTCACGTTTGTTGTTGAGATTTTTGCAGGAACACGTCGCAGTGGGGCGACCACGCCCCTGATTTTTCTGCAGTGGGGCGACTGCACTCTTGATTTTTTGCAGTGAGGCAATTACACCCCTGATTTACTACAGTGAGGCGACTACGCCCCCCATGGGCTGAAAATTATTTTCTGTGCTAACACTTTACTGCAGTGAAGCAACTACGCCCCCCTTCGACTGAAAATTATTTTTTGTGCTAACACTTTACTGCAGTGAGGCGACTATGCCCCCTGGGTTGAAAATTATTTTTTGTGCTAACACTTTACTACAGTGAGGCGACTACAGCCCCCCTAGGCTGAAAATTATTTTCTGTGCTAACACTTTATTGCAGTGAGGTGACTACGCCCCCCTGGGCTGAAAATTACTTTATGTGCTAACACTTTACTGCAGTGAGGCGACTACGCCCCCTGGGCTGAAAATTATTTTCTGTGCTAACACTTTACTATAGTGAGGTGACTACGCCCCCTTGGCTGAAAATTATTTTATGTGCTAACACTTTACTGTAGTGAGGCGACTACGCCCCCTGAGCTGAAAATTATTTTTTGTGCTAACACTTTACTGCAGTGAGGCAACTAGGCCCCCTGGGCTGAAAATTATTTTCTGTGCTAACACTTTACTGCAATGAGGCGACTATGCCCCCTGGGCTGAAAATTATTTTCTGTGCTAACACTTTACTGTAGTGAGGTGACTACGCCCCCCTGGGCTAAAAATTACTTTATGTGCTAACACTTTACTGTAGTGAGGCGACTACGCCCCCCCGGGCTGAAAATTATTTTCTCTGCTAACATTTTACTGTAGTGAGGCGACTACGCCCCCCTTGGCTAAAAAATATTTTCTATGCTAACACTTTACTGTAGTGAGGCGACTACGCCCCCTGGGCTGAAAATTACTTTTTGTGCTAACACTTTACTGCAGTGAGGCGACTACGCCCCCTGGGCTGAAATTTGTGCCAACACTTTTCCGCAGTGGGGCGACTACGCCCCTGATTTTCTGCAGAGGGGTGACTACGCCCATGATTTTCCACAGTGAGGCGATTACGCCCCTGATTTTCCGCAGTGAGGCGACTATGCCCCTGATTTTCTGCAGTGAGACGATTACGCCCCTAATTTGCTGCAGAAGGGCGACTATGCCCCCTGGAAGGTAAAACTGTTATCTTGGCTTCAATTTTTTTTGCTATTTTCTCTCTAACATTGTTTTTGCAAGGATACATGTGTTTTTTGCTAACTTTTTGTAGCATATTCTTGTGAAGTAGATGAAGAAAGCGGGATAAAACATCTAGCATTTGCTTACAGGGCTATCCGTTCGCTCAAACTTTTTAAATTATCCTTGTTGTTTACATTAATCTAAGAACATAGTTTAATTAGAGGGAGTAATATTCATTGCTTGATGTGCTTGTCTTTTTATGTTATCCAAAGGGAGCATTAGCTTGTTTTCACTTTCCCCTTGCACTTCGTGTGAGGCTGGGGAGTAGTTGGAGACGGTTAGTGTTTTCTTTATAGTGGGACCTGCTTGGGGATTTCATCACCCCAAGGGACGATTCCAACCACGCGTACCGGCGGGGTATATAAAGGGGGGAGAGCGAAAGTTGTACCTCAATCCAGTCATGTCGTAATTGGCAGAGCATCGAAGCTAGGGTGATACCTAGATAGACGTGAAGAGTTGGTTCGAGCACTTCAGTATCTCGCTGGGGTTCCCGACTCACGCTTGTGACGGGCTAGTGTTCACGATTGTGCCTCACATACTGAGAGTATATTGAGGACTCCCTAGACACTTTGTGCATCCTAGATTAAGACCTCTTTGGCCATACCCTTAACACTAATCATAGAGTTGTGTTTGCTTGAGAGTGTTTTCTTGTGAGAAACTAGTGAAATTTTTGACAAATTAGCCTTATCATTGTCATTTTAAAGTCCTTGCCATAGTCATTTTCATCAAGCCAAGTCCTTGATTTACCGCAGTGAGGCAATTACGCCCCTGATTTTTCACAGTGAGGCGATTATGCCCCTGATTTACCGCAGTGAGGCGATTGCGCCCCTGATTTACTGCGGTGAGGCGATTACGCCCCTGATTTTCTGCAGTGAGGTGATTATGCCCCTGATTTACCGCAGTGAGGAGATTGCACCCCTGATTTATCGCAGTGAGGCGATTACGCCCCTGATTTACTGCAAAGGGGCGAATTTTTCCTCCTAAACACCCAAAATCACCCCATTTGGATCCGTTTTGCCTCTAAACCATCATTTAACCATTCCCAACCCTTATCTCATCATCCCAAGCCTTCGTTTTGTCACTCTAAACCTCCAAAAAACCTCCATTTGATCATTTTAAACCCCAATTTTTACCATTCCAAACCTTCACTTAGCCATTCCAACATTCATTTGACTAAGTAGTCTTTCATCCCTTTCAAATCCTCCTCTTACTCGTTTCAAGTAATATTTCATCCATTCCAAGCATCCATCTCTTCATTCTAAGAGTTGTTTATCCTTTCCAATCAATCATTTACTCATTTTGAGTATTCATTCATCCATTTTTATCATCCATTCCTCCAATCAAATCATCATCCAAATCCCCTAAACTTCGTCTCTAGTTATTATCCAAATTGACCTAAGTGTCTGATCTGATCATCCTCATCAACATTTGCTTAGGATTGTCATCCGTCCTAAGTTAATCATCATTGTTGGCCCAATCAATTCACCTTCAATCTCAAGGTGGATTCGGTGTTACAATCATCCATTTATCCTTTAATCCGATCAATCAGCATCCTAAGTCACCTAGGATAATCTCCGAACAGGGTTTTTCAATTGCTCTCATCATCCTATCTGATCCATCAGTTGATCTTATCAATCATCAATCAACCTTATCCAATCCAATCACATCACATCACCTTTGACCTAATCAATCTCCTTCTATCTTGAAGCAGATTCGGTGTCGATCGTCAGAATCAATCCCATCGCATCATCCAATCATCCTGATCTGAGCTTTAGTCCAATCCTGATCTAAGCTTGACCTAAATCCTGATTTGAGCTTTAGTCCGTTCCCATCCAAAATCTTTCATCCATCCTCTTTATCCTTTCACCATCATGAATTATTATCCTCCATCAATAGTGGTCAAGGGAAACCCTAACTACGTCGACAACGATAACAAAAGTCTTGTCGATCAAGAGGAATATGAAATAGATTCCCTTGACACTATCATTGCTAGTAAGCTTTCTCCACCCACTTTCCAAAATCCAATCACCCCCTCGAGTTATCCCGTTATGTCTTCGTCCATGCCTAATCATGTTGCTTATGCTACCTTTGACAAGGGATATCCATCATACCCTTCATCTACATCATCCTCTTATCCAACACCCACATCCTCTTATCCTAGTCTACCATCTCAATACCCCTATCCTAATCCCCCATCCACATCCTCCTATCTAAATCCTTCATCCACATATACCCACTACCCTAATCTTCCATGCCAATCTGCTCACTCTAATCCTACATTCATACCTTCGTATCCTAATCCAACATCCATATCAACTTATCCTAATTTGACATCTGCAGTTCAATATCTCCATCCACCACCTGCATCCTCATGTCCTAATTCACCATTTCTTAACCCTTCATCTAATCTTAATCCCCCATCTATTCCAAGTCTTGCATCCAATCCCAATCCCCCATCTAATCCTAGTCCACCAATCCATAATCCTTCATCCACTCCTACCACGCCATCTCAACCTAGATCATTCAAGTTCTTCACTCCAGAAGTTCTCCAAGGACTTATAACCAAGAAGACATCTCCCACTCCACACCTTGAAGTTATGGAATCATGCCATCCCAACCCATCATCCATGGTCATTAGAAATGAGACCTTTCTCCACCCAACACCTATCATTGATGGTACCACCCCTAGCACCACTCAAACCATCAAACCCATCACATCCTCTACCATCACATCCTCTGAATCCACCGATCCCCCATCTCCTACCATCACATCCTCTGAATCCGTTGAACCCCCATCTCCTACCATCACATCCTCTAAATCCATTGAACCCCCATCTCCTACCATCACATCCTCTGAATCCACTAAGTCCCCATCCCTTACCATCACATCTACTAAATCCATTGAACATCCACCTCCTACTCCAAGAGTCGGCGAACCCATCGACGACGCCCAAATCCATTATGATGACTGCATCAAATCCTCCATCCTTCCATCCACACAAGATGATTCATTCCAAGAGTCTAATCCAAAGCATGCCAACATATCCCCTTTTCCAGATCAAGATCCTACCATCCCATCTAATCCACCTCAAGATCACAATCCCCCATCCATTTCATCCCATGATCCCCTTGTCATTCAAGCTTCCACCGCTCCATCTCCATCTCCATCGCATGAGCCCACTACTACAACTCTAGATCCTATCATATCCCCTAATATCTCTCCTAATACCACCCATCCAAACGCTACTATCCCATCATCTCCCTCTTATGATCCCCCATCATTGCCTAAAACTACTACCCCCACACTGCTTGCATATGCTCTTGGTACCCTCACCTTCTTCCATGGTGGCCTCCTCGTAGAAGAAAAACACAGTGTATTTACCACCCTTCATCCTCCACCTAATAATGGACTCACATCATGTTTTCAGAATAACACAAATCCTATCATGGATTGCATGCTCAAGAAAATGAACTATCAAGGAAGAGGTCTAGACCTTTATGAGCAAGGTATTTTGGAGCCCATCCACGTCAAAGAACAAATCTGCATGCAAGGTCTTGGACCTATTTCTCAAGACTCACAATCTAAAGATGTTGGTACAACCTCTAGATGTCCTCAACGAGCCTTTTCCAAAAGAAATGTCGGCTCTTCCCATCACCCCCCCAGATCATATGTTGCCATCCCTCCTCCTCTATCGTATCACCTCAAAACAACTGTCCATATTCCTCCTTCATATTCTCCATCCATTTTGGGTCCTTACATCCCTCCATCCACCATCTCCCATCCTTCATCTACTCCATCCATCTTGGGTTCTTATGTCCCTCCACCCACTCCATCTATTTTGGGCCCCTATACCCTAAAATCACCTCCTCCATCTCGTCTTATCCATCCTCTCATCCATTCATCACCTATCCATTTCATCCATCGTAAACATCCCACTCGCATGTCCCCTAATCAGGATCAACAAAGGCACATACCTAATCATCCTCCATTTACACATAATCCCCATACTCCTACCTCCATTACTCTACATCATCCATCCTGCTTGCACCCGTCCCATTGCTAGTAAAAGCACTTTGGATGCCAAAGCAAAAATTCCTAAATCTAAAGATCCACATGAACCTCAAGCTCCTCATGTCCCCTCTAAAAGACATGGTGAAGAGAAGGAAAATCTAAATCCAAATCAAATCTGTAGGCCACAAAGGCCCACCAAAGCAAAGATCAAAACCATGTGGATCCCAAAGAAAAAAGATGCAATGCCATCACAAGAAAAATCTATAAGAACATCCAAAGTCACTAATCCAAAAGCTAATCATACACCCCTTTCATCTCCTAAGTCTGTTTTGGGTCCCTATGTCCCGAAATTCACCATTCCATCTCCTCCATTATCCCCACATTCTCCATCCCTTAATCCTATTATCTTTTCATATCCACCACCACATGTGCCAATGTTGGTCCTAAACACATCTCCCCATCACATATCCACCCCATCATTCTATCCATACCCTTTTCAACATCCCACCCATTACCCCACGTATCTTCCCCATCAAATCCCTCTAATTCATCCTCCTGCATAATCCATTTATAAGGTTGTACCAACATCCAACTGTCGATTCGAACATGGGCTCTTAACACCTTGTATGGAACTTGATGCTTAAGTCCTTCATCCACCTCCTTATCACATGTCTTCTAAATATGCTTATCCACCTCCTTATCCTTATCCATCTCCTTTTGCATGATATCCAAAATTTCAAAAATCCAAAAAATAAAATAAATTTATAAAAGTAGTAAAGAGAAATAATTCGTCCAATGGTGAAAACTTGGCAAACAAGAACCTTGGATAAGTACCATGATGAAAACCTGGTAAACAAGTGTCACGCGTAAATTCCCATCTGCACTTGGGGGCAACTTCCTGATATGCATTCCCTCCATCCGCTACGCTTCCTGTTATGCTTCTAGCTATGCACCCATAATCCCCTCCATCCCACCTATCTTCCGCATCCTACCATCATATCTCATTTATCTCCCATCCCTCCATCCTTCTTGTGATCTTGATCAAAACAGGGGCACCTATCTATACATGCTTTGGCCACCTCTTGATATACATTCCCTTCATCAATGCTCTGTTGTATTCCTTGGTCACCCATCCTATCCTCCTCTAGTTATCTCATTTTCCCATCCACTCGTCTTCCATCCTTCATGCCTCATCATATATGACATATCTAGAGTGGAGACATCTACTTCCTTTGTGATATAGTCCTTGGAGACATCATCTATCACAACATCTCTTTATCTCTCTATCCATCTATCATAGCATCCCTTCCATCTCCCCATCCTTATCTTCATATCCATCTATCCTAGCATCCCTTTCATCTCCCAATCCTTATATCCCTATCCATCTCTCACAGCATTCCTTCCATCTCCCCATCCTTATCTCCGTATCCATCTATCCTAGCATCCCTTTCATCTCGCAATCCTTATATCCCTATCCATCTATCACAGCATCCCTTCCATCTCCCCATCCTTATCTTCATATCCATCTATCCTAGCATCCCTTTCATCTCCCAATCCTTATATCCCTATCCATCTCTCACAGCATTCCTTCCATCTCCCCATCCTTATCTTCGTATCCATCTATCCTAGCATCCCTTTCATCTCTCAATCCTTATATCCCTATCCATCTATCACAACATCCCTTCCATCTCCCCATCCTTATATTTGTATCCATTTATACTAGCATCTCTTTCATCTCCCAATCCTTATATTCCTATCCATCCAAACAATCCCTCCCATCCTTCATCCCTATATCTCTATCCATTCTTTCATCTTTATCCTCATCCCATCTCACAATCCCTTGTCATTGGTATCTAGCTATAGGCCTCCCTCCATGCAACCCAATGCCATTTATCTAATCGTCATCACTCCTACTTCTCTTGCTTGCACATCTTTCCAATCCCCTATCACTTTCATCACTCATCTATCTATCATATCATCCTCCCAAGTCATTTTAATGATTCGGATAACTATCCCATCCCTGAGCTTTATGTGATCATCATCATACTATCCAATCCAACAGGTCTATCCTATCTTGGCGTATCGGTCCCATCTTTTTATCCACTTATCCTATCATCTTATCATCCTTTATCCATCATTTATCTTTGGTCTCTAGTTGAACTACGTTGCCCCTGCGCTTTCATGTAGGCAAGGTCGATCATTTGATCCGCCCCCGGGGTTCCATCATCGATCTTCATTGTCCACTTTGCTCCTCTATCATCTAGTGTCGGTCTTTCTGCTCTGCCCATCCACTCCTTTATCATTTATCGTCAGTCTTTTCTTTTGTCTCTCTGGTCCTTGTCATCCACCATCAGTCTTCATCGTCCTCTTTCTACTTTCATCCATGGTCAGTCGACAACCTTTTATCGAACTACGAGGGCTCTGCGCTTTCACGTAGGCAAGGCTAATCTTTGATCGGCCCCTAAGCCCCTAGGTCTTTAGGGTGTGTCAGTATCATGTCTTGTCTTCCTTGTGTCATGTCATCAAGCCATGCCCTTATCTAGCCAGTTCTTCACAAATGAGACCCACTTGTATCATGAAGTCCAATCGATTTTGAACATCTCACGTTATAACAATCTTTTAGTTTAGTATCCATCATCTTCGGTCTCAACAGGATGCATCCTTCCTAACAGACCTCATCCATCCCATCCATCCCCTTGATCCTATGGCAAAGGACATTTGAACTTGATTGCGATCTTTTGATGCTTTTGGCTTTTGTTTATCATTTAAGCTCCCTATCATCACTTGTCATGGTCACCTTGATCCATCATATCATGGTGTGCTTTGACTAGTCAACATAGGGGCATATCTTGATCTTTTTATGTCTATTTTTTTTTTGGTGTCTTTTTGGTTGTCCCACGTAGTACCCACCAAGATCCTTGCAGTCCTATGTTATGCTGGGGCATCCTCTTGTGCTTGTGGTTATCTCAATACCTGGCCCAACCAAGGTCTTCTTGACTTTGGGGTGTTGGGATAGCCTTCTTGTCTGTTGTGTTTGTTTCATGCATTAGACACTAATACGCCTTGGTTCTACATACCCTGGCACTTGGTGTCTTATGCTATAGCAAAAATCAGTGCTTCAAAGATGGAAAATTACATTAGGATTGCATTTCATTTTCTATTTTATCATCTTGCATGCATCCCCCATCCATTCATCCTTCATCCTTATCTCACATCTTTATCCAATCCCCATCCATTCCATTTAGCCCAAATCATCTAATCATAGCCTTGGTCTGGTTCTCAGTCTTGTTACAAGCCTAGATCCAATCATCCTCATCATTATCATCCCATTTTATTCTTCCATATCCCTTCGGTGTTGTTTGGGATGTATCCTTCCCTCGTCAACAACACTTTCATCATCATCATCGGGAGGTAATCTTCCCTATCCTTTAGTGGTGTTTTGGGATGTATCCTTCCCTCATCAATACCACTCATTGGGATGTATCCTTCCCTATCCTCATTGACAACATTCCATCCATCCTCAACCCCTTTTGGCTTGTACCTTGACTGGGGCAACATCATCTTTGTCTCTCCATCCATTTTTGTTTCCCAACCTCCTATCGCCTTTTCATCCTTTCATATCCATCCATTTTCATCCTCTTCCTCATCTCCCATTTCATCATCTCATCCATTTCGAGAGCACATCCGTGTTTTCTTGAACCCGCATGTCCTCGAACCCACATGTCCTCTCGAGGGGGCATCCTCAAACCCTACTTTTCATCTTCACCCCCATCATCTTTCTTCCTAGTCATCTTTTCCAATCTAACCATCTCCTTCTGCGTTCTATATTTTAATATTCTTTGAAATGATGCTACTTCGTAACACCATCTCAAAGAGGGGAAAAATGTAGACATCTAAATTTGGACACTTAATTTATCCAAATTT
>VDFB02353493.1:349824575-349857594 GCA_007258455.2 Sequoia sempervirens
CGTTGACATGTGTGCCCATCTTGGGCAAGTGAAATAAAATAAATAAAAATTATTTGTTGCTGTTTTGGCCAACCCCCTTGGAGGAGTCGCCTCCTTTGGATGAAGAGGTGCTTTGGCAAGAATAAATAGAGGGTTGAAAGAGAGTTAAAAGCAAGCAATTTTCATGGAATAATATTTTTATGAAGAACAGAAATAAGAGGTTATTCAAGCAGATTTGTACAAAGTATTCGAACAGATTTATGAGAGCTATTTGAGCTCATTTGTGGGAGACATTGGAGCAAACTTATGGCAGATTTGCGTAGCATATTGCAGCAGTAATACTCAAGAAGGCAAACATAATATTCATTTGGAAGTTGGTACCTCCTAATTGAGGAGATCGGGAGGTCAGTGCCTCTCATTAGAAGAGATTCGTGTCTCTTGCCGGGTTGGTGCTCAGTGGTAGGTGATTGGTGTCTCCAATGGGTTGGTGCCTACAAAATTTGTAATAAGGTTTTATACAAGCAATATTTTTTCATGGTTTTCTACTGTAAGGGTTTCCACATAAAATCATGTGTCTCTTATGTGTGTGGATACATGTGTTTGCTTCATTGTGATTATTAAAGTTTAAATTGGCAAAAGTTATGTCACAACATTCAGCGAATTTCAAGCAAGAAATTAGAATTTTTCCAAATTTCAAACATTTAAATAAAATTCGTTAAAATTTAGCAAAAAAGTCATATTGAAAAAAGTGCATGCTTTTTCATTAAAATATATTTTGGAAAAGAGTTATTTAAGGTTTTTGAAAACAATTTTTAGGGGTTTCGACCTATTTTTGTTATAAATCACTGCTCATGGATCATTCTAAGCACATAGTCTGTTTATGGTTTATATTTTATAAATGTGTCAATCTTTTTATGATCACTTCAAATCTATTTAGCAATGTTAAACTATTTTGATAATTTTGTGGATATTATATTTATTTTTTTTAAATTATATATAAAGTGAATTTAATGTCGAAATTTTTACCCTTGCTGAATTTCATCCGAATTTTATTGTTGCCGAATTCAAACCTTGTGACTTGGGGTAAAAAATTGACTTCTACTGATTCACCCCCCCTCTTGGTATAAGTGTGTGTTTCATCACAGCTCCCTTTCAATTCTAGGGAAAACATTCTTCATTCCAAAAGACCCTTTTGAAATGATTATGCAGCTTCTTATATTGGAGAAGGGTAGGGGATTGAAGAGTAATTCTGCTGGCAGTAATCTTCCCTGACTGAGCAATCATATTCAATCAATGACTGACTGATAAATCATCCCCAATCTATTTAGTTTACTATGCACACATCCTAACTATACTTCTAACGAGGTGCTAACCGTCCTTTATTTTAGGAACTCATAGATATGTGCTAACTGTTCCTTTATTTTAGGGATTCAATCTGTTTATTTAACTATATGTACAGATCCTAACTGAACTTCTAATTCAGTAAAAAAGGTCCTTGATTTCAGGGAGATGAAAATGATTCACTGCTGACTGACTTTGACTGACTGCTGGTTCATTGTCGTTTCTCAATGCTTGGCTTTCAGCAAATATGAACATTACTGAGGCATGTTAAGAATAACAGTCAAGTAACATTACCAATTGTCACTCTAATATATGCTTAGGGTCCTAACCTTAGTATAGAAGTTAATTAATTTTTAGGTCTTTCCAAGGGTCGAGAGTCATATGTAAGTGGAGAGCATTGTCTTTCCTGAAACACTGGAAATCTGAAGGTTGTTGAATTTCTTTATTTCAGAATTTATACTAATAAATGACTGGATAACATTTTGCCGCTCTTGTGCACATTGCTGCTTTATTTTTCTTCTAACTTTGTCTAATGACACTTTGAGTAGTCATACATATGCTGCCTTGTTCTAAAATTAGGTGCCTCTCTAGTCATAAAGGCAAAATGAAGTGTTTATAGAGAGAATAAATCGTAAATGTGACCAATGAAAATCCAAATTAATTATGAATAAAGTGACTCTTACTACCATAGTTGATATCAGTCAATGAAATTACAAGATAGTTTAGAAATAATTTAGTTTTTTCATATGTAGTGTGTTCCAGTGCATATGGCAAGTTCTTCATATTTGAACCAATAATTAGTAGCTGTTATCAATGCTGATAAATCTGTGCAAGGCTCCTACTTCTTAGGGTCAAAAATGTAAAATCTTGTACAAGATTGAAATCTGAAACATGTATATATACTACAGAACTAAGGATCAAAATCTTACAGGTAAAATATAATCACACGAGAGAGCTAAAAACAAGTATAAACAACTTTGAATTTAGCTTACCAAGGATAACTCTGTTCTGACTCACCAAGCATGCTCCCACCTGTAATTTATTGATATAAAAATCTTTTAAAACTTCATGATTACATAGACAAAATGCTAAAACATAAGAACCTTAACAGTTAAAGTTCCAGTAGCAAAATATTTAGAAATTACACATTAGGAATTAGAATTAACAGAAATCACCAATATCAGAAAAGTGAAAACCACCAAGTTGTCTAAGATAGATAGGGAAAACCTTGGCATTGACACCTGTTTGGTGAATAGAGGATAGACTTCACAGAATTCTGAAGCATTTTTTCCTACCACCATAGACAAGCTAGAAACTATTTATAATATCTCATACAGACAAAAACAGTAGAAGTTTGTATAGCATCCTCTTTGTTTACCCCAGGATTTATTTTTTATATAGTAAGAAATTTCATATGATAATGTCACACACTGATAGTGTAATGTCCCCTTTTTAGCGTGATCTTGTTTTGTGATGGTTAGCCTATTATTTTGATCCTTGTAGGCTAACAGGATTTGGTTAGGGGGTCAGTGGCCGTTTTTGGTGGGTATTGTCATTCCCACTCCTTCACTTCAATATTAGACTCAGTGCAGGCGTTTGTAGTTCAATGTTCGCCAGCTTCTGACGGCATGGAAAAATACCGAGTTTGGAGGAAGTTATCAGTATTTTTGTGGTTAAGTCATTTATTTAACTTATTGATTTATCATAAAGTCAAATTGACTTTATAAAAGTAAAAAAGCCACTTAAATATATTAAAGTGATGACTTAAGGTTATAAAGTGAAAATTAAAATCACTTAAGTCAATTAAAAGGTGTGCCCACTTGGTTAAGTGCAAAATAGACTATTGAAAGTGACTTTAATAAATTTAAATGTATTTTAAATGCCAAAAGTCGTGACTTTCTTGATATGCGTGCCTTTTTGGGGATATAAGGAGAAAAGGGGCAATTCAACCTCATTATTGATGATCATTTGAAATTGCTTCTATTTTACTTCTCTGTGCATTTGTCTGAGACAAGGGTTACAGTGAATTCCTTCCATTGGAGAACGAGAAATCTTCAGTGCTTTGCAGACTTGAGGCTGTGAAAGACCAGCTGAATCTTTGCTACAGGGATGGCTTCAATTCAGAAGTCTATATGAGCTTCATCAGAGTTTTCTATTCAATATTTTCCAGTTTCCAATAAGGGGAGAGGGCGTAATTACCTTGGACGCCATTCTTCATCAATTATCCTGCTTCAAATAAAGATCTTGCAATTCCTATTGAGGCCGTACATTCTCCTTGAGCTGGCCGTACTTCTCTTCGGTGGCATGTGTCTCCAAAAAGCTAAAACGCCTTTTTTTTGGGCTTGCATTTGTTACCATTTTGGACACCTTGATCTCTCAAAGCTTTTGATGCAGTTTCTATGCAGGAGAAACTCAGATCTGGAGATGGGACGTTGATTTTCATCAAATCCAGCAATTCTTGCCTGGCATGTACAGATCTACCTTATTTAATTAATCTGGAGGTTTCCAGGTATGTTGATTGTATGCAATTGCTTTGTATGAATTGTCAGATCAATAATAGAATTGCAATTGTTCTTAAATTTCTCGTATTTCAGTTTCATTTCCATTTTTATGCTTGGCGCACTCTATACTTGTTGCTCAAAATTCATCAAAAAACAAACAAAACACAAAAACAAATAGTTTTAGTTCAGATCTTGAGTTGGAGCCAGCAAGGCTCATCACAAATAGCATACACTTCAATAGTTTCCTTTCTGTAAAACAAATTAAACAATATATTTTGTTTAATTTTGACTATATCAAAAGCGTCCACAAGGATTTTTGGGAACTTTGTTCAGGTATATTTTTGCAGCCAAATAATGTCAGTTGATGACTCAGGGCTCGGCCCTATGGCTTATCTATGCACTTGGCTGGGAAAAGCTAAGCAGGGCTTTGTGGCATGCCACATGGTCAGTAGTAGTACAGCTAGACAAGCGATAACTACCATGATATAATACCAGGAGGAGTTAGAATTGCATAAGTTGAGACTTGGTCAGTCCATCTTCATAGGACAAACAGTGCAAGGAAGACATAATTTAAAATTATCATGCATAAAGAATGCTTTACATGGTATTCCTCTCAACTTGATGTTATACTCCTAACAGGTAACATAGAGAACCATGCTCTTCATACCTGCCTATTTGGATCCTTGGATCGCTGAGCTGAAAGGAAAGCAATAGCCATAAAATAATCATCCCATGTCAAATACCTGCAAGTTGCAGATTCAAAATGGCAAATGTTAGTTAACTAGAATATGGACATAGTCAGCATAATAAAAATGGAAACGTTTTACCTCAACATAATCCATTTTCTCATTTTTGAAAGGACAGAAGAACAAAGAATACAGAACAACTATTTCATGATTCAAATGTGGAAGAACAATGATAACTAAATCAACAAAATAGTAAATACAGTATAGAAATATGTAACAAGCATAGGGACTACAACTATTTCAGCCTATTGTTTCCTTGGAGAAGGCATCCTTTCATACACAACTGCTCCTCTAGCAATACCCCATATTAAAACATGTGAACAAGTTACATTAAATCATATACATTTCCATACTTTGTGAATCTTGTGATGACATCCTAATATTGTAAAGTAAAAAGTTATGTTCAAATGCCCCATTTGGTATGGGACATATCTAGGTTTGCTCTAAATACTTTTATATTGCTTTTTCTTTTTTTATCAGTAAATGATGGTCTTGGGGACCGCTACCATTATAATATAAAGTATTAAAAATATACATATTGGTTGTTTTTCAAGAGATTGAAGAGTATAAGCAGGGGGATAGCATGCAAAAAACCCTGCACATTTTGACTGTCTGCATAGGCTAAAAACAAGCTACTATCTACAACCAGCCTATTTTATTCTAAGTATCTAGACCATAAAGAAGACAGACCCAAACCAGCATAAACTTAATCATCCTCAAAGCTATTAGTCACAAGGGAAATCCAAGCAATTCCTTCAATCACCTTGAACCCTAAAGCCTGTTTCAGAAAATCCAACCCTTTAATAGCCTTGTTTTTCCTTTTGGTTTCATTTTTGGGCACGCTAAAGAGATAAAAGGCCTCTATTCTGCCCAAACCACTCCACGACTGGCAATCAAGGTCCCATCTAGAGGTGGAAGATCAGTATTGAAATATTCCTTTTAAAATTTTATAGCAATTTCTATTGAAATTTTTTTGGGGGGGCTTTCCAACAAGAATTTTTTCTTTTCTTTTTTTTCAATTACAAAATCTACATGAATAAATGCTGACTTGAAGTTTTTTTTAAATAAAATATTCACACATATTATTGAAGAAATTATTTTAAGTCAAATAACATTTAATGAAATCCAAATACTATCAAAGAACCTGCTTGGAGGTGGCAGCCAGCTTACTGATGTGCCTGGTCAGCAAGTCCAAACAAATTCCAAATGTAGCAGCCAGCAAACCTTTCCCCACATCACCCACCTTACAAGTTGCGATCCTTTCAGACTGTTGCAATCCCTTTCCCCAGCAGCTGTGATTACCTTTTGAAGTGTAATATAATCCGGAGGAGTTGCGGCCAGGTGTCTAGCTTTTTAGTTTCACTAAAATGAAGCTGGAATCTACCATCGAAAGTAAAGAAGCTGCAAATATTGATCAAAGACTTCCCTTTAGGCTGCGTTGTTAATTCCTTCCCATGCCACTTCCCCAACACCTCACATCTCCCATAAAGTGAAGCGATGCCTTTTTAAAAGTTAAAATACCACCCAGATGATGTTATGGCTGGGTTTATAGGGTTTTCTCTTCCTTTTGTGGATCCTCAGACTCCATTACCTGTTGGGGGTTGTGAGTGCTCTTCTAGAATTGGTGCTAGTGCAAGTGCTGTAGCTGCTCAGCCTTCCCCTTGTCTTGGTGAGGGCTCCGATTCGGGGTTTCATTTTCAGAACTTTGTTCTTTCTCTTCCTGATGAAAGGGTGAACAGAGCTACTGCTGAATTGCAGTCTACACTTATTGGGAGATTCCTTGGTCATAGACCAAACGTATTTTATTCATAGCTGGACTTCCGATTGATAGTTTGCTTCAGGTCTACTGAGCATGAAGGCTCTGTCTCTAATGAACGGATTCCTCTTATTCTCCTTCGAATCCAACAAAGGCTGCTCTCGTGTTCTCTAGGAAGGCCCCTGGTTTTATGGTAAGAATTTTCTTCATCTCAAAAGATGGTCTACTAGTTTCAAATTTTCAATGCTACCAAAGTTAATTTGGTTCCTAACTGAGTTTGCCTCCTAGAGCTCCCTTTGGAGTTTTGGGATGAAAGTATTATTCATGGTATTGCAAATGCCATTGGTCAGTTTATTTCCATTAACAATGTCACAAAAGCTGGAAAGAGTTTTCTTCATGCTAGATTTTGTGGTTGCATTGAGGCTGATTCTAAGCTGCCCAACAGTGTTAAGATGTGCTCCAAGCTTGGGGTCTGGGAGCAGAAACTTCATTATGAGACCTCTCGGTGGTAACACTTCCACAATACTGGGCTCTTTTCCTTGTTGTGCCAAGATCTTCATAAAAAGATGAAATCCAATGGTCCTCAGCCCCAAGATGAGGAGCTGGTGTTGGAAACGAAAGAGGTTAGGACTGCCCTTGGCTGGTTGTCATCATCAAATCCCTTTGGAGGAAAAGAGATTGCTGGACCGCACTGTTGAGGGCAAAGGAGCCCCTCACAAGGTTAAAAGGAAAATCGATGCTATACTCATGAATCCATCAGTTGATCTCCAAAGTGGAAGAACATTACATTCTAGCCCTGCCCCTCTTCTAAGGCCTTTGGTGAAATTTGGGTTCAAACCACCTTGACTATCTTTGCTTGAGGTTTTGGGTCCTTCCAAAACTAGTTTCTGATTCCATGCTCCAATCAAAAGCACTGTTGGTCTTTGTTGTCGGTTTCATCTCTCCTATTGGGAGACTAGCTTTGTTTGATTTTTTCTAGTCTCACTGTTGGTGAGATTCACCCTGCTTGCCTCTAAGGCTATCTTGTAACAGGTCCAGACCCTTTTCCCGTGTTTACCTAATCAAAGCAATAGAGGAATATATGCAACAATATAAATTATGAATATTAGTTTGGTCTTAATATCAACCATAGTTGAAAAACTTGCCAAGCCCAAAAAACACAACTCGGCAAAAACTCAGCAAAAGCTCGGCAAAAGCTCAGCAAAAACTCTGCAAAAAACTCAGCAACTTAAAAAATTGCTTAAGTTTCATTAAAAATGCATTTTTTTTGCAAAATTCAATGATAAGATGCATCCAATGAGTCAATAAATGACTACATAAAAGAAACAAGTTGAGTCTAGTTGTATTTGATTGATTTGAAAGCAAATTGGGTAAAAAATGGCATCCTCATGTGGAACACACTGATACTAATAGTCTGAAACAAAATGAAAATAGCAAATTGTTTTTGTAAAACTGAAAGTAAATACTACATTAATATATTTTACAAATTTACATCTTCCTCTTCCCATGTCTAGTGAAAACTAGGGGGAGGTAGAACTAGATGATATTATAGATGAAGACTTGTAGGCAAACTTGAAACTTGGACTTGGAGAGTACCTATAAAATCAAATCAAATGAAAATGCCTTTTTAGCCGCTGCGGGAGACCTTTTTTTTTTGGACAGGCAAGCTTTTTTGCAGACTCGTCGAGTTTTTGGTGAAAACTCGCCAAAAACTTGACAAGTTTTTCTCCTTTATTTGGCGAGCGATTTTGGTGAGTAAATGTGGGAAAAACCTGCCATCAAAAAAAACTTGGGAGTTTTTTAAAACTTGCCGATTATTTGGAGAGTTTTTCAACTATGATATCAACCATAATTAGTAAAAGCACCTAAAGACATTATTGGATGGCTAATAGGCACATATATAAAATAGTCTTCTTAGCCAAACATTGTACATTTATATTTTTTGTCAAAGACATTTTATAAAGTGTTGACCAATAGAACTATTTATATATGTGTCTATCACCCATCTAATAACACTTTTAGATACTTTTACCAATTTCTATACTAAATCCCAAATCCAAGTTAAAATTTTGGATTGTCAGATTTTTGCCTTAAGTCCAAATTTTTTAGCTATGCTCTAGAAAATGCATAAAGGACATTTCCAATCAGAAAAAGCAATATATCCAAGTCAATATATTTTTATAAAATTCAACAGAATATCAAACCCCCGACCCGGCACTTTAGGATCTATTCTACGAGCGGAATGGATATGTATTAAATTCAAGTTAAAATTGTTAAGAACGATTCTTCCAGCAAGTTTTTTCGTTTTAATGAATGAACATGGAATATTATGTGACGTCTAATTGTAATATACTTTTCTTAACAATATATTTCAGAAGTCCTTGTTATTTTTATTTTCTGTAAAGATCAAATGAGCTTAAATGCTATCTTCAACACATTGTGGGGTTAGCTTGGATCGCATTCTTCAAATTTATAAATATGGATCATGCTCAAATGTACCCAATTTTCACTATATCGCAACCGAGTTACAAAATGATCCTTTTTCTTATGTCAAAAAAAGGTAGAAATCACAGCAATACATTGCGGAGCATTTTACATAACAACTTGACAAATAATTTGCAGAATTTTCGCAACCGAGCAATAAATTGATGGAAAGTAGCCTCCAAAGAAAAATACCATTAGCATGAAGTGCACTTTAACTTATCATTAGTTCTACTGTGTCCTTGTTTCCGCCAAACATAACTAACCAGCATAGTCAGTACCCGAGCTTGAGAAGCTCGAGAGCCTGGTATGACAGCGAAGAACCCAGCATTTTGAACATGTATTACTCAATTCATTTTCCAAGCAATTATGATCATTAGTACTTACCCTTTACGTTTGGCGGGATCGTAAGGGTCTCGCTCGTTCTGAATCTCGGTGTTTAAACACAGAGAGAGGGTTTCTCGTTCAGCATGATCATCGTCACCACGGTGTGAAGTTGGAAAGAAGAGACTAGTGAGAGCGTCAATTGCATTTCCAGGGCGAGAGAAGAAGCGGACAATAGAAGCGCCCAAAATGCCTCCGATGACGGTGCCCGTGGAGACCAGCAATAATTCCCGCGCTGTTAGAGATGATTTGAGGAGAGCCATTGGAGAGATTACAGGATAAACAAATGTGTAGTAGGAAATGTATCAACTTTATTGCTCATGCACTGGTACATGCCCCGCCAATGTTTCCCTCCACTCGCACTGCAACTTATTATGAATATGAACATGGGACTTCCTGTTGTTTACTTTTAATTGGGCAGCTTGCTTTTTATTTTCACCGGCTTTTTCGAACAGGCGATTAAATTTGACGGCCCCCCTCCTTGGCATGTAAACTTTTAGGACGGTCATTAATAACGTCTACGAGGCCACGGCAGTCTATGGGACTAGGAATAACACAAGACCATGAGCGAAAAGAAAAGACCCAGGTAAAGCATCTATTTTAAGTACAAGGAATTATTAGTGGTCACATAAATACAAGAGAACAAAATCACTTTACATACTAAATGTGAAAAATGAAAAGATGAAGATGGTCGTCTTTAAGGTCAAGTATCAATAGAATGTATAGTATGGTAGAGATCTTAAAGGTAAAGTAGCATAACCATCACAATTTATAGCTATGCCAAGATGGTAGTCCTAAAGTGATAAACATCAAGTTATGAGTGAGTGAGAATGATAAGAATAAGTAATTAAGGGTCTTGATAAAGATAAACATAAAAAGTCTAGTGATTATGACATATAAGAAGTATATAAGAAGTATCATATATGTATGGCAAAAAAAAAAAAGTAAGAGATCACGAAATTGTAAGATGATAGTAACATCTAAACAACAAATAAGTGAGCAATCAAAAGTGGTGAATCAAAAACAAGGTATATGGAAAAGCATAGAAATAAATAGAGGTAAATGAATAGAGAGTAATAGATAAAGAGAACATAGGTGAGAAACATAAAAATGATGCAAGGAAGATACCTTCGGTGGGGAAAATGAAGTATAAACAATAGTATAGATAGTGAAAAGAGATTAGAAAAACAAAATAATCATAATATAGAAGGTGAAATGAGAATAAAAAAAGCATAAAAAATAAGGCATAACCAAAAGGCTAAATCTAAAAATACATGCAAGAAATCAAATAAAAACTAAAAATGCAGATATATATATAAGAGTGCTTTAAGTCTCGTGGTGAATAGTTAACAAAATCCTCCTATAAAAGGTCATCCTCTTCCCAAAAAGTTTCATTGTATTCTTATTATCCAATTATGTGACCTTTTTTTCAATCACATGTTTATTCTTGCTATGAATGTATACCATTTGTAAACACAATATTAATAGATGTAATTGTAGACATCCAAATTTGGACACTTAATTTATCCAAATTTATCACTTTTCATCTAAACATCCTATTATTTGCATTAATTAAGTAATATTACTATTATTTAATTAATATCCTTAATAATTAAATACCTTACCCTCCTTAATCCTCTTTTCATCAAATATATTATTACATTTATTTAATTTCTCACATGTCATTTTCATCTAATTCTAATCCATCTCATAATCTCTTCATTAAGGATATGCACATGCCTAATATTTGATTAGGATGTGTCACATCCTCCAACTTTTGCAAGTTGGCTTCTAATCCACATTAACCCCTAATTATCATCTAATTACTAATTAGTTAAACCTAATTAGTACCTTGGTCAACTCTCCCCACCCCACAAGGAATTTTTAATTCCTTTTTATTCACCCTAGGCTCCTCTCTTCCCCATGTGAATTTTTAATTCACTTTTATTATTCCTAGAATCCCCTTTTCCCATGCATCTTCTAAAACCTTTGACTTGTCACATCAAGTCATATGTGACAAATTCCCACTTTTTGGGAACCTTGTCTTATCCACTAGATTCTTCCAATCATTGTGAATTTTTAATTCACTTTTATTCTCCCAAAGCTTTCCCCTTCCCCATGTGATCATTGAAAGGTCACATCAAAGTACTTGGAAGGTTTGTGGGTGGCCATAATAGTGGTTTACAATTCCTGGAGGAACTAATTTTATTGAAATCACATTTTTTTAGAAAATATAATGATTTAAGCGTTAAAAAGTTCCATTTTAAAGATTCCAATTAAAGAGGGTTTGATGAAATCACCTTAGATCAAACCCCCTTGGATAGAACCTCGCTAGTTTTAAACCATACCTATAAATGCGTCTCCTTTACACCTATCAAAATGCTGATAAAAAATCACTTTTGATTTAGATTTTGGGGGATCAAATGAATTCATTTAAAATTTATTTCAAATGATTATGGTATTCCTCAGAACAAGCTATCCAATGAATATAATTTTAATATGTTTTGTTTTGTTATGTATTTGTTTTTTAAGTTTTATTAAACATAGGTTTTTCATCGAAAATGAATTTCTTTGTTCTTCACATATGGAAAAATAGAAGATTATCAAAAAAAAAATTAAAAAATATGAGTGCACCGATATTGAAGTCCTTGATCCAAAAAAAAAAATAAAAAAAAAATTTTGACATATACAAAAAGTGCGCTATACAAAGCACATGTCCGAATTGTAATTTGTTTGACTTTGAAACTTGCTTAAGGAAAAAATATTCAATAAAAAACTATCTAACCAAGTGGAAGCACTAGATATATGAGTTACAAATCTAAATTTGAAAGAATTAGAATTTTATCCTTCATGGAAAAAAAGTTATGCGTTATACGGTGGCGTCACTTTTTAAAAATATTTTCTCAAAAAATCTATTTTCATGGGAGATGGAAAAAGAAGTGCAATTTGATTCCAAAAATTTTGAAAAAAATATTTTTAGAATCTACAGACAAAATTTGATGAGACTCTAGTTTGCACCATCTCCAAATTCCTCACAGTTTAGCCGCTATAGGTGCCCGAATGTGAAGATTTAGTTAAAAATAATAATTTCAGTGTCCAGTTTGGCCAAAAATTGTAAACCACTATTATGGGATCACCCTTGTCCTTCCTCCACATCATGTACCTCTCTTCCACATCACCTACACATCATCCTACCTTTTCCCTCTCACAATCCACATGTCAAAATGTGAGGGCTTGTGAGTCCTCAACTCACCATAACCCTTCATCTTGGCCTTGTTAGATAAATCTCAACCATTGAATTCTCTAGAGAATTCAAATTTCTCTATAAATACCCCCCCTCTAAGGCAAAAAAGGGATGGACTTAGCCATTTTGCAACTAAATGCTACCATTTTGTGCACTCATTTAGCCATCAATTTCATCCATTTTCATTTGCATTCAAGCACATAGTCAATTTTTCCACTTAGCCACATCAAGAGTCATCAAGGAGCATACAAATCAATCCAAATCAAAGGCCAACCAAGGAGTTTCAGCTACAAGAAGGAAGGTATAATCATTTATCTTCATTTAACACTTTCCTTTTTGCATTTTACAAATTCCTTAGGCTAATCTTGAGGTGTTTTCATTATGTTTTCCATTGCATTTTAATTGTTTAGAACAGGTTAGACATTTTGGATATCACATTTTTGGCACACTCGGTGGGACCCACAAACGGGTTCCTATATTTCACGTTTGCTATTGTTGAGATTTTTGCAGGAACATGTCGCAGTGGGGCGACTACGCCCCTGATTTTTTCGCAGTGGGGCGACTGTGCCCCTGGTTTTCCGCAGTGGGGCGATTGTGCCCCTGATTTTCCGCAGTGAGGCGATTACACCCCTAATTTACTGCAGTGAGGCGACTACGCCGCCCTTTGGCTAAAAAGTATTTTCTGTGCTAACACTTTACTGCAGTGAGGCGACTACGCCCCCTTTTGGCTGAAAATTATTTTATGTGCTAACACTTTACTGCAGTGAGGCGACTACGCCCCCCCTGGGCTGAAAATTATTTTTGGCTAACATTTTTTCTGCAGTGAGGCGACTGCGCCCCCCTGGGCTAAAAATTATTTTGTACTAACACTTTTTTCTACAGTAAGGCGACTACGCCCCCCTTGGTTGAAAATTATTTTCTGTGCTAACACTTTACTGCAGTGAGGCGACTACGCCCCCCCTGGGCTGAAATTTTTGGCTAACACTTTTTCCGTAGTGGGGCGATTATGCCCCTGGTGAGGCGACTACACCCTTGGTGGGGCGACTATGCCCCTGGTGAGGCGACTACGCCCCCTAGACTGAATATTTTGTGCTAACACTTTTTCTGCAGTAGGGTGACTATGCCCCTGGTGGGGCGATTACCGATTTTAGTTGAGGCTTACCACGCCGGCCGAAAATTATTTTGGCTAACACTTTTTGCGAGGTAGGAGCAACACTTTTAAGTAGCGACTACTGGCTGAAAAATTATTTTTGGCTAACACTTTTTTGCAGTTGAGGCGACCGCCCCCCTGGGCTAAAAATTATTTTGTACTAACACTTTTTCTGCAGTGAGGCGACTATGCCCCCTGGGCTGAAAATTATTTTTGGCTAACACTTTTTCTGCAGTGGGGCGATTACACCCCTGGTGAGGCGACTACGTCCCTGGTGGGGTGACTACGCCCTTCGTGAGGCGACTACGCCCCTGGTGGGGCGATTACGCCCCTGATTTTTCGCAATGAGGCGATTACGCCCTTGATTTACTGCAGAAGGGCGACTGCGCCCCTGGTCACCGCAAAGCAACGCATTTTAGAAGGTAAAACTGTTATTTTGGCTTCGATTTTTTGTTATTTTCTCCCTAACACTGTTCTTGCAAGGATACGAGTGTTTTTTGCTAACTTTTTGCAGCATATTCTTGTGAAGTTGATGAAAAAAATGGGATAAAACATCTAACATTTGCTTGCAAGGCTATCCGTTTGCTCAAACTTTTTAAACTACCCTTGTTGTTTGCATTAATCTAAGAACATAGTTTAATTAGAGAGAGTAATATTCATTGTTTGTTGTTCTTGTCTTTTTGTGTTACCCAAAGGGAGCATTAGCTTGTTTTCTCTTTCCCCTTGCACTTTGTGTGAGCTTAGGGAGTAGTTGGAGATGGTTAGTGCTTTCTTTATAGTGGGACCTGCTTGGGGATTTCATCACCCCAAGGGACGATTCCAACCACGCGTACCGGTGGGGTATATAAAGGGGGGAGAGCGAAATCTGTACCCCAATCCAGTCACGTTGTAATTGGTAGAGCGTCGAAGCTAGGGTGATACCTAGATAAACGTGAAGAGTTGGTTCAAGCCCTTCAGTATCTTGCCAGGGTTCTCGACTCACGCTTGTGACGGGCCGGTGTTCACAGTTGTGCCTCACGTACCGAGAGTATATCAAGGACTCCCTAGACACCTTGTGCATCCTAGATTAAGACCTCTTTGGCCATACCCTTAACACTAATCAGAGGATTGTGTTTGCTTGAGAGTGTTTTCTTGTGAGAAACCAGTGAAATTTTTGACAAATTGGCCTTATCATTGTCATTTTAAAGTCCTTGCCATAGTCATTTTCATCAAACCAAGTCTCTGATTTACCGCAGTGAGTTGATTACGCCCCTGATTTACCGCAGTGAGGCGATTACGCCCCTGATTTACCGCAGTGAGGCGATTGCGCCTCTGATTTACCGCAGTGAGGCGATTATGCCCCTGATTTACTGTAGAGGGGCGAATTTTCCCTCCTGAACACCCGAAATCGCCCCATTTGGATCCGTTTAGCCTCTAAACCATCATTTAACCATTCCCAACCCTTATCTCATCATCCTAAGCCTCCGTTTTGTCACTCTAAACCTCCAAAAAACCTCCATTTGATCATTTTAAACCCCCATCTTTACCATTCCAAACCTTCACTTAGCCATTCCAACATTCGTTTGACTAAGTAGTCTTTCATCCCTTTCAAATCCTCCTCTCACTCGTTTCGAGTAATATTTCATCCATTCCAAGCATCCATCTCCTCATTCTAGGAGTTGTTTATCCTTTCCAATCAATCGTTTACTCATTTTGAGTATTCATTCATCCATTTTTATCATCCATTCCTCCAATCAAATCATCATCCAGATCCCCTAAACTTCATCTCGAGTTATTATCCAAATTGACCTAAGTGTCTGATCTGATCGTCCTCATCAACATTTGCTTAGGATTGTCATCTGTCCTAAGTTAATCATCATCGTTGGCCCAATCAATTCACCTTCAATCTCAAGGTGGATTCGGTGCTACAATCATCCATTTATCCTTTAATCCGATCAATCAGCATCCTAAGTCACCTGGGATAATCTCCGAACGGGGTTTTTCAATTCCTCTCATCATCCTATCTGATCCATCAGTTGATCTTATCAATCATCAATCAACCTTATCCAATCCAATCCAATCACATCACCTTCGACCTAATCAATCTACTTCTATCTTGAAGCAGATTCGGTGTCGATCGTCAGAATCAATCCCATCGCATCATCCAATCATCCTAATCTGAGCTTTAGTCCAATCCTGATCTGAGCTTGACCTAAATCCCGATTTGAGCTTTAGTCCGTTCCATCCAAAAATCCAAAATCTTTCATCCATCCTCTTTATCCTTTCATCATCATGAATTCTTATCCTCCATCAATAGTGGTCAAGGGAAACCCTAACTACGTTGATGACGATAACGAAAGTCTTGTCGATCAAGAGGAATATGACATAGATTCCCTTGACACTATCATTGCTAGTGAGCTTTCTCCACCCACTTTCCAAAATCCAATCACCCCCTCGAGTTATCTCGTTATGTCTTCATCCATGCCTAACCATGTTGCTTATGCAACCTTTGACAAGGGATATCCATCATACCCTTCATCTACATCATCCTCTTATCCAACACCCACATCCTCTTATCCTAGTCTACCATCTCAATACCCCTATCCTAATCCCCCATCCACATCCTCCTATCTAAATCCTTCATCCACATATACCCACCACCCTAATCTTCCATGCCAATCTGCTCACTCTAATCCTACATTTGTACCTTTGTATCCTAATCCAACATCCACATCAACTTATCCTAATCTGACATCCACATTTCCCTATCTCAATCCACCATCTCAATTTTCCCATCCTAATCCACCATCCCAATACCCTTACTACAATCCACCACCCGCATCCTCATGTCCTAATTCACCATTCCAATCCCCTTATCTTAACCCTTCATCTAACCTTAATCCCCCATCTATTTTCAGTCCTACATCCAATCCCATTCCCCCATCTAATCCTAGTCCACCAATCCATAATCCTTCATGCACTCCTACCACGCCATCTCAGCCTAGAGCATTCAAGTTCTTCACTCCAGAAGTTCTCCAAGGACTTATAACCAAGAAGACATCTCCCACTCCACACCTTAAAGTTATGGAATCATGCCATCCCAACCCATCATCCACGGTCATCAGAGATAAGACCCTTCTCCACCCAACACTTGTCATTGATGGTACCACCCCTAGCACCACTCAAACCATCACATCCTCTGAATCCATTGAGCCCCCATCTCCTACCATCACATCCTCTGAATCAACTGAGCCCCTATCTCCTACCATCACATCCTCTGAATCCACTGAGACCCCATCTCCTACCATCACATCCTCTGAATCCGTTGAACCCCCATCTCCTACCATCACATCCTCTAAATCCACTACGTCCCCATCCCTTACCATCACATCTCCTGAATCCATTGAACATCCACCTCCTACTCCAAGAGTCATCGAGCCCATCGACGAAGCCCAAATCCAATCCACTAAAATCCATTCTGATGATTGCATCGAATCCTCCATCCTTCCATCTCCCCAATTTGAAGAGTCTCTCCAACACTCTGTCATCCTTCCATCCACACAAGATGAGTCATTCCAAGAGTCTAATCCAAAGCATGCCAACATATCCCATTCTCCAGATCAAGATCCTACCATCCCATCTAGTCCACCTCAAGATCACAATCCCCCATCCATTTCATCCCATGATCCCCTTGTCGTTCAAGCTTCCACCGCTCCATCTCCATCTTTATCGCGTGATCCCACTACTACAACTCTAGATCCTATCATATCCCCTAATCTCTCTCCTAATACCACCCATCCAAACGCTGTTATCCCATCATCTCCCTCTCATGATCCCCCATCATCGCCTAAAACTGTTACCCCCACACCGCTTGCATATGCTCTTGGTACCCTCACCTTCTTCCATGGTGGCCTCCTCGCAGAAGAAAAACACAGTGTATTTACCACCCATCATCCTCCACCTAATAATGGACTCGCATCATGTTTTCAGAATAACACAAATCCTATCATGGATCGCATGCTCAAGAAAATGAACTATCAAGGAAGAGGTCTAGGCCTTCATGAGCAAGGTATTTTGGAGCCCATCCATGTCAAAGAACAAATCTGCATGCAAGGTCTTGGACCTATTTCTCAAGACTCACAATCTAAAGATGTTGGTACAACCTCTAGACGTCCTCAACGAGCCTTTTCCAAAATAAATGTCGGCTCTTCCCATCGCCCCACCAAATCATATGTTGCCATCCCTCCTCTATCGTATCACCTCAAAACAACCGTCCATATTCCTCCTTCATCTGCTCCATCCATTTTGGGTCCTTACATCCCTCCATCCACCATCTCCCATCCTTCATCTACTCCATCCATCTTGGGTTCTTATGTCCCTCCACCCACTCCGTCTATTTTGGGCCCCTATACCCTAAAGTCACCTCCTCCATCTCGTCTTATCCATCCTCTCATCCATTCATCACCTATCCATGTCATCCATCGTAAACATCCCACTCGCATGTCCCCTAATCAGGATCAACAAAGACACATACCTAATCATCCTCCATTTACACATAATCCCCATACTCCTACCTCCATTACTCTACATCATCCATCTGCTTGCACCTGTCCCATTGCTAGTAAAAGCACTTTGGATGCCAAAGCAAAAATTCCTAAATCTAAAGATCCACATGAACCTCAAGCTCCTCATGTCCCCTCTAAAAGACATGGTGAAGAGAAGAAAAATCTAAATCCAAATCAAATCCATAGGCCACAAAGGCCCACCAAAGCAAAGATCAAAACCATGTGGATCCCAAAGAAAAAAGATGCAATGCCATCACATGAAAAATCTGTAAGAACATCCAAAGTCGCTAATCCAAAAGCTAATCATACACCCCTTTCATCTCCTAAGTCTGTTTTGGGTCCCTACGTCCCGAAATTCACCATTCCATCTCCTCCATTATCCCCACATTCTACATCCCTTAATCTTATTGTCTTTTCACATCCACCACCACATGTGCCAATGTTGGTCCTAAACACATCTCCCCATCACATATCCACCCCATCATTCTATCCATACCCTTTTCAACATCCCACCCATTACCCCACGTATCTTCCCCATCAAATCCCTCTAATTCATCCTCCTACATAATCCATTTATAAGGTTGTACCAACATCCAACCGTCGGTTCGAACATGGGCTCTTAACACCTTGTATGGAACTTGATGCTTAAGTCCTTCATCCACCTCCTTATCACATGTCTTCTAAATATGCTTATCCACCTCCTTATCCTTATCCATCTCCTTTTGCATGATATCCAAAATTTCAAAAAATCCAAAAAATAATAGTGCTATAGGCCAATTCCGTCTTCTAATGGTGAAAACTTGGCAAACAAGTACCTTGGATAAGTACCCTGATGAAAACCTGACAAACAGGCATCATGCATAATTCCCCATCTACACTTGGGGGCAACTTCCTGATATGCATTCCCTCCATCCACTATGCTTCCTGCTAGGTTTCCAGCTATGCACCCGTAACCCCCTCCATCCCACCTATCTTCCACATCCTACCATCATATCTCATTTATCTCCCATCCCTCCGGATCCTTCATGATCTTGATCAAAATGTGGGCACCTATCTATACATGCTTTGCCAATTCTTGGTATATACATCTCCCTTCATCCATGCTCGTTGGGCTCCCTTGTCACCTGACCATCCCCTGCCCCATTTCCCATCCACTCGCCTTCCATCCTCATGCCCTACTCATATGACATATTCAGAGTGGAGGCATTCAGCTTTCCCTTTGTGATATAGTCCTGAGACATCATCTAGCACAACATCCCTTCATCTCATCCATCTATCATAGCATCCCTTCCATCTCCCCATCCTTATCTTCATCCATCTGTCCCAGCATCCCCATCTCCCAATCCTTATATCCCCATCCATCTCTCACAAAGACTCTCCATCTCCCCATCCTTATCTTCGTATCCATCTATCCCAGCATCCCTTCCATCTCCCCATCCTTATCTTCCTATCCATCTATCCCAGCATCCCTTCCATCTCCCCATCCTTATCTTCCTATCCATCTATCCCAGCATCCCTTTCATCTCCCGTCCTTATATCTCTATCCATCTCTCTCATATAGCATTCCTTCCATCTCTCCATCCTTATCTTCAGATCCATCTGCCCATCCCAGCATCCCTTTCTATCTCCCAATCCTTATCCCTATCCATCGACACAAAAGACCTTCCATCTCCCCATCCTTATCTTTATCCATTTATAACAGTATCCCTTTCATCTCCCAATCCTATATTCCTATCCATCCACAATCCTCCTGACCTTTCATCCCTATATATCTCTATCCATTCTTTCATCTTTATCCTCATCCCATCTCACAATCCCTTGTCATTGGTATCTAGCTATAGGCCTCCCTCCATGCAACCCAATGCCATTTATCTAATCGTCATCACTCCTACTTCTCTTGCTTGCACATCTTTCCAATCCCCTATCACTTTCATCACTCATCTATCTATCATATCATCCTCCCAAGTCATTTTAATGATTCGGATAACTATCCCATCCCTGAGCTTTATGTGATCATCATCATACTATCCAATCCAACAGGTCTATCCTATCTTGGCGTATCGGTCCCATCTTTTTATCCACTTATCCTATCATCTTATCATCCTTTATCCATCATTTATCTTTGGTCTCTGGTCGAACTATGTTGCCCCTGCGCTTTCATGTAGGCAAGGTCGATCATTTGATCCGCCCCCGGGGTTCCATCATCGATCTTCATTGTCCACTTTGCTCCTCTATCATCTAGTGTCAGTCTTTCTGCTCTATCCGTCCACTCCTTTATCATTTATCGTTAGTCTTTTCTTTTGTCTCTCTGGTCCTTGTCATCCACCATCAGTCTTCATCGTCCTCTTTCTACTTTCATCCATGGTCAGTCGACAACCTTTTATCGAACTACGAAGGCTCTGCGCTTTCACGTAGGCAAGGCTAATCTTTGATCGGCCCCTGAGCCCCTAGGTCTTTAGGGTGTGTCAGTATCATTTCTTGTCTTCCTTGTGTCATGTCATCAAGCCATGCCCTTATCTAGCCAATTCTTCACAAATGAGACCCACATGTATCATGAAGTCCAATCGATTTTGAACATCTCACGTCATAACAATCTTTTAGTTTAGTATCCATCATCTTCGGTCTCAACAGGATGCATCCTTCCTAACAGACCTCATCCATCCCATCCATCCCCTTGATCCTATAGCAAAGGACATTTGAACTTGATTGCGATCTTTTGATGCTTTTGGCTTTTGTTTATCATTTAAGCTCCCTATCATCACTTGTCATGGTCACCTTGATCCATCATATCATGGTGTGCTTTGACTAGTCAACATAGGGGCATATCTTGATCTTTTTATGTCTTTTTTTTTTTGTGTCTTCTTGGTTGTCCCACGTAGTACCCACCAAGATCCTTGCAATCTTGTGTTACGCTGGGGCATCCTCTTGTGCTTGTGGTTATCTCAATACCTGGCCCGACCAAGGTCTTCTTGACTTTAGGGTGTTGGGATAGCCTTCTTGTCTGTTGTGTTTATTTCATTCATTAGACACTAATACGCCTTGGTTCCACATACCCTGGCACTTGGTGTCTTATGCTATAGCAAAAATCAGTGCTCCGAAGATGACAAATTACATTAGGATTGCATTTCATTTTCTATTTTATCATCTTGCATGCATCCCCCATCCATTCATCCTTCATCCTTATCTCGCATCTCTATCCAATCCCCATCCATTCCATTTAGCCCGAATCATCTAATCATATCCTTGGTCTTGTTCTCAGTCTTTTTACAAGCCTAGATCCAATCATCCTCATCATCATCATCATCATCCCATTTTATTCTTCCATATCCTTTCGGTGTTTTTTGGAATGTATCCTTCCCTCATCAACAACACTTTCATCATCATCATCATCATCATCAGGAGGTACTCTTCCCTATCCTTTAGTGGTGTTTTGGGATGTATCCTTCCCTCATCAATACCACTCATTGGGATGTATCCTTCCCTATCCTCATTGACAACATTCCATCCATCCTCAACCCCTTTTGGCTTGTACCTTGACTGGGGCAACATCATCTTTGTCTCTCCATCCATTTTTGTTTCCCAACCTCCTATCGCCTTTTCATCCTTTCATATCCATCCATTTTCATCCTCTTCCTCATCTCCCATTTCATCATCTCATCCATTTCGAGAGCACATCCGTGTTTTCTTGAACCCGCATGTCCTCGAACCCACATGTCCTCTCGAGGGGGCATCCTCAAACCCTACTTTTCATCTTCACCCCCATCATCTTTCTTCCTAGTCATCTTTTCCAATCTAACCATCTCCTTCTGCGTTCTATATTTTAATATTCTTTGAAATGATGCTACTTCGTAACACCATCTCAAAGAGGGGAAAAATGTAGACATCTAAATTTGGACACTTAATTTATCCAAATTTATCACTTTTCATCTAAACAACCTCTTATCCAAGTTAATTAAATATTACTATTATTTAATTAATATCTTAATTCTGTCAAATCCATAAAGTATTTAATTAATAAATACCTTACCCTCCTCCCTTTTCATCAAATGAATTAAATACATTTATTTAATTCCTCACATGTCATTTTCATCTAATCCTAATCCATCTCTAATCTCTTCATTAAGAATGTGCACATGCCTAATCCTTGATTAGGATGTGTCACATCCTCCAACTTTTGCAAGTTGGCTTCTAATCCTCATTAACCCCTAATTATCTTCTAATTACTAATTAGTTAAAACTAATTAGTACCTTGGTCAACTCTCCCCATCCCAAGGAATTTTTAATTCATTTTTATTCACCCTAGGCTCTCTCTCTTCCCCATGTGTGAATTTTTAATTCACTTTTATTATTCTTAGAATCCCCTTTTCCCATGCATCTTCTAGAACCTTTGACTTCTCACATCAAGTCACATGTGACAAATTCCCATCTTTTGGGAACCTTCTCTTATCCACTAGATTCTTCCAATCATTGTGAATTTTTAATTCACTTTTATTCTCCCAAAGCTTTCCCCTTCCCCATGTGATCATTGAAAGGTCACATCAAAGTATTTGGAAGGTACTTGTCATTTCTCCACATCATGTACCTCCCTTCCACATCACCTACACATCATCTCATTTTTTATCCACTTCACATTCCACATGTCAAAATGTGAGGGCTTGTGATTCCTCAGCTCACCTTAGCCCCTCATCTTGACTTTGTTGGATAAATCCCAACCATTGAATTCTCTAGAGAATTCAAGTTTCTCTATAAATACCCCATCCTCTAAGGCATTTGGGGGGGGACTTAGCCATTTTGCAACTAAATACTACCATTTTATGCACTCATCTAGTCTTCAATTTCACCCATTTTCATTTGCATCCAAGCATATAGTCAATAATTGCATTTAGCCATATCAAGAGCCATCAAGGAGCATACAAATCAATCCAAATCAAGGGCCAACCAAGGAGTTTCAGCTGCAAAAGAGAGGTATAACCATTTATCTTCATTTAACACTTTCCTCTTTGCATTTTACAAATTCCTTAAGCTAATCTTAGGGTGTTTTCATTATGTTTTCCATTGCATTTTAATTGCTTAAAATAGGGTTAGACATTTTGGATATCACACACATATCCAGGATGGAATAAAGAAATATCTGGGTGATATCTATTCCTTTTCTGTTATTTCTTCCTTGCTTCCTATTAGAGGCAATTTCTATTGCATATTTTGGTATTTTTTATTGTTTAAATATATTTTGTATACAATGGGTCCATGATCTCTTCTTTGTGTGTGTAAGAACATGTTTTGAAGTGTTCTATGTTATACCATTGGATCTATACAAGACCAAAAAATGTCTCAAGGATATTTGAGCTACACATTAGTGTTTCTCACTAAGACTTCTAGAAGACTATATAATCATCTTTATGAACCGTACATTCATTTTCTATAGAAATTTTATTTTATTTTTCATTATAGAGAAAGATATTTTGGACAATTTATTGTAATTTAACATTTTATATTGGAATTGTAATATTTAATTCAATTTTATAGTTTTAAACATAAAAAGGCATTTATCAAACAATAAATCAAATTGTTTGATTCATCCTAATGCTAATATAGAAAGTTGATTCTCAAGGAAAGCTACTTTCTTTGTCATAATCAATTTAATATATTAAAATTATTATGTTCATATTTCAATATGTATGTTTACTAAGCATTAATATATAAGAATTATATCAAATAAATGATAATAGGAAATAAAGTTGAAATCCCAAAAATATGTTGATTGTATGTCTCTACAAAGCCTTTTTTCCAATTTCAATTATAATTAAGAAACATATATATGAAAATAGTTGTGATTAATTTTTCCATTATGTTATAGAAAAGGTAAATAAGATTGTGAAATAAAAAGATAATCTCTATAAAGATATATTTATCTTCGCTACATAGAAAAATCTACCTATAATTATTAGAGGATGCACACTTTAACACTATAACTTAAAAAATATATATTTTCTCTCATACAACACTACTATGTTAAAGTATGATTTTCTTACCAAACTATGTTTTCCTTGTACATATTAACTAGATATGACATGTTTTAATTAGTCAAGTGTAATGAAAATATATATAATCGCATTTCCTAATATAAAATATCACTAGGTACTTGTTTATGGGATATTAGTTAGAGTTAGGTAAATAAAACAAAAACTAATTACAACATTTAGAAATTAATAAGTATTAAAAACAATGAATTTTAGGATGTAATTTGAATAAAATACATAATAGGATCTAGTTAAAATTTTATTTGCACAAAATTAATGTATTTTTCTTATGCTAGACTTAATTATTCTCAAATGTGTGCTCCACCAAACTAATAATTTGATTGGTTTAACAATACAAATAATTTCATTTAATCAAGTCACAATTTATACTAATACAATGTAATTTTATTTACATGACTTAATTAGTCCTAAATATGTTTCCCTTGAATTGAAAAAATTAACAGGTTAATTATGGATAATCAAGCCATAATGATGATTAATTATTTGTAAAATGATTATTATGGTTTGATTTTCCTTAATTGTGTACCTAATTAGTCAATAAATGAACAACTTAATAAAATGTGCAATACGATTCACATACTCATCCATGTGTATGTGATGCGGAGGCATTGGCTTTGTTGGTGAGTGTTAGGGCTCTTTGCGTGTTGCTAAAGTTTCTCTCATCCTTGACACTACCCATTCAATTAAAAGCTCTTTGTGTGATGTGCAAATCTCACTAATTTCATTTTCCTCACCCCATGGTTAGTTCAAAGGATAGCCATTATAAAAACTCATGGATTCATATGTTCTTTCTCCTATGTTTGTTTTGAATGAGTCATAGGATTTTGAGCTCCCTTACTAATAACATTCCCAATATTTTGCATCTTTCTAAATCTTAGTTGACAGATCTAATTAAATATCACACACTTCAACAATCATCAATCAATAGTAATTTTACTACTCACCCTTATTAAAAAGAAATAAATCTTTGTTCTACTTTAACTGATCAATATTTACCTTTGCTGACCAAAATTTACCTTTGTCTATTAGTGATTTAAGAATAAAAATAAAAAGTTGTCAATCCCATGAAGAAAAAAAAATTTATGCTAGAGGATTAATTGGAATCTTTTCTTGGAAAATAGCAGCCCCTACGTTTTAGGACTGCAAATTTCATCGGGTGAAATTGAGGTGGGGCTAGAAATTGCCCCTACAACTTAGAAATTTTTTCTACCACTTATCTATCACTTAAAATTTTAAATTCTTAAAAGAAACCAAAAAAATGAGAGAATTTTTATTTATTTATTATTTTTTATCAAAATAATCCAATTTGTTCCTTAAATTTTGGAGCTCAAACTTTTAAGCTGAATTGCAAAATTGAATTCATGAGACCACCAGCTTTAAAATATTCCTAAAAACTCTCAGCAGCACCCACTGAAATTTTTTGGGGAAGCCCCCTCCATGAAACCGTACCCTTAGAAAAAGTCTATAAAATTGTTGTTTAAGAAGTATCGCTCAAAACCAAAGCCGAAAATCTCTCTAGAAATTCACTTTTAATGGATTGGATAAATTCATAATTGATTGTAACTATGCTGACTGTAACTGCAGGAGACAGATTTTTTTCAGAGCTAAAACTTAACGGTTGCTGTGATAAGAGATGAATCAGAAATGACATACAACTTATGACGTCAGCTTAGAGGCTATTCGCTCTCTTGTTTCCCATGGCATCTAAGTATGCACGTAAAATTATTTTATTCTCAACGAACGTATTGTCGTTTTTGCATGTGCAGAATGAATCTGGACTGAGGAAATTGTTCCAACGTTTAGATAATTGTATAATTAAACGTAAAAACTCATAGTTTATATGGTAGTGACGTATGGGAGGATGGTGTTTTCTTAAAGAATATGATATATAAAGTGACGTTATATGTTTTTAATTTGTGTATGATGTATTTAGTCATACAATCATGATCAGCGTGGGGTGAGAATCCTATTTTATTTGGCGGTATGTCATTGTAATTCAGGCGGAGGCGGCCCCAAAACTTAGATTCATAATACTTGCTAATTGCAAAGGTTCTCAAAATTATTTTGATGATATTGATCAGCAACTGTTCAATGTCAGAAGTGTATTCCTGGATAATTTTGCTGAAATATAAGAAAACTGTGAGATTGACAAAAATATTTGGACTGGAATTCGAAATTAAAATAAATCAAAAAACATTTAATCAGTAATAATACCCTTTAAAATAATAACAAGAATGCATCACACTATTTTCTCTAAGAATGGATGAATTTAAAAGGAAGCCTCACAGGGAATACGTTTTGTAGAATTTGCATAAGAATTCTCAGCCGTAAGATTAGAAATCCAGGAAAACACGTTTAAAGAATAATTGAATGAAAAATTAAGAATGAATTTACAAGGCTGGCGATTATATCATTATGGGTGACGGCGTGAGGGGAAAAAGAAAGGTGGGGAGCGGAGAAAGAGGCTCCAATTTCTCTAATTTTGCAAAAACGTCCTCCTCTCTATCGTTTGCATCCCTTTTAATCTTTGTGCGCGGTGGCTGCTCAGTCTCCTTTTCAATATTATTTCTGCGCCTCTTGTTGGACTCCACATCACCGCACTCTGAGACGCACTCAGCATAGGCGGAAGCGTTGAGGGGAAAGTTGAGCAGAGCCTTGGCCCCTCTCATTTTGAAAGCGGCACGGTCATATGCCACAGCGGCGGCCTCCGCGATGTCGAAAGTCCCGAGCCAAATGCGGGCCCCACGCCTGGCAGAGTCTCTAATCTCAGCTGCGTATTTCCCCCACGGTCTGCGACGGACTCCTCTGTAATGCCGCTCACACGGAACCGAAATCTTCAGTGACGAACTAACAGTCCGTTTATTGCCGCATTTCAATCCCTGCTCCGTATTGCCAGGCAAATGATCTCCGTCAGTGCGTGGAATTACATTTTCTGTTAAGTTGGGGTCTACCAAATCGGAGTGGGCAGTGAATATGGAATCCTCGCCGAGCAAATGTAAGGCAATCTGTTGAAGAGCTGAATAATAATCTTCCCTAATGATTTTCAGAGCCACTGATTTTGAGCTATCTTAAGTTTAGCTTGGGTTTGATATTGAAGAGGTCTGTCAGATGGATTGTAGTAGTTGCTTATTTAGAGAAGGGGATAAACAATAGAGAAGCCGCTGATAATATAAAAATCCGACATTGACGGGCGTAGTAAGAGCATTGGTTTGAACGTGGACCAGCCGTCGCCCACGTTTGTTAGGAAAAGAAAAAATACGATATTGCCTACATATTTCGCGGAACTTTCGTAGCCAATTTCATGTGTCTTTTGAAAACATCAATGACCTCACCATGTTAACAAAAAAAAAATTAGAAGGGTTTTTTTTTTTAATATAGAGATATTTTAATTATTTTTTTAATAAATAAATAGTTTTATAATAGAATTAAGTAAAAAATCTATTTTAATAATTTAGTTTAACAAAATACATAACTGAAATAAAAAAATATAATAAAAAATGGTTTCTAAAAAATAAAATTAAAAATTACATAGATTATTATGGATATCTTAAATACAACTATCTTAAAGCATAGAGATATAAGACTAAACATCTATATTGAATTTGTTATTTAGGATAAGATTGATCTCTTAATAAAAAAATTAATATAGGTGAGGTAGGGGAGGTAGGGGAGAGGGACCTATACTGGAGCACCCTAACTTCGCGTTTCTCAAAATCCTACGTGGAAATTTCAAATCACTCCCAATTGTACAATAGTTTATTTGGTAACTCATGTGCTTCTATATTTAGTTTTAGGGTCACATCATCAAATATGATGCCACATTAGCATGCTTTTTGTTGAGGTATCCAAAAAGGCCCAAAAAAAAAGTGAGATGGATAGTGGTGCACTAAGTCATGTTTTATTGGTGCGCTGATGTGGCTTCACATGCACTTTGCGTACTTTATGGATAAAAAGTGTTTTCAATTGAATATTAAAGTGTTTTCTATAATAAAATTTATTTTATGTTAATATATTTATAAAAATATACATTTTATTTGAATGATTTTATCTTTAAAAAAAAAATATTTCTTAAACAAAAAATGATTTGAAAGATTATATTTTATTGTCTTAAATTAAAGATAATTTTTTTTTTATTGATATCCCATTTCAATAAATGAAATGAAAAAGTACCAAATATATACACTGAATCTTACATTTTATTTTATAACATCACTCATTCCCAACTTGACTAACATATAAAATGCATATATAAATTTTCTATATTATTTGCAAATATCAAACCACTTGTAAGCTGAGTTGGAAGTTTTGTCTAGATTAATTGTACATATGTTAAAAGAGCAATATATATATTGAGAGGAAATGATACACTCACGTCAATCACTCGTGCGTCATCTCTATTTCCGGGAATGGAATGTGTCAACAAACTTAAAATATTTATTTACTACAATTGCGTTATTTTAGCCCACACTAGACCACCGAATATGGTCATCAATTGCCTGTAGCCATCTCACAAATTCTTTAAATATTTCTCAAGTTTCGTTTTGACAAGGAGATTCATCTTAAATGACACGTTTATCTGCCTCCCTTAAAATAGAGCTTTATTTTCTTTAATAGCGTTATTACTCCCTCATTGCATCCTAGATAATTTTAGCTGCCATTTCTTTTATTACTCCCTCATTGCATCCTAGATAATTTTAGCTGCCATTTCTGTTTTTATTTCAAGTAGATTAGAGATTGGAGTATAAATTTAAAGAACTTTCAAAAAGAATCTCATCATAGTGTGAGTAGATGTCATTTCTAATGTAGTTTATACTATATTATTTGTTTTTAATAAAATCATTTCTTGGATGAAATTGTATAATTGAAATAGTTGCTCTTATTTTTTAAAATTTATAATGAGTAAATGTATTTATACTGGTTCTAGGAAAAGTCACCGCGAGCAGGTGAATTTGTCGTATGCTATTTATACTTATTTGAAATAATTGCTCTTATTTTTTCAAATTTGTAATGAGTAAATGTATTTATACTATAATTATTTTGAATAAAAGAAGTATTTTGTCAAAAAGAAATTGAAGATATAAAAGACAAAATGATGTGTCATGTGTCTATTTTTAATATTTTTTATTTATAAATAAATTATTATTAATTTTACAATATAAATATTTTGGAAAGTTAGTAAATATATTTTGATGAGCATAAAATGAATTTTTATAATATAAGTCATAGAATGTGTATAGAATGTGATCAAAATTTAAATTTTCAAATACATAAAATTGAATAGAGGTTATTATGTTCATATTTCAAGGTGTATGCTTATTAAGCATTAATATATATTAATTATATTAATTAAATGATAATTAGTGAATAAAATTGAAATCCGAAAAATGTGTTGATTATATATCTCTACAAACCCTTTTTCCCAATTCACTTTTAGTTAAGAAAAATCTCAATGAAAATAGAGTTGGATAAATTATTTGCAATTAATTTTACCATTGTGTTGTAGAAAAAATAAATAATATAATCAATACTAATTTATAAAGAAAAAATAGATATAAAGTGTGAATGAAAAATAAATAGATTTCCTCTAGAAACATATATTTATCTCTTACATATGGATAAATTTACCTATAATTATTAGAGGATGTATAAATTTCAACTATATAAGTAAAAATTACATATTTTTTTATTACAACTATATAAATTAAAAATTACATATTTTTTTATTACAACTATATAAATTAAAAATTACATATTTTTTTATTACAACACCATATTAAAGTGTGATTTTCTTACCAAACCATGTTTTTCTAGTAGATAGTAACTCTATAATATGTTTCAATTAGTCAAATATTTTGAAAATCTATTCAACTACATTTTCCTAATGCAAAATATCATTCGGTCTTTTGTTTATGGGATATTAGTTAGACTTAGGTAAATAAAAAAAACTAATTACAAAATTTTAAAATCAATACATATTAGAAACAATAGATTTTAAGAGGCAATTTGAGTAAAATGCACAATAAGATCTAGTTAAATTTTAATTTGCATAAAATTAATGTATTTTTTTATGTTAGGCTTAAATGCATACTCTACTAACTAATAAATTGATTGGTTTAACAATACACATAATTTGGGTTAATTAAATCACAATTTATACTAGTTGAATATAATTTAATTGAGATGAATTAATTACCCACAAATATGTTTCCCATGGACTAATAACTAGTTAATTATGGATAATCAAGCCATAATGAATATTAATTAATTGTAAAGTGATTCTTATGTCTTGATTCACCTAAGTTGTGTATCTAATAAACCAATGAACGATTTATCAAAATGCACTTCACATAGTCATCCATGTGTATATGATGTGGAGGCACTAGCTTCATTCGTGAGTTTAGGGAAAATTTTGTGATGTGCAAATCTCACTAATTTTATTTTCCTCACCCCATGGTTAGTATAAAGGATAGTCTTTATAAAAGATCATGGATTCATATGTTCTTAGTATTATGATTGTTGTTGAATTGAACGAGATTTGGACTATTGAGCTCCCCTATTAAGTATCTCTTCAATATTTTGCATCTTTCTTACTCTTTTTTATTTTTTGATATAACAGGGGTGTCCCTGTACCCCAGCCCAATGACCAACAACCCTTACCTTGGGTACCTGAGGCGAGCTAGGGCAAGACTAGTCCCTTGCGTGTGAGATCCCCTTCACGCAAGAAGCCCCACCTCTTAAACCTGGGAGCAGAGTCGAACTCGAGACCAATGGGAGCAAACCCACTTCCCAAGCCAACTCTACTACCCGTTTAGGCTCATCTTTCTTAATTTTAGTTGATAGGGATATCTATAACTACTAGCACACTACAATAATGAGTTGTAATAAGTACTAGGATACTAGAGCTTATCACACCTTTAGTTAACATAGCTTCTAATGAGTCCCAATGATTGATAGATCATCTATCACTAAAAGAATCAATCTACTTAAATATAACACACTTCAACAATTATACACTCAATAGTAATTTTACACCTCATCCCTATTAAAAATAAATACATAATTATTCTACTTTTATTGATAAAAAATTAGATTAGAATGACAATAAGAAATTGTAATTCCCTTGTGCCTTTCCCTTGTGCCTTCCAAACAAGAAGACAGTTTTTTACACCCGTATTAAGTAACGACGAAAAACACATTAAAAATTGAAATGAAATTAGGGAATATCTGTAAAATTGTCGTTTAAGAGGTATTTTAATAAGTATTACTCAAAGCGAAAGCCGAAAATCTCTTCAGAAAATTATTTTTAATTATGGATTGGATAAATTGATACTTGATCATAACTATGCTGATTGTGACTGCTAGATCGATCTTTTTAAGAGCTAAAATTTAATTGTTGCTGTGATAAGAGATGACATGCAACGGCTGACGTCAGCTTAGAGGCCATTCACTCTCTTCGTTTCCCATGGCATCTAAGTATGCACGTAAAATTATTTTATTCTCAACTAATATACTATTGTTTTCACATGCGCTGAATGAATCTGGACCGTTAGTAAATTGTTCCAACGTTCAGATATTTGTATGATTAAAATTTAAAAATCATAGTTTATATCGTAGTAACGTTTGGAAGGATGGTGTTTTTTTAAAGGATATGAATTATAAAATGATCTTATATGTTTTTAATTTGTGTATAATGTATTTAGTCATAAATATTAATCACAATAGATTAATATTTAAGTTTTTTAATTTGGGTGAGGGTTTATTAATGGTATATTTTAATTTTATTAGTTCATATGGTAATGTAATGTGATGTCTCTGCTAAAAAATATATTGTTTAGTAGTTAGAAATATGGTAAATTTTAATCGTTTGTTTAACTATCATTACAAATTGTAAATTTATGTCATCAATTTGTTTATTCTTATTGAGGTACCATTATAGACCCTAGAAAAGGTTCAACCAATAGTTATACATTAGACTTTAAAATCTAACCACTCAACTATTAGACTCTCTCCCTTATTTATATATACATTATAAACAAATAAGGGATACAATTGCAATTCTTCAATTTTTTTCTAATTTTATTTTATATTATTTTGAACATATATTATAAATATATTATTGTAGTGTTTAATTGATTTATTTGCAATATAAAATAAATATTATATTAGAATTTTATTTCAATTCTTATTATATATATTTTTATCTAGATCAACCTTTATTCCTAACCTTTTCCTAATCCTATGGAGTAGGTTGTATGGCATGACCTAGTCTAGCTCATTCAAAATCAAGCTTTCTAAAAATTAGTCATTTAGTTTATTCACTTATAAACTTAAAATTCAAACTGAGTAAGTATGTGTCTTTATAGACATTCCTATGTTATTAGAAATTAGTATATATTATCTAGGGTTAAAAATAATTACTATATTGACGCATTCAATTATAGAGCATCTAAAATTACAACTCCATAATACTACACTAGGAAAGTAGAATTTTACATTTTCATCTTACCGATGAAAATATTGTGAACTTATATGACCATTTAGGGGCTTGACTTGATACTAAAAAAATCCTAAGATTTTGTGTCTCACCACAAAATAAACACCCATTTGTTTTATAGAACAACCCTTATTTTAAAAATAACTCAAGAGATGAAAGTACATAGAACATAGAAAATTACATAATAGTGGAATTGGTCTAAGTTAGATGACTCAAACCTATCAAAGATTAGGTTGCATATCATAATCCAATTGCAGCAACCATTTTCTTTAATAATTTCTTACACCTCTTTTATCAGTACTTCAAATTCTCAATTTTTTCATAATCATTAAACATAAAATTAAACTCCACCACAAAG
>VDFB02353493.1:349857694-349999789 GCA_007258455.2 Sequoia sempervirens
AGACCAAAAAATGTCTCAAGGATATTTGAGCTACACATTAGTGTTTCTCACTAAGACTTCTAGAAGACTATATAATCATCTTTATGAACCGTACATTCATTTTCTATAGAAATTTTATTTTATTTTTCATTATAGAGAAAGATATTTTGGACAATTTATTGTAATTTAACATTTTATATTGGAATTGTAATATTTAATTCAATTTTATAGTTTTAAACATAAAAAGGCATTTATCAAACAATAAATCAAATTGTTTGATTCATCCTAATGCTAATATAGAAAGTTGATTCTCAAGGAAAGCTACTTTCTTTGTCATAATCAATTTAATATATTAAAATTATTATGTTCATATTTCAATATGTATGTTTACTAAGCATTAATATATAAGAATTATATCAAATAAATGATAATAGGAAATAAAGTTGAAATCCCAAAAATATGTTGATTGTATGTCTCTACAAAGCCTTTTTTCCAATTTCAATTATAATTAAGAAACATATATATGAAAATAGTTGTGATTAATTTTTCCATTATGTTATAGAAAAGGTAAATAAGATTGTGAAATAAAAAGATAATCTCTATAAAGATATATTTATCTTCGCTACATAGAAAAATCTACCTATAATTATTAGAGGATGCACACTTTAACACTATAACTTAAAAAATATATATTTTCTCTCATACAACACTACTATGTTAAAGTATGATTTTCTTACCAAACTATGTTTTCCTTGTACATATTAACTAGATATGACATGTTTTAATTAGTCAAGTGTAATGAAAATATATATAATCGCATTTCCTAATATAAAATATCACTAGGTACTTGTTTATGGGATATTAGTTAGAGTTAGGTAAATAAAACAAAAACTAATTACAACATTTAGAAATTAATAAGTATTAAAAACAATGAATTTTAGGATGTAATTTGAATAAAATACATAATAGGATCTAGTTAAAATTTTATTTGCACAAAATTAATGTATTTTTCTTATGCTAGACTTAATTATTCTCAAATGTGTGCTCCACCAAACTAATAATTTGATTGGTTTAACAATACAAATAATTTCATTTAATCAAGTCACAATTTATACTAATACAATGTAATTTTATTTACATGACTTAATTAGTCCTAAATATGTTTCCCTTGAATTGAAAAAATTAACAGGTTAATTATGGATAATCAAGCCATAATGATGATTAATTATTTGTAAAATGATTATTATGGTTTGATTTTCCTTAATTGTGTACCTAATTAGTCAATAAATGAACAACTTAATAAAATGTGCAATACGATTCACATACTCATCCATGTGTATGTGATGCGGAGGCATTGGCTTTGTTGGTGAGTGTTAGGGCTCTTTGCGTGTTGCTAAAGTTTCTCTCATCCTTGACACTACCCATTCAATTAAAAGCTCTTTGTGTGATGTGCAAATCTCACTAATTTCATTTTCCTCACCCCATGGTTAGTTCAAAGGATAGCCATTATAAAAACTCATGGATTCATATGTTCTTTCTCCTATGTTTGTTTTGAATGAGTCATAGGATTTTGAGCTCCCTTACTAATAACGTTCCCAATATTTTGCATCTTTCAAAATCTTAGTTGACAGATCTAATTAAATATCACACACTTCAACAATCATCAATCAATAGTAATTTTACTACTCACCCTTATTAAAAAGAAATAAATCTTTGTTCTATTTTAACTGATCAATATTTAGTTTGCTGACCAAAATTTACCTTTGTCTATTAGTGATTTAAGAATAAAAATAAAAAGATGTCAATCCCATGAAGAAAAAAAATTTATGCTAGAGGATTAATTGGAATCTTTTCTTGGAAAATAGCAGCCCCTATGTTTTAGGACTGCAAATTTCATCGGGTGAAATTGAGGTGGGGCTAGAAATTGCCCCTACAACTTAGGAATTTTTTCTACCACTTATCTATCACTTAAAATTTTAAATTCTTAAAAGAAACAAAAAAATGAGAGAATTTTTATTTATTTATTATTTTTTATCAAAATAATCCAATTTGTTCCTTAAATTTTGGAGCTCAAACTTTTAAGCTGAATTGCAAAATTGAATTCATGAGACCACCAGCAGCACCCAGTGAAATTTTTTGGGGAAGCCCCCCTCCATGAAACCGTACCCTCAGAAAAAATCTATAAAATTGTTGTTTAAGAAGTATCGCTCAAAGCCAAAGCCGAAAATCTCTCTAGAAATTCACTTTTAATGGATTGGATAAATTCATACTTGATTGTAACTATGCTGACTGTAACTGCAGGAGACAGATTTTTTTCAGAGCTAAAACTTAACCGTTGCTGTGATAAGAGATGAATCAGAGATGACATACAACTTATGACGTCAGCTTAGAGGCTATTCGCTCTCTTATTACCAATGGCATCTAAGTATGCACGTAAAATTATTTTATTCTCAACGAACGTATTGTCGTTTTTGCATGTGCAGAATGAATCTGGACTGAGGAAATTGTTCCAACGTTTAGATAATTGTATAATTAAACGTAAAAACTCATAGTTTATATGGTAGTGACGTATGGGAGGATGATGTTTTCTTAAAGAATATGATATATAAAGTGACGTTATATGTTTTTAATTTGTGTATGACGTATTTAGTCATACAATCATGATCAGCGTGGGGTGAGAATCCTATTTTTTTTGGCGGAATGTCATTGTAATTCAGGCGGAGGCGACCCCAAAACTTAGATTCATAATACTTGCTAATTGCAAAGGTTCTCAAAATTATTTTGATGATATTGATCAGCAACTGTTCGATGTCAGAAGCGTATTCCTGGATAATTTTGCTGAAATATAAGAAAACTGTGAGATTGACAAAAATATTTGGACTGGAATTCGAAGTTAAAATAAATCAAAAAACATTTAATCACTAATAATACCCTTTAAAATAATAACAAGAATGCATCACACTATTTTCTCTAAGAATGGATGAATTTAAAAGGAAGCCTCACAGGGAATACGTTTTGTAGAATTTGCATAAGAATTCTCAGCCGTAAGATTAAAAATCCAGGAAAATACGTTTAAAGAATAATTGAATGAAAAATTAAGAATGAATTTACAAGGCTGGCGATTATATCATTATGGGTGACGGCGTGAGGGTAAAAGGAAAGGTGGGGAGCGGAGAAAGAGGCTCCAATTTCTCTAAGTTTACAAAAACGTCTTCCTCTCCATCGTTTGCATCCCTTTCAATCTTTGTGCGTGGTGTCTGTTCAGTCTCCTCAATATTATTTCTGCGCCTCTTGTTGGACTCCACATGACCGCACTCTGAGACGGACTCAGCGTAGGCGGAGGCGTTGAGGGGAAAGTTGAGCAGAGCCTTGGCCCCTCTCATTTTGAAAGCGGCACGGTCATATGCCACAGCGGCGGCCTCCGCGGTGTCGAAAGTCCCGAGCCAAATGCGGGCCCCACGCCTGGCAGAGTCTCTAATCTCAGCTGCGTATTTCCCCCACGGTCTGCGACGGACTCCTCTGTAATGCCGCTCACACGGAACCGAAATCTTCGGTGACGAACTAACAGTCCGTTTATTGCCGCATTTCAATCCCTGCTCCGTATTGCCAGGCAAATGATCTCCGTCAGTGCGTGCAATTACATTTTCTGTTAAGTTGGGGTCTACCAAATCGGAGTGGGCAGTGAATATGGAATCCTCGCCGAGCAAATGTAAGGCAATCTGTTGAAGAGCTGAATAATAATCTTCCCTCATGATTTTCAGAGCCACTGATTTTGAACTACCTTAAGTTTAGCTTGGGTTTGATATTGAAGAGGTCTGGCATATGGATTGTAGTAGTTGCTTGTATAGAGAAGGGGATAAACAATAGAGAAGCCGCTGATAATATAAAAATCCGACATTGACGACCGTAGTAAGAGCATTGGTTTGAACGTGGACCAGCCGTCGCCCACGTTTGTTAGGAAAAGAAAAAATACGATATTGCCTACATATTTCGCGGAACTTTCGTAGCCAATTTCATGTGTCTTTTGAAAACATCAATGACCTCACCATGTTCACAAAAAAAAATTAGAATGGTTTTTTTTTTTAATATAAAGATATTAAAGTTTTGTTTTTTTTTAATAAATAAATAGTTTTATAATAGAATGAAGTAAAAAAACTATTTTAATAATTTAGTTTAACAAAATACATAACTTAAATAAAAAATGGTTTCTAAAAAGTAAAATAAAAAATTACATAGATTATTATGGACATCTTAAATACAACTATTTTAAAGCATAGAGATATAAGTCTAAACATCTATATTGAACTTGTTATTTAGGATAAGATTGATCTTTTAATAAAAAAATTAATATAGGTGAGTAGGGGAGAGAGACCTATAGTGGAACACCCTAACTTTGCATTTCTCAAAATCTTATGTGGAAATTTCAAATCACTCCCAATTGTACAATAGTTTATTTGGTAACTCATGTGCTTCTATATTTCGTTTTAGGGTCACATCATCAAATATGATGCCACATTAGCAATAAAAGTGAGATGGATAGTGGTGCACTAAGTCATGTTTTATTGGTGGCGCTGATGTGGCTTCACATGATTTGTCACTTTGCGTACTTTATGGATAAAAAGTGTTTTCAATTGAATATTAAAGTGTTTTCTATAATAAAATTTATTTTATGTTAATATATTTGTAAAAATATACATTTTATTTGAATGATTTTATCTTAAAAATTAATTTATTTCTTAAACAAAAAATGATTTGAAAGATTATATTTTATTATCTTAAATTAAAGATAATTTTTTTTATTGATATCTCATTTAAATTTTTATTGTGAAATGAAAAAGTACCAAATATATATATTGAATCTTACATTTTATTTTATAACATCATTCATTCCCAACTTGACTAACATATAAAATGTATATATAAATTTTCTATATTATTTGCAAATATCAAACCACTGGTACGCTAAGTTGGAAGGTTTGTCTAGATTAATTGTACATATGTTAAAAGAGCTATATATATATATTGAGAGGAAATGATACACTCACGTCAATCACTTGTGCATCATCTCTATTTTCGGGAATGGAATGTGTCAACAAACTTAAAATATTTATTTACTACAATTGCGTTATTTATAGCCCACAGCAGACCACCGAATATGGTCATCAATCGCCTCAGCAGGCCTGGAATTTGACGCCACCCCTGCCTGTCATATGAAAAATTTGTGACGGTTTGTTTATTTAAATCCCTGTCACTTTACGTTTTATGAAAAAAATTAACTGTCAAAAAACATTTAATTTATATTTTTTTATATAAAATTTTTAATATTAAAATATTATTGATTTTATTAATCATACATTATGAGGATAGCTTTTATGCCAATATTATGTGTTACAAAAGACTCTCCATGCATCTTTCATTTTGAAACCCTCACAACTCAAATGCAGTGAATCAACAAAAGAGTTTAACTCCCTTTTACAACCGGTAACATCAAATATGGATACAAATTCATTTACATTAAAAATTAAAAATAGTTTAATCCTTATTCAACTCATTATCTAAAATTTCAACATGCTCATCAATAAAACATAGCTATTGTATTATCTTGAAAAAAATCAAAGCCGATGAATCGCTTGTAAAAAAACAATTCTTTAAGGAAGTTGTTGTATTATCTTGAAAAAAATAAAAGCTGGTGAATCACCTGTAAAAATAATTCTTTAAGGAATCTGTTGTATTATCTTGAAAAAAATCAAAGTTGTTGAAAAAAATCAAAGCTGGTGAATCGCCTATAAAAAAAATTCTTTTAGGAATCAAAGCCTGTGAATCACTGTAAAAAAAAATGTTTAATCCTTAAATGTTGTATTATGTTGAAAAAAATCAAAGCTGAGAATAATTATTTGTAAAAGGAAAATAAAATTTCAACATGCTTATTGCTCACCAATAAGTTTGATGCTATATTATCTTGAAAAAATTCAAAGTTGGGAATCACTGCAAACAAAATGCTGCTTAAAAAACAAGTTACAATGCTATAAAATAAATGCTTTCAATAGTGAAAATTTGTGTTATGTAATTATTCATAAGGATATCCTATATATATTAAAAAATTTGTAAAATTAGAAAATATTGATAATTAGAAATAAATCTAAAAATCTTAAATTTAATGTTAAAGTTTCTAAATTACACAGAAAATAAATCTTGTTAAAATACTCAAAAAGTTAAAAATCAATTATATTATATTATGAAAAGATTTTGAATTAATATAATTTTTATAATAAATGTTATAAATCATCTATATTAATAAAAAGCAATGATAACTATTAGTAAAAATATCAAAATCTTTAAAAAATTAGAAAAAACTATATTTAACCTTGAAAATATTCTATTTTCAACAGATTTTGAATTAATAAATATATTTATAATAGATTATATATATTAATATAAAATGAAATTAGAAATAATTATTCCAAATCTAAACTAATTTATACTTTTAATATAAAAATTATTTTATTATATTATATATATATTTTTTATTCATATATATATATATACAATAAATTTTTACGGTTTAATAATAATTTTAAGTGTCAATTTTACGGTTATATAAAAATATAGCAAGTCAAATGATACGGTCTAATAAAATTTTAAGTTGTAGTATACGGTCCAAAATGCAAAAAACAGTCAAATAGACCATCAAATTCCAGGCCTAATCGCGTGTAGCCATCTCACAAATTCTTTAAATATTTCTCAAATCTCGTTTTGACAAGTAGATTCATCTTAAATGACACGTTTATCTGCCTCCCTTAAAATAGAGCTTTATTTTCTTCTACCGTTAGTGCCCCCTCTTCTTAGGCTTGTCTCCTTTAATAGCGTTATTACTCCCTCATTGCATCCTAGATAATTTTAGCTGCCATTTCTTTTTTTCTTTCAAGTAGATTAGAGATTGGAGTATAAAATTAAAGAACTTTCAAGAAGAATCTCATCATAGTGTGAGAAGATGTCATTTCTAATGTAGTTTATAAGATATTATTTGTTTTTAATAGAACCATCTCTTGGATGAAATTGTATATTTGAAATAGTTGTTCTTATTTTTTCAAATTTATAATGAGTAAATGTATTTATACTCGTTCTAGGAAAATTCACTGCGAGCAGGTGAATTTGTCGTATGCCATTTATACTTATTTGAAATAGTTGCTCTTATTTTTTCAAATTTGTAATGAGTAAATGTATTTATGCTATAATTATTTTGAATAAATGAAGTATTTTGTCAAAAAGAAATTGAAGATATAAAGAACAAAATGATGTGTCATGTGTCTATTTTTTAATATTTTTTATTTATAAATAAATTATTATTAATTTTACAATATAAATATTTTGGAAAGTTAGTAAATATATTTTGATGAGCATAAAATGATTTTTTATAATATAAGCCATATAATGTGTAGAATGTGATCAAAATTTAAATTTTCAAATACATAAAATTGAATAGAGGTTATTATGTTCATATTTCAAGTTGTATGCTTATTAAGCATTAATATATATAAATTATATTAATTAAATGATAATTAGTGAATAAAATTGAAATCTGAAAAAATGTGTTGACTATATATCTCTACAAACTCTTTTTCCCAATTCACTTTTAGTTAAGAAAAATCTCAATGAAAATAGAGTTGGATAAATTATTTGCAATTAATTTTACCATTGTGTTGTAGAAAAAATAAATAATATAATTAACACTAATTTATAAAGAAAAAATAGATATAAAATGTGAATGAAAAATAAATAGATTTCCTCTAGAAACATATATTTATCTCTTCCATATAGATAAATTTACCTATAATTATTAGAAGATGTATAAATTTCAACTATATAAGTTAAAAATTACATATTTTCTTATTACAACACCATATTAAAGTGTGATTTTCTTACCAAACCATGTTTTTCTAGTAGATAGTAACTCTATAATATGTTTCAATTAGTCAAATATTTTGAAAATCTATTCAACTACATTTTCCTAATGCAAAATATCATTCGGTCTTTTGTTTATGGGATATTAGTTAGAGTTAGGTAAATAAAAAAAACTAATTACAACATTTTAAAATCAATACATATTAGAAACAATAGATTTTAAGAGGTAATTTGAGTAAAATGCACAATAGGATCTAGTTAAATTTTAATTTGCATAAAATTAATGTATTTTTTTATGTTAGGCTTAAATGTGTACTCCACTAACTAATAAATTGATTGGTTTAAAATACACATAATTTGAGTTAGTTAAATCATAATTTATACTAGTTTAATATAATTTAATTTACATGGATTAGTTAGCCGCAAATATGTTTCCCATGGATTGATAACTTAATCAATTAATTATGGATAATCAAGCCATAATGCATATTAATTAACTGTAAAGTAATTCTTATGTCTTGATTCATCTAAGTTGTGTATCTAATCAACCAATGAATGATTTATCAAAATGCACTTCACATAGTCATCCATGTGTATGTGATGTGGAGGCACTAGCTTCATTCGTGAGTATTAGGGAAATTTGTGTGATGTGCAAATCTCACTAATTTTATTTTCTTCACCCCAATGTAAGTGTAAAGGACAATCCTTATAAAAAATCATGGATTCATATGTTCTTAGTATTATGATTGTTATTGAATTGAATGAGACTTGGGCTTTTGAGCTCCCCTACTAAATATCTCCTCAATATTTTGCATCTTTCTTAATCTTACTTGATAGGGATATCTATAGCTACTAGCACACTACAATAATGAGTTGGAATAAGTACTAGGATACTAGAGCTTATCATACCTTTAGTTAACATAGTTTCTAATAAGTCACAATGATTGATATCATCTATGACTAAAAGAATCAATCTATTTAAACATTACAAACTTCAACAATCATACACTCAATAGTAATTTTACACCTCATCCCTATTAAAAATAAATAAATAATTATTCTACTTTTATTGACCAAAAGATACTTTTGACTATTACTTACCTTGAATGTGATTGAAGAATGTCAATAAGAAATTGCAATTCCCTTGCCCCTTCCAAACAAGAAGATAGTTTGTAAAAAAACTTTTGACACCTGTATTAAGAAATGAAAAAAAAAGGTCACTAAAAATTGAAATGAAATAGGGAATATCTATAAAATTGTCGTTTAAGAGGTATTTTAAGAAGCATTGCTCAAAACCAAAGCCGAAAATCTCTTAAGTTTATTTTTAATTATGGATTGGATAAATTAATACTTTGCGGTAACTATGTTGATTGTGACTGCTCGATACGATAGGGGACCGATCTTTTTAAGAGCTAAAATTTAACCGGTCCTGTGATAAGAGATGACATGCAACGCATGGCGTCAGCCAAGAGGCCATTCACTCTCGTCGTTTCCCATGGCATCTAAGTATGCACGTAAAATGATTTTATTCTCAACTAACATATTGCTCCAACGTTTAGAATATTGTATAATTAAAATTTAAAAACCGTAGTTTATATGGCATTGACATTCGGAAGGATGGTGTTTTTTTTTAAGAATATTAATTATAAAATGATCATATATGTTTTTAATTTGTGTATAATGTATTTAGTCATAAATATTGATCACTAGATTAATATTTAAGTTTTATTATTGAGGTGAGGGTTTATTAGTGGTGCAACCTAACTTTATTAGTTCATATGGTAATGTAATGTGATGTTGACGCTAAAATATTATATTGTCTAGTAGTTAGAAATATGGACAATTTAAATTGTTGTTTTATGTATCATTACAAATTGTAATTTATGTTATCAATTTTTTTATTCTTATTGAGGTACCATAATAGACAGTAGAAAAGGTCCAACCAATAGTTATACATTAGATTTTAAAATGTAACCACTCAACTATTAGACCCTCTACCTTATTTATATGTATATTATAAGAAAATAAGGGATACAAATGCAATTCCTCAATTTTTTTCTATTTTTCTATTATTTTTAACATATATTATAAATATATTATTGTAGTGTTTAATTGATTTATTTTTAGTATAAAATAAATTTTATGTTAGACTTTATATTAATTCTTAGTATAGATTTTTTTGATCTAGATCAACCTTTATTCCTAACCTTTTCCTATGCCTATGGAGTAGGTTGTATGATATGACCTAGTCTAGCTCATTCAAAATATAATTTCTTGCTCCTAAATCAAGCTTTCTAAAAACTAGTCATTTATTTTATTCACTTATAAGCTTAAAATTCAAATTGAGTAAGGGCGTTGTTTTTATAGTCATTCCTATGCCATTAGCAATTAGTACATATTATCCAGTGTTAAAAATTATTACTATATTGACACATTCATTTATAGAGCATCTAAAACTATAACTCCATAATACTACACTAGGGATGTAGAATTTTATATTTTCATGTTACCTATGAAAAGATTGTGAACTTATATTGCCATTTTAGGGGCTTGAATTGATACTAAAATATCCTAGGACTTTGTGTCTCACCTAAAAACAAACACCCATTTGCCTTATAGAACAACCCTATTTTAAAAATAACTCAAGAGATGAAGGTGCATAGATCATAGAGAATTACATCAGTAGTGGAATTAGTCTAAGTTGGATGACACAAGCCTATCAAAGATTAGGTTGCATATCATAGTCCAATTTGCAACAACCATTTTCTCTAATAAGTTCTTACACCTCTCTTATTAATACTCCAAATTCTCTTTTTTTTTCACAATCATTAATCATAAAATTGAACCCCACCACAAAGTCATAATCAAAGAAAAGATGAGCACCTAAAACACTCTATAACTATTCAATATCCTAACTCTTTGATTTATATTTCATTTGTTTATTCATTGTATATTATTTGATTGGATCTAAATCTCTTATTAAATATTACTAGGATGATTTGGATTTTTCTTTATAACTATAAAATTGCTACTGTATAAAAATTGGAAATTTGACCATAAAAACAAAATAAAGATGAGAATTATGCAAAGTAGTGCTTAATGGAAATGTGTCAAATAACTACACATATTTCCTTTTCCTCTTTTACATATTTATTTCTCTCTTGCTTTACACATCTATTTTTTTAGAATATTTTAAAATAAAAAAATAGAATTTAACTACATCAAAATAAAAAATATTAAAAAAAAAAAAACAATTTACTACCAAAAACTCCTAAAATTTAAATGATAATTAAATAATAAACCAAACAACCACATTTATTTATTTTTATGTTAAATTAAACATAAATATAAAAAAAATACACAACAATTTTAAAGTTGATATTGTAATAAGACTCCTTTAATTGTAAACATAATACATTGTTCATAAAGTGAAAATTTGCTGAAGAATTCATGAACATAAGACATGTTTAAAGAATAAATGAATGAAAAAATAAGAATGAACAATTTATCAAAACATACAATACAATTGACATATTCATCAGTGTGTATGTGATGTGGAAGCATTGGCTTTGTTGGTAAATGTTAGGGTTCTTTGTGTGTTGCTAAAATCTCTCTCATCCCTAACACTACACTTGCAATTTAAAGCTCTTTGTGTGATGTGCAAATTTCACTAATCTCATTTTCCTCACCACATGGCTAGTTTAACGAATAGTCCTTATAAAAATTCATGGATTTATATGTTCTTATTCCTATGCTTGTTTTGAATGAGACTTGGGCTTTTGAGCACCCCTGCTAATGATGTTCTCAATATTTTGCATCCTTCTTAATTTCAATTCATGATAGGGGTATCTATAGCTACTAAAACACTATGGTCTTGAGTTGTAATAACTACCAAGTTACTAGAGCTTGTCATACTTTTAGTTAACAAACTTTTAAAGAACTTCAACAATTGATATTATTCATGACTAAAGGAATCTATTTACTTAAATATCACACACTTCAAGAAGCATACAATCAGTAATAATTTGCATCCCATCCCTATAAAAAATAGATAAATAATTGTCCTATTTTTATTGACCAAAATTTAACCTTTGTATATTAAGTTGAGTGTGATTTAAGAATGACAATAAGAAATTGTCAATTGCTTGCCCCTACCCAACATTAATGTATTCCTTTATCCATATTTTTAAAAACTCAATTTGAGAAATCCGAAGAAGAGTTACTTTGCCCCAAAAAGGCAAAGAAAAAGACTAAGACTTTTGACACTAGTATTAAGTAGTAAAGAAAAAAATCAATTAAAATTTGAAATAGGATGTAAAAAATCTATAAAATTGTCGTTTAAGATGTATCGCTCAAAGCCAAAGCCGAGAATCTCTTTAGAATTTCACTTTTAATGGATTGGATAAATTCATACTTATTGTAACTATGCTGACTGTGACTGCTGGATACGGCAGGAGACAGATATTTTCCAGAGATAAAACTCAACCGTTGCTGTGATAAGAGATGGCATACTACTTATGACGTCAGCTTAGTAGGATGGTGAAGGCAGATCCAAAATGCAACCCTGCAGAAAATACAGCAATTGGTGCAGATTCAACATGCAACCTTGCAGAAAACAAAATCTCCATTAAAAAATGAAACCCTATGTATTTTAAGTACGCTTTTTAACTATTTGAACGCCATGGATACCTGTAGATATGGAACATAACTGTTTCTTGATTTTGATTAACAAACTTCAATAACAATTCGACAACTATATCCAACACAATGAAGTGTTCTATGTTCCTAATTGCAAGCAAAGTTTTATTTTTAAAAGATAACATATAAATAAAAACACAGGTGGGTTAAGTAAAATCTAACTTGATATTTAATATTAAAAATTTACTGCGTATTTACTTATTTGAAAATTAAAAACCTACTTCGCCTTCTACTCATATTTACTTCATTGGTTCGTTAAAAAACTTAATTGGGCAGCAACACTATTTATACAATTAATCAGTTAATGCTTTTAAAATATACAATTAAGTCTTTATATCCATAACTGTCAACTATCGGGTATTGAAGCAATGAAAGCCCTAAACTATTCAAATCCTCCAAACCCTAACGGATAAATACAATGGAAATCATACTTTTAAAATATTTAGTAAAGATAAATCTAAAACATTAGCCGAAAGGGTTGTGGTCTAAAGGTTAAACAATTGCATTTTTAAAAAGCATGTGGCTGAACAGCTGCTGGATAAGATGAACACTACAAATTTGACCCGATAAATTCAAGGAAAACCATAATTAAAATTAATATTGAAGCTCGTGGACACTTTGAAAACAATAAATCTTATAACATCCTGTCAAAGGTCAATAGTCCAAAAGAATCGTGGATTGCAGTATTTGGAAAGTATTAAATAAGTTCTTTAATTTCCACAAGAAAAAAGCCGAAGACATCATACACAAGAAATCTAATCAATCATACCTTGTTCAAGAGCGAGCTATCCTTTGCACACCAGGTAACATTCACGGCCTGGCTTAACCAGCACACTCTAAGCGTTGACCGTTTAGGTGGCTGGTGTGGGCCCCTCTAAACCCGTCCATTCGCCGTTCCCTATCGGTGTCACTCGTGTAAAGTTTAAAAATTGTTTCTCCCGCCCATAAGATCTCCATATGCAGGTTTGACCCAAACAATTTTTATTTGCGTGCGCACTCTTGACTTGTGCCAAAATGGGAGCTTTGGAATAGGGTATGGACATCCATCGAAACATGATGGAAGGGAGATCATTGTCAGGCATATCGTGTAGTTGGAAATGCTCTGGTAAATATGGATGCAAAAATCTGGAAGCATAGAGAAGGCACGTGAACTGTTTGATCAGATTCCTCAAGGAAATGTGGTCTCATCGAATGTTATGATTGCAGGATATGCACAAAATGCCTTTGTTGTAAACGATTTTGAAGCTTTCAACAAAATGCGATTGGCAGGTGTAAAGCCAGAGTTCGCAAGCTCTGCCAGCATCCTCACAACTTGTGCAAAAATGGGAGCTTTGGAACAGGGTATGGGCATTCATCACATGATGAACGATAGAGGAATTTTGTAGATGTTATAGCTGCAACTACCCTGGCATACATGTATGCAAAATGTGTAAGCATAGACAAGGCATGTGAACTGTTTGATAGAATGCCTCCAAAATAAATTTCTCATGGAATGACCTAATTGTAGGATATGAAAAATGCGGAAGCTTAGACAACGCACCTGAACTATTTGACAGAATGCCTCAAAGAACATTTTTCTAATGGAACATCCTGATTGCAGGATATCAGCAAAATGGGTTTGTTGAAAGGGCTTTAGAACCTTGTCCTTCCTAGGCTCCTCATAGGAGAACTAGGTTGCAAATACATGCACAACGGACCACCTCCAGATGAAATTTTAATTATTATTTTTTATTTTTTATTAAAGGTCTGTTGTGTATGTGGTGTAATAGTTTTGGATGGGTATTGTATTTAGAGAGAATATATTTTCAACAAATAATGTAAGTCATGTATGTATAGATGAATTGTTTTGCAATCTAAATCATAGTCTTAGTTTCTTCTAATTGTTGATGGTGTTTTTATGCACTTCTCAACACAGGCAGTGCGTAGGTGCACTACCTCTCTTGAAAGACAATCTTCCACAATCAGATTGCAGAACACTATCCCAAGGTCTCTCAGATGTCAGGTCTTAACAGTGCTTGGATACTTCAATAGTTTAATGTGATTTGTTGGAATCACAAGGCGGTCTTACGCAGGAAATGCAAAGCAAGGATACAAAGCATGGAAGTTAGATCTTGAAATGGAGTTCTTAGGATGGAAAGCTGTTATGCATTGGCTGTAGGTTCAAACAACAGTCTTGGACTCCATTTTGTTGTTGGATTTGGCTTTACAATGTGCAATGAACCTTAACATAGGTCAGTTGTTAAAAAAAAAGGAAGGCAAGGGAGAGGAAAAGTTCCTAAGTCTGCAACTAGCTATGAATAGTGACAATGGAGTTCCTGCCACGGACAACTTCTCAAAACAATATCCCACTTAACCAGGGATTTCACAGTATCATGGAAATTGTGCTATCTTCTAAGGTCTACAGATATTTTATCCTTCCTCCACCACATGCATGCATGAATCAAAGATAAATGTTTGGAGCAGCTTCGAAATCAAGTCCTGGCTAACTTTGCACAGCTATCTACCATCAGTAAACAACAAAAAGTATGGACAAAGAAATCATCAACATGGCAGGAATTTTCATAATCACCCAACAACATTCCTAAAATCTACCCAAAGAAAGAAGACAGCTAACTAAACAGCAATAAAATCTAAGTCAAACATCTAACATTGGAGACTGAATCAAGTAACATGAGAGAAACCAAGAAAATACACCAAGTCAATGTCTTTTTCTTATAATTTTTTGCAGTATGTCTTTACAACAACTCAACTCTCCTCTTGCAAATGAGAGGAGAGCCCTATTTATAGTTTTCCAAAAGTCAAATGATTGGCCAAGATTAATTCTTATTGTGTGGCCAAGATTCATTACAAAATAGGGTTTCACCTACCCCCCAATAGATCACAATTTAAAATTATATTTTTGTTTTTACCCTATTTCGTCTTCTTGTTGATGGCATTGTAGCTCTTTTGTCATTTAGCGGATTGATGTTTTGTTGTAGCTACTCTTCAGAAAGTTCTTCATCTTTAGCTGGGTTGTCCTCTTGTCCCTTGGAGGCTATGTATTCGATGAACTTGAGGACGACCTCCTGGAGTTTTTCTATTTCGATGACTTCGCATCACAACACCTGGTAGCTCCACTCCTTTGCATTTTCTTCCAGCCTTTTCCAATCTTCATCATACCTTGAGCCTTGGTCTCTGAACAATTCTGATTGGTCGAAGGCGCGGGCAGCAAAACTCAAGAATTCCGTTGTGATTTCTCCAGCCATCCCATCCTTCATCTTCTCCTGGAACTAGGGTTTTATCTTCTCTGGATCCATTTGGACAATGGGCATATCATAGCCCATCATCATCTTAAGGTATCGGGTGCATTCTGCCCAGATTTCCTTGATCCACTCAATGTCCAGATCCACCCTGCTCAAGATTTGCTCCAACCTCTCCTTCCGGTTGTCAAAGTCTCTGCGCCACACATCCATCAGCTAGTGATCTTCTTTCTCAAATGCGAGCTTCTTCTTCCACGTGGCTTCAGGCAATTGAAGGATAGCTTCAATCCTTGGGAAGGTGGAGTCGTAGGTCGCGGGGAAGTTGGTGCAAAGTTTCTTTGTGCTCTCCAGAGACTACATTAGGTCCACGAACTTGTTGGTTGTTCGTACAGCCCTGCTAATTCCCATGTTCCCGACGTATAAGACTTGTCAGAACTAGTCATCGGTGGTCTTCTCCAAGTTCTTCCTTCTCTCCATTTTGTCGATCTGCTCTTTGGAAAGCAACTGAGGTGCAGCTGTGGATGTACTAGGTAGGTCATCCACCGAAGACCATTGCTATATGTAATCTGTTAAGGTTGCAACCTGTGCCTTGAGCTCATCCTTTGATATTTTATCTTGCTTTATCGTGTGCACCACTGTAGCCACCGACTCCTCAAGGTGTTCGACCTTCTACTCTCTGTTGGCGGTCCCCAAGTTAATGGTAGAGATGTTATAACTCACCCCAGCTTGGCCAATCGTGGGTGTTGCAATTTGTACTACTCGAGAGTCGAAAGCATTCATCGTTATTTTGGATCGGACCTTGGGCTTCTTCTCCTTCTTTGTTGTGATCTGGGCTCGAGCCAAGATGGCCTCTAGCCTTGCCCTTGTGTCCTTCAGCACAGGGGTCTTTCTTTCAATCTGCTTCTCTAACCATTAAGGCACAGCAGATTTCCCCTTGGGTGAATCATGGCTGCCTTCGCCCTTCTCGGTCAATGCCAGGATTTCTGCTTCCTTTCCTTTCGGGGATTCTACTTTCCTTTTGGCAGCATCTTCCTCCTCCTCATCGGAGTCATGAACAAACACGAGGCGCTTGACTGGCAGCCTGATGGATGGTTGTCCAATGGGGCTTTCTTCTCTTGTTGTTTCTTCTTCTTTCTTCTCCTTAGTACCCTCAGCCTCGGGGCTTTTGACAACATGGGTCTCAGCCTCAGTCAAATCCTTTATCTATTGCTCTTCTGGTGGCTGCCCTTCTTCATCATGTGGTGATCCTTCTGTTTCTGCCCCAATGTCCTTCAATTGTTGTGCCATTTCTTCCTCAAGGTCATCATCAAAGGTCTGAATCATCACCTTAGTGTCAGAGTCGTCCTCCTCATCCCCACTCTCGGAAGAGCCCATTTCCTCCTCCTCATAAACCACCCTGTTGATGGTTCGGTGTTCGTACTCTGGGTGCTTGTGGTACTCATCGGCCTCCTCCTTAACAGGCTTCGAGACTTCCTGTTCTCGTTCCTCCAACTCCTTTGAGATTTGCATTGTGGCCTCTATAGTTGATGGCTCTCTCGGTGGTTGTAAAGGTTGAGCAGTTGCAAGGACCTGGGCAAGGGCTGCTTGGAGAGTTGGATCCATCAAGATCTGGGAGAGCTTAGAGGGAAGGTTTTGCATATGTCATGAAAGAGCCTCGGGTATAGTGGCAGTGGGAAGAGGCACTGTTATGGTTGCCAAAGGGAGTGATGTGATTGGCGACATGGCATCAAAAGAAGGGGGAGTGGTCATACCGGAAGAGGAGTCGATGACTATTACAGACTCGGCTGGAGGTGAAGGGCAAGATGGACAGAAATGTCCACTGCCGGCGGGGATGCAACGACCATAGCCAGGGAGGTGGGTGGTGCAACAGGAGGAGCAGGGAGAGCCAAGGGAGGCTGCAACTGACCCGCACCCTCTATTTCCTTCTTTTGGGCTGAAGGCTATTATGCAGTACTCCTTGCCAGCTTGAGTATTTTGGGAGGCGAGCCTCTTGCTTTTTTCTTCGCATGGGCCTTGGGGTCTGGGGACTGCTCGGTCTCTATTTCTTTTCTTTTCCTGACCCTAGTGACTGAAGGAGACTTGGAGGTCCTGCCACTTGACGTGGTGGCAGTAACATCCTCTATGGCACTTGGCTCACTTTTGAGCCCCTCATACGTCAATACTACTCCTTGTCGCTTTAGATGAGCCACATGCCCATCAATCCACTCCTTCGTACAACTTAAGATCGGCTGGGTTATGGTGTCCAAGTCATTGACCTCCTGTTCATCCCAGTCAATTGAGGGTATTGGCAGGTTGGCAACCACAAGGTACCTTGGATGCATGATTGTGGACTTGTCCTCCTCGACTTGGTCTGGTACCGGAAATGATTGCACTCTTCTTAGGAACTGCACAATCATTCACATATAGTGCCTTGCGTGCACTTCTTTGTTATCATGGCAGTCAGCCTAGAAATCCTCGATGTGATGGAGATGGGTATATGCTGACCCCAGCGCCTTCCTAACATGGCCATGTAGGTCCATCCATGGGCGAGCAGTGTGTAGGTCGAAATGGTACTCCTTTAGCTCCTTCTCGGAGTTACAAGGACATTGTGACGTCTGTAGTTGGTACATGCCTTGGCCAAGGGTCATGGGATAGGAGATCCCCGCTATATGTTTGTTGCTGAAGATTGCCTGCAGGTGTTGGAGCTGCCGAGAAAGCTCCAGGAGGATGATTCTATCGTTGGGGTATTGGGGCAGCCTATTCGGCCTTTCAGTAAAGCTCTGGGCACGGATGTACGTAAATTTTGGGTACTGGATATAGAGAAAGGCGTATTACTTTAAAAGCGCTCTGGCACTATGGGAGACTCTCCTCTCGAAGTCTCCGACAATCAATCTGATGATATGGCCAATGAAGGCGTCATTAACCCTGCAGTAATCTCTCTTGAAATTCTGGTATTGGAGCTGCAGATACTTGTCAAAGGGTTTGAGTCCTCGCTTCTGCCCCTGATCGGGTGCCAAAAATAACCCGTTGTACTGCCTTTGATCTTCCAGGGAATAGACAAGGTAGGAGGTCATATAGAATTTGGAACTCTTTTTCACGTTGACATACTGCTCATGGAAGCAGTTGCTTATGATTCCTCCCCAATAGAATAAAACCTTTGTGTTGACGTCCTCGTTTCCACGCAGGATCTGTTCAATGAAATATGCCATCCATTCCTAGAAGTAGGCGGCCGTAGGGAGACCCATAACCCTGCTCAACATGGTTACTAGGTCATGGTAATCCTCATGGAAATCGCTACGGAAGAGCTCCTGAGGAACTTTCAAAGCACTGCCTCTTCTTTTTTTGAGCCAGTGTAGATTTATTGACTTCTTGCACCCCGTCAGATTATCATCCCACGCCGCCTGACATTCTTCTAAGGTGGGTACCTCCATCTGTTGGAATGTGGGAATGTGGAAGGTCTTGGTGATCCCCTTTGGCGACATGTCAGCGAGAATGTTTCCCTCATCAACAATTGTCCTTGTGTCAGTTTGGTATGCTTCTCGGCAAGTCATGACTAATTCAGGCGCCACGAGGGATAGAGGGAATCCGGCAGCCTTAGCTATTCTACTCTGCCTTATCAATCTGACATTCTTTGTTGTTGGGTTAACCCTGACTCTCTGCGTGAATTCATCGATATCCACCTGGCCAATGTTGGTGTCTGTGATTGCCTTCCAGTCTGTAGTGACCTTTTAGTGGAGCAGCTCACCTTGGAATTGGTACTTCATCTGGTGCTTGTCTTCTTTCCCTCGAGGGGTCCTTTCTGACTTCTTCCCCTTGTCCCCTTCGGCGGATGCCCCTGAAGTTCCTGCACCCGATTTCATATAATCTGCAAGCAAGGACAAAGTCAGCGGAATAGATCATAGAAAACATTCATGTTAGTCCATATCTCAAAAACAATATTTATTTCAAATAATCAATCGAGCATATCATGAACTTTCATCTCTATATGTTATTGATCTTTTGATTAAGGGCATTCGGACCATTCGGGCCTGGAGGGCCGGACTTCCCTGGCAGGAATGCTATTTGGAAGGGAAAACACAGCGGAAGGCCCTCAGAGACTTTCTTTGGTCACATTTTAATATTTCAAGAGGTTCACGATGAAAAGGACCAAAAAATAGCATGTGGGTCGGACTTAGCTTCCAAATTTGGGATCGTTTGGATCGATTTAAGGGGGCTCGAAAGTCTCAAGCCGGAAAGCTGTCGAGAGATAGCGGTTTGGAGCGGTAGACAGCAGACGGAAATCCGAGGATGGAAGTCCAGGGTCCGGGGCCTGGAGGGCCAAAGGGCGGCCGACACTTTTCATTTCATTTCCGAGGGCATGGGCCGGCGACACTGGGATGGCATCTGAGCTTCGCCATTTGGGACGGCAAACATCGGACGGAAGTCCGGGAAGGGAAGTCCGGCAACAAGGGCCCGGCGCTATGAGTTTTTTTTGTTTTGAATCCAACGGCAATCGACAGAGCGGAGCCCGCAGGTCGGGACGCCTGGCGAGATCTTCTTTTAGCAATGGCGGTCGAGGATGGGAGTCTCGGGCCACGGGGCCTGACGAGCAGAAGGCAGTTAATACTCCATGAAGCAACCAGCGGCAGATGGGAGCTCGGGGCTTAGAGATCAGATGGATGGGGCGAAATCTCCCCGGGGACGGGAGAAAGATGGAAATCTGGGAACGGACCCCCAAACACCGGGGCCCGAGAGGCCGGAGGGCGCCGACCCGAGAAGACATGCCAACAGCAAGGCAGAGGGCGAGATCCAGAGTAAGGGCAGCACCGAGGAGTTTGCCGTGAGGTCAGCAGAAGACGAAGTAAGGACACCCGACGGCCAGAGCACGGAGACCAAAGCGATGTTTTGAGTTAAACCGCTAGAACACAAAAGCAAACAGGAATGCGGAGCCCGGCGACAGGCACGCCGGACGAGTTTCGCCATGGAGGACGGCAAAACAACCGGGGAATCCCAGAGGCAGAACCTCGAGTTCCCAGGCCCAAGAGGCCCAGCGGACACTTGTTCAGTTTGAGGTTTCACGGTGAGGAGACAGTCGGGATCCGACATCCAGGGGGCAGGTGAGAGTTTGCAATTTCAAACGGCGATATTCGAGCGAAATTCCGAGACAGGAAGCCCGATGGGCCGGGTCCGGAGGGAAGAATCGACGTCAACAGGATTGTTCGAAGGTTTATAATCGGACAACGAAAGCGGGTCTCGGGCCTGAGGAGGACGTTTTCCCTACGTGAAGAACAACCACGGCAGGGAGAAACTCTGAATCGGCGAGGAGGGCTTCTTAGAGGGTTTCTTGATTTTCTAACATGTGGGTTTGGTGCGCAATTTCATGTTCTACCATTTTATGCCCTCCTATCTATTGTTAATTCATTTAAATATCTTGAAATCATGAAACAAAGCTCGGGAGGGGCAAACGGATGGCCTATCTCAAAACACGCTATGTAGGAGATGTGGGATCCATCGACGGTCGACGGAATGATGCTGAGGGCGCTGATCGTGATGATGTCGAAGACGGTGGGCTCCAAATAGTAGTTTGTTCAATTGCTCTGCAATCCTGTGATGAAAATGACGGGTCAGGTTGGGCATTTTATACCCCTAACCGCCATGAATGTTCACATTAAATACAGATACGGTCAGCAAAAAGTAGATGGCTTCGAAAATATCCAAGACGACAGCGGGAACGTAGGGGTCCGACAGCCGGGGAGGCGCAAGACGATGGCTGCTTTAAGATTTCACTTCGTCGAACAATGGCAGCGGGGAGCGGATCGGGGCCCGGAGGTCGGGATGCCGCCAAGGATCCGCTGTCGTGGACGGTGGAACCATCACGGAATTCCAAACTCGAAATTCTGTATGGTTGGGCCCAGGACACCCCAGGTCATCGAAAAGGTTGGCGAGACCCGGGGGGCGAGTCGCCGTAGGCAGTCCACCGTCGCGGATGGCGAAACAAAGACGGAACCCCGGAAGTGGAACTCTGGGGTTCGGGATCCGGAGAGTGAAATGCCGCAGGAGAATTTCAACAAGTTTTTTGCAGACGACAAGAGAGGGTTTGGACCTTGAGGTCCAGAAGGACGTGGAGCGGACGCCGCCAGGAATGACAATTCCAGCGTGGAAACCTAGAAAGAGAATCCCGAACGGCTGGGCCCGGCAGGGCCCGGGGCCGTTGGCAGGACCAAACTGCCAGAGGGACTCCGCGAGGCACCGGAACACAATAAAAATTAAAAAGGGGGAGGCATGGTCAATTTATGATGGGACCTTAAAGTAACATTGACCATCCGAGACAACAAAATAGGGGGCACGCAAAACGAGGCGATGACAAAAATGACCCGACTAAACAAAAGAAAAGAGGGTCCCCGTTTCGAACGGGGTGTGTGTGCTAAGGGCACAACAAATGGCGACTCCGCTGGGGAACGCTCCCGAGCGTTCTAGGGATAAATATTCATTCAGGACCCAGAATCTCTGGTTTTACAGACCAGGAGTGGCTTCCAAAGATGAATCTAGGAGAACGAGATCCTTAATTGGGTCATCTTGCAGGACATCTCAGAAGTGTGTGTGTAGTGAGTTCATTCCTTCTTCGGGATAGTGACCAGGGTTATCAATTCAACCAAGCGAGCTACATAAATCGTCTAACACCAAAAGTAATCTGGACATTGCCCCGCTGCCAGTCAGGCGTCCATAGCCCCGACGGGGTTATCGCTACAATCTCATGGATATTGCTCTACTGTCGGCTGGGCGTCCATAGCCTTGGAAGAGTTATCCGAACACCCATACGGTCATTTATTTCTTTTTTTCAGAATTTCTTTGTTCTTTTGCTCTGATATTTCACTTCTCTTTTATCATTTAGTTCGACCGGGTAAGCATTGAAGCCTACAATGGGTTTGAGACTGCAGTGGTCATTGGAGCAGACTTGAGATTTTTCACTCACTAGGGTGTCATAACAACCGTAGCACAGTCCTTTAGAAATAATTATTATGTGTTTTGTGCAAGATCTGAGATGTGTGTAAGATCCAGCCAAGGGTCAAGTTCTAAGCAGAGTTCAAACAAGGAAATCATTTATGGGCAGCTTCCAAAGACTGATAATCGAGAGTGAATGCTTAGTCGAGGAACACAAATAATGGACAACAAAGTAAACCGCTTGTCGAGCAAGCACGACCACCGCAAAGGGGCGGGAAACAAATTTTGAAACAAAACAATCAGGAGGGAGAAAACAAAAGAGCGACGCAAACAAAACGCAAGCAAGCCAGAAAGCAAACTACCCTAACCTATATGTAAAAGTATTTACAACGATGAGCTCGAACGAGCTCAAGCCTAGAAGTAATGCTTCAGGTGCTGGCCGTTGACTGGCAATGAGACATTCTCACCAGTTAAGGTTTTTAGGCAGAAGGCATTATCTCCCAAAATTTTAGCTATTTGAAAGGGGCCAAGCCAGAGCTTGTCGAATTTGTTGTGTCCCCCTTTCTTTTCACGGGCCTTGTCCCAATATAGGACCAAATCTACAATTCTAAAGGCCTTGATCTTGGCTCGATGGTCGAACCACCGTTTAACTACGCCCTGATGTTTGGAAAAATTTTCTATTGCACGGTCTTAGACTTCCTCTAAATGCAAGAGCTCAGCTAACCGAGCTTCCCTACGATCTCCTCCCTCATAAAAATCGTTGATGAACTGAAGAGTAGAAATCTTCAGATGGATGGAAAATATAGGTTCTAGGCCATAACTAGGTTTGGATTCCTATCTAGCAGCTTCTTGATCACGGTAATTAAGTTTTTATTCGTGGACTCGGCAAGGCCATTGCCCTGGGGGTAGTAATTAGATGAGAGTTTAAGGGTGATCCCATAGTCAAACGCCCAACTAGAAAATTTTAATGAAATAAACGCAAATCCATTATCACATACCAAAGCATAAGGACAACCAAAGTGATTTAACATGAAGCTTTTTATGAAATTAGTAACTACTTTAGTTGTGCATTGCTTACATACTATTATTTCTGTCCACCTAGTACAGTAATTAGTAGCAGTAAGAATGTACCTGTGTCCCACAAACGATGGAGGGCTTACCAGACCGATGAAGTCGAGACCCCATTGCGCAAACGGCCTTACCTCCAGTACAGGCTGCAGTGGGACAGCAGCATTCTTTTCTCTGGTGGCAGCGGTCTGACATGTGTGACATGAACGAACATGGCAATGGGCATCCTTGAAGACGGTTGGCCAGTAATACCCTGCTCTCAATATCTGGTGCGCAGTGGAAGAACCAGAACCATGGCCCATGCCAAATTTGTTGTGAAACTCTTTCAAGACTCGATCTGCTTCTTCCTTGCCAAGACATCTTAAGTAAATGCCTTCATGATTCTTCTTGTAGAGAATGGATCCTTGCAGCATGTAGCCATTGCTTTTCAATCTAAGGGCCCACTTTTGGACTCCTTGTAGGTGTGGTGGACATTTATGGTTTAACAAATAGTAGACAACATTTTGGTACCACTCTCCAGGGGAGACATCCTCAAGCTGGTACTGCTGCACAGTGAGTTTGGGTCTAGCTTTTGTTGTTTCAGCAATTGTGTGGGTGAGTGCCTACCCTCTCACTAGCTTTATCGGTTGGATCTCCATGTCATACTCTTGGAGCAGGGTGACCCACTTAGCTCTTCGTTTGCCCAATTCATTTTGCATGAGTAGCGTTTTTACTGCTGGGTCGGGGACAATGGCAAACACCTTATTGCGTAGGATGTAGTGTCTAAATTTATTCACTCCTCTGACGAGAGCATACACCTGCTTTTCAATGTTGTGATATCGCAATTCAGCATCCTTGAGGGGAGCACTCATAAAGGTGATCGGATGCTCATTTCCTTCATTGTCCTTCTAGGTTAACATGCTAGCACATGAATGCTTTGAAGCAAATGAGTAGATGTAGAAAGACTTCAGATAATTCGGGCTAACTAACATAGGCACCTCAGCAATGGCCTGTTTGATTTCTTCAAAAGATTGTTTGGTATCGGGCGTCCATTCAACTTTGGCGTCTTGTTTCAGCATGGCATTGAGAGGTTTAATGATTTCCACGAAACCTGTGATGAATTTTTGGACAAAGTTGATCTTTCCAAAGAAAGATTTTAATTCTTTCTTGCTACCCGGGGGCTGAATTTTGAGTAAGGACTCGATGCGCTCAGGATCTATGGAGATTCCCTTCTTCGAAATGATATGCCCGAGCAATCTGCCTTCAGTCACTCCGAAAATGCACTTCTTGGGGTTGAGAGAAACTTTGAACTCCCTGCATCTCTGAAATACCTTGCATAAATCAGAGACATGATCGCCTCACCTTTTAGAAAATATGGTCAAATCGTCCATGTAGATGATTATGCACTTGCCAATTAGGTCCTTGAAGGCGATATCCATGGCGTGTTGGAATGTGGTGCTGACGTTGATGAGCCCAAAAGACATTCTCTTATATACGAGCATTCCCCATTTAGTGGTGAACACCGTGTTGTGATGATCCTTGTACTGTACCATTACCTGGTTATACCCGGAGTATCCGTCGAGGAAAGACATCATCTGGGAGCCGTTGACGATCTGCAGCACCTCATCTAATGAAGGTACTAGATAGTTGTCTTTCTCTGAGGCGCGGTTCAAATTGCGGAAATCTATACACAATCTAATTTCTCCGTTCTTTTTCCTGACTAGGACCAAGTTGGCCACCCATGTGGAGTGCCTAACCAGAAAAATGATTCTTGCTGAGAGCAACTTTTGCACCTCCTTGTAAACGACAGGTTCCAACAAGGCATTGATAGGGCGCTGCCACTGGCGGAATGGCCTCACTTCCGTCTTAAGAGGGATGGTGTGTGTAATGATAGAAGTGTCATAAGTTTTTAAATCTTCGTAGCTCCATGCCACCACATCATGGTACCTTTGCAACGCATCCGCGATTCCCTTCTTTTCTTCTGGCGTGCACACTTTGCCGATAAAAACATTCTTGATCTCCTCGGCTGTCCCAAGGTTGTGAGCATCACACTGGTTGCTTATGGCCTCATTTTTCATTTGTTGATCCTGATCTTTGATATGGTCCAAGTCGAATATGCATTCCAATTAAACCATACCCCTGGGGATCGTATTAGTTTTGAGGTTAATAACCCCCTTTATGTCCAGTTCGGCTTCCTGTGGATTGGCTTCATCAATTATTTGAGCTGCGAAGACATTAGAACTTGTGATGAATTAAAGGATATGCTTGTCATCATTGAAGACTTGTAGGTGGGTAACATTATCTGGGACCGATGGCGTGGATGTTAGCTCAACAGTGAATTTTTTGAGCCCCAACAGAGAGAGGGGTTGTAAAGTGCTGGCAGCTTAAGCCAAGGCGTTAGCCGTGCGATTCTGAACACGAGGGATCAATTATATATTGAATGCATCTAAGCCCTCCAAGAGATCCCAAACCCTATGCCTATAGTTTGTAAGTATCTGATCATGACAGAAATACAACTTCATGACCTATTTAACCACGAGTTTGAAATCCCTGAAAACTTGCAGCACTTTTACATTTTTCTTCAAAGCCATGAGAAGTCCAAGGACTAAGGCCTCATATTCCGCTATGTTGTTGGTGCAATAGAACTGCAATCTGTGGGCAATGAGAAATGTCTTACCCATTGGACTAATGAGTTCGAACCCAGCCCCAACTCCCTGCCTGGACTTGGATCCATCAAATTGAAGCATCCAGCACGCGGAGGGTTCTTTATCTTTGGGTCTGATTGAACTTCTGTTCCCTTTCAGCTGGACGGCTGGCCTTGTGACCTTAGGAGAATTTTTTGGTTTGATGTATTGATCAACAGGTGGTTCTACTGGTGCCTCCTTTTTGGTTTCTATCTGTAGAGCAACTAATTTTTTAACATGTGCAACCGCTGCTTGACACAAGCAACAATCAAACTCGGAGTGGGAAGCATTATGAACCCTGCACCAGTTTGGCAACAAGAGATCCTGTAAATTCATTCGGGTCTCTAGGTTGAGTTGATCCCTTGTGCACTTTTCAATGAATTCCTGGAAGCCATTGAGTAGTCCCTAGTCACCGTCCTTATCAGGTTCATCATTAGCTTCTATCAATGTTTTCATGTCTGGGGGCATTCATGTAGAATCGGTCGAAGGACTACACAACACCAGTAACACTTCATCTGCACCCTCTTCCTGGAGCTCAACCTCATTTTGGTAGGCAAAAGGGAGGTAATTCTCCAAGTCGGTCTTGGAAAATAACACCCCATTGATATTATTGTATTCCGTGATCATGTACTTCATACGGGGTTCACAGTCGATACGGATCTGATTTGGCAGCCCCTTCTATGGTAGCCACATGTGAGAAAGGTCTGTGGCAGTGTAACCATTTAGTGCCTTGGTGAATTCCCTTCCCAAGATGATTCCATATGCATCGGGAATGTCAGCCACTTGAATATCAATGACCTGTTGTATCCGCAGGTCTATAGCAATCTGTATCGGGATACGGTTTATTTCACCCACAATGTTGATCTATGTTTTATCCAGCTGGGTCACCTTCTTTTTTGAAGGCGTGGGGGTGATGCTAAGGGCCTTGCATACTGCCAAAGGCATGACATTGGCAGACACTCCTGAATTGAGCAGGCAGTTATGCAAGTTCTTCCCAAACACCCTAATAGTGGTCAGGAAAGGGGGAGTTTCTGGTCTCCCCTAGAAGATTCCCGTAGGTGTGTCCATGTGAGCTATCTGACCTTTGTTCTTATCATTTCCCATATCCCTGGTTTGCCTAAATAGCTAGTCCTTGGAAAGCTGCCTACTAGCCCTTTCTGGCTCATTTTCAGTTTGTTTACTTACGAATTGATTCACGGGAACATCCTTCCTTTTCCTGGTATTCTCCTGTTTCTCCGGTTCTTTCCTGAGTTCTTCAAAGGTAACTCTCTTAGCTGGTGTTTCTTGTGTTGTACTGGAAGATAGAGTCCCATTAAGAACCCTAAAGAAGGCATGCCTTACAGTAGGGACTTTGAGTAATTCAAAGGCTGATAAGCTGACTTTTACCTTCTTGAACTCTTCCGCTACATACTCACTCATTTGTTCAATTTCTGAACTAAAAGCTTGGCCTATAGCAGAACTAAGGGTTGGGCCTTCACTTGACTAGACAGATTTTGGGACTGGCCTTGCGGCTGATTTTGCAACTAGTTTTGAGATCCGTTCTTGTTGAGGTATTAGGAAGGTATATGAGGAAGTCCAGAGTTATTGCTAGCATTAGGATCAGGCGGAGTGGCAAAATTGTTTGGTGGGGTAGAAGTTGTAAAGGGTCCACCTGCCTGTCTATTCCTAAGGAAGTAGGGAGTCGATCTTTGATGGAACATGTGGACCTCATCTACAAATGGTTCTTTTTCATCTACCAGACCATTATCTACTGAATCAAAGAGCTGAGCGAAGGTTTGTTCATTACTTACCTCTTGCACTTCCTCACCCTCAATAGGAGTAAGCTCGACTTCGAGCTCGTTGCGGTCACCCTGCGGGAATGGTGCTTGATTAACCACAAGACAAGAGGAATCATATGGCTCAGATGGGACGACGTCCCTACAGCCAGCATTGTCCACTGCATTCTATACCTCCACCTAGAATATTTCAGTAGCTATCTAGAACTTGAGACAATCCAACTCGGAGTGCCTACTGGTTTTGTGAATTCGACACCATCCGAACAAGGCTGCCTCGGCAAGGTATACACCGTTGGACGTTTTTTCATTGCTTGTCGGTTGATCGAAAGGTGTAGGGACACCACCATTGTTGGGCCTAGTGTTTCACGTGCAATTCTGCCTCTGAGAAGGCCTTCTTTCTGTATTTTGATTAATGTTTTGCCCCCTATCATAATTCTGCCCGGAGGAAGTGCCCACTTCTCGATTATCCCTGTTGTCCCTATTGTCTTGGTTGTCCCAGTTGAGATTGGCCTAGAAGTTACGCTAGGAGGCCTGCAACTGATTATTCTGATTCTTTAGGTGCGTCATTTCTGTAGACATTTTCTTTATCATCTCAGTCAGCTCCTCTAACTTGTCTTTCTCAGTCCCATTCCCGGGCGACGACGCCAAATTTTGGAGAAAAGCGGGCAAGGCTGCCAGCTGATTCTGATAGGCTGGAGGAAACTCTGGTCCTGATAGGTACAATGGCACGTGGGGCTACTGGGGATACGCCTGTTGTTGTGGAGCAGCTTGAGAATAGTTATACTACTGCTGGGGCTGCAAATAGGAAGGTGCGGGAGGTATGTAGTTCAATGGCTGCCCTAGATGTGGTACCATAGAAAATTGAGGTACTTGGTTCATAAGAGGGGTTTGGTGAGCGAATGCCTGATTAAGCCCTTGAATCTGCATTAGGTGGGCTACCAGCCCCAAAGAGGGCAGCGGGCCAGAAATATTCTGCCCCAAGTCTACACTGGTGACAACGACCTCTACATAGGCGGTCACTAGTGTAGTGAGCGGTGGGCACATCCTTTTCACCAAGGCGGACATGAGGTTGTCTAGCGTCGCATAATAGACCGGGAGAGTCGCCACATCATTATGGAGGTACAAATCCTGAAGCCTTGTGCAGGCCCAATGGAAGCGGTCGTTGAAGGAGCCAATAGGTTCGTTGACTTCCCTCCTGACAGACATGAATTGTTGGTAAAGCTCTAAAGGGCTGATGGGGATCTTGTATTTCTGCAAGAAGACATTCTTCATCAGGTTCCATGAGGTGATGGATCCTCTCAGCAGATTGATGTACCAATAGAAAGCCTCTTCCTCCAACGAATGCGGAAAAATGCGACATGCAACGTCCTCGTGGTCAACCTACATTTCAGTGATTGATGTCTCAAATATTTTGATATGTTCCTCAGCTATTCTTTGTAGGTCACATGGATGGAACTTTGAACAAAAGCTCTCCAGATTCTTGGGCATATCATTGTAGGCAGCGAAATGTATTGGCGAAGGGTTATGTGCTAACCAAGCCATGAAGGGTGGTGGAGGTGGTGTTTGTTGTTGGAAAACAGGAATTTGGGGCTGTATTTGCAATACAATAGGAATCTGGGACTGCACTTGAGCTGTGGCCGACTAGACTGTACCTTGGGCTGGAAGGGCCGGGAGAGGAGCAATCCTCTAGCCGCTGGAGATAGGAGGTGCAAATGCAGTTTGAGATGGTTGGGTGGAAGACGAAAGCCAGCCAAATGAAGGTGAGGGTGGAATGGGAGTGGTTGGAATGGAGGAAGACGAAGAGGCAACGCTACTTCCTTGAGCTCGCTTTGCCCTCATAGGAGGCTGTAATTCTTCGAATTCTCCCTTATTTGGTGTTGAACGTAGAATTCTTTGAAATCTTTCCGGGGAGAATGATCTGATTCGATCCAACTTCACTTTTAACCCTTAACTTGGTATTTCCACCGTAGACCTTCTTCTAGCGCCAATTCTGTTGATGGTGTTTTTATGCACTTCTCAACACAGGCAGCGCGTAGTTGCACTACTTCTCTTGAAAGACAATCTTCCACAATCAAATTGCAGAACACTATCCCAAGGTCTCTCGGATGTTAGGTCTTGACAGTTCTTGGATACCTCAGTAGTTTAATGTGATTTGCTAGAATCACAAGGCAGTCTTACGCAGGAAATGCAAAGCAAAGATACAAAGCATGGAAATCAGATCTTGAAATGGAGTTCTTAGGATGGAAAGTTGTCATGCATTGGTTGTAGGTTCAAATAGTAGTCTTGGACTCTATTTTGTTGTTGGATTTGGCTTTACAATGTGCAATGAACCTTAACATAGGTTAGTCGTTAAAAAAAGAAAGGAAGGCAAGGGAGAGGAAAATTTTCTAAGTCTGCAACTAACTATGAATAATGACAATGGAGTTCCTGCAATAGACGACTTCTCAAAAAAATATCTCACTTAACTAGGGATTTCACAATATCATGGAAATTGTGCTATCTTCTAAGGTCTGCATATATTTTATCCTTCCTCCACCACATGCATGCATGAATCAAAGATAAATGTTTGGAGCAGCTTCGAAATCAAGTCCTTGCTAACTTTGCCAAGCTATCTACCATCAGTAAACAACAAAAAGTATGGACAAAGAAATCATTAACATGGCAGGAATTTTCATAATCACCCAACAACATTCCTAAAATCTACCCAAAGAAAGAAGATAGCTAACTAAACAGTAATAAAATCTAAGTCAAACATCTAACATTAGAGACTGAATCAAGTAACATGAGAGAAACCAAGAAAATACACCAAGTCAATGTCTTTTCCTTATAAATTTTTATAGTATGTCTTTACAACAACTCAACTCTCCTCTTGCAAATGAGAGGAGAGCCCTATTTACTATTTTCTAAAAGTCAAATAAATGGCCAAGATTAATTCTTATTGTGTGGCCAAGATTCATTACAAAATAGGGTTTCACCTACCCCCCAATAGATCACAATTTAAAATTACATTTTTGTCTTTACCCTATTTCGTCTTCTTGCTGAAGGCATTATAGCTCTTTTGTCATTTAGCGGATTGTTGTTTTGCTGTAGCTACTCTTCAAAAAGTTCTTCATCTTTAGCTAGGCTGTCCTCTTGTCCCTTGGAGGCTGTGTATTCGATGAACTTGAGGACGACCTCCTGGAGTTTGTCTATTTCGATGACTTCGCATCGCAGCGCCTAGTAGCTCCACTCCTTTGCAGTTTCTTCCAGCCTTTTCCAATCTTCATCATACTTTGAGCCTTGGTCTCTGAACAATTCTTATTGGTCGAAGGCGTAGGCAACAAAACTCAAGAATTCCATTGTGATTTCTCCAGCCATCCCGTCCTTCATCTTCTCCTGGAACTAGGGTTTTATCTTCTCCGGATCCATTTGGACAGTGGGCATATCATAGCCCGTCATCATCTTAAGGTATCAGGCGTATTCTGCCTAGATTTCCTTGATCCACTCAATGTCCAGATCCACCCTGCTCAAAATTTTCTCCAACCTCTCCTTCCGGTTGTCAAAGTCTCTGCGCCACACATCCATCAGTCAGTGATCTTCTTTCTTGAATGCGACCTTCTCCCACGTGGCTTCAGGCAATTGAATGATAGCTCAATCCTTGGGAAGGTGGAGTGGTAGGTCACGGGGAAGTTGGTGCAGAGTTTCTTTGTGCTCTCCAAAGATTGCATTAGGTCCAAGAACTTGTTGGTTGTTTGTACAGCCCTGCTAATCCCATGTTCCCGATGTATGAGACTTGTCGGAACCAGTCCTCGGTGGTCTTCTCCAAGTTCTTCCTTCTCTCCATTTTGTCGATCTGCTCTTTGGAAAGCAACTAAGGTGCAGCCGTGGATGTAGTAGGTAGGTCATCCACCGAAGACCCTTGTTGTATGTAATCTGTTAACGCTGCAACCTACGCCTTGAGCTCATCCTTTGAGATTTTATCCTGCTTTATCAAGTGCACCACTATAGCCACCGACTCCTCAAGGTGCTCGACCTTCTACTTTCTGGTGGTGGTCCCCAAGTCAATGGTAGAGATGTTATAACTCACCCCAGTTTGGTCAATCGTGGGCATTACAATTTGTGCTGCTCGGGAGCCGAAAGCATCCATCGTTATTTTGGATCAGACCTTGGGCTTCTTCTCCTTCTTCGTTGTGATCTGGGCTCAAGCCAAGATGGCCTCTAGCCTCGCCCTTGCGTCCTTCAGCATAGGGGTCTTTCTTTCAATCTGCTTCTCTAACCATTCGAGCACAACAGATTTCCCCTTGGGTGAATCATGGCTACCTTCGCCCTTCTCGGTTAATGCCAGGATTTCTGCTTCCTTTCCTTTCGGGGATTCTACTTTCCTTTTGGCAGCATCTTCCTCCTCCTCATCGGAGTCATGAACGAACATGAGACGCTTGATAGGTAGCCTGGTGGATGGTTGTCGAATGGAACTTTCTTCTCTTATTGTTTCTTCTTCTTTCTTCTCCTTGGTACCCTCAGCCTCGGGGCTTTTGACAATATGGGTCTCAGCCTCAGTCAAATCCTTTATCTATTGCTCTTTTGGTGGCTGCCCCTCTTCATCATGTGGTGATCCTTCTGTTTCCACCCCAATGTCCTTCAATTGTTGTGTCATTTCTTCTTCGTGGTCATCATCAAAGGTCTGAATGATCACCTTAGCGTTAGAGTTGTCCTCCTCATCCCCACTCTCGGAAGAGCTCATTTCCTCCTCCTCATAAACCACCTTGTCGATGGTTCGGTGTTCGCACTCTGGGTGCTCGTGGTACTCATCGGCCTCCTCCTTAACAGGCTTCGAGGCTTCCTATTCTCGTTCCTCCAACTCCTTTGAGATTTGCATTGTGGCCTCCATCGCTAGTGGCCCTATCGGTGGTTGTGAAGGTTGAGCAGTTGCAAGGACCTGGGCAAGGGCTGCTTGGAGAGTTGGATCCATCAAGATCTAGGAGAGCTTAGGGGGAAGGTTTTGTATATGTCGTGAAAGAGCCTCGGACATAGTGGCCATGGGAAGAGGCATTGTTATGGTTGCCAGAGGGAGTGATGTGATTAGCGACATAGCAGTAGAAGAAGGGGGAGTGGTCATACCCGAAGAGGAGTCGATGACTATTACAGACTCGGCTGGAGGTGAAGGGGCAAGATGGACAGAAATGTCCACTGCCGGCAGGGATGCAGCGACCATAGCCAGGGAGGTGGGTGGTGCAACAGGGGGAGCAGGGAGAGCCAAGGGAGGCTGCAACTGACTTGCACCCTCTGTTTCCTTCTTTGAAGGCTGTTCTGCAGTACTCCCTGCCAGCTTGAGTCTTTTGGGAGGCAAGCCTCCTGCTTCTTTCTTTGCATGGGCCTTGGGGTCTGGGGACTACTCGGTCTCTGTTTCTTTTCTTTTCCTAAGCCTGGTGATAGGAAGAGACTTGGAGGTCCCACTAGTTGACGTGGTGGCAACAACATCCTCTGTGGCACTTGGTTCGCTTTTGAGCCCCTCATACGTCAATACTACTCCTTGTCGCTTTAGATGAGCCACCTGCCCATCGATCCACTCCTTGGTACGAGTTAAGATTAGCTGGGTTATGGTGTCCAGGTCATGAACCTCCTGTTCATCCCAGTCAATTGAGGGTATTGGCAGGTTGGCAACCGCAGGGTACCTCAGATGCATGATTGTGGACTCGTCCTCCTCGACTTGGTTCGGTACCGGAAATGTTTGCTCTCTTCTTAGGAACTGCACAGTCATTCGCATATAGTGCCTTGCGCGCACTTCTTTGTCATCATGGCAGTCGGCCCAGAAATCCTTGATGTGATGGAGATGGGCATATGCTGACCCCAGCGCCTTCCTAACATGGCCATGCAGGTCCATCCGTGGGCGAGCAATGTGTAGGTCAAAATGGTACTCCTTTAGCTCATTTTCAGAGTTACCAGCACATTGTGACATCTGCAGTCGGTACATGCCTTGGACAAGGGTCATGGGATAGGAGATCTCCCCTATATGTTTGTTGCTGAAGATTACCTGTAGGTGTTGGAGCTGCCGAGAAAGCTCTAGGAGGATGATTCTATCATTGGGGTATCGGGGCAGCCTATTCGGCCTTTCAGTAAAGCCTGGGCACGGATGTACGTAAACTTTGGGTACTGGATATAGAGAAAGGTGTATTGCTTTAAAAGTGCTCTAGCACTGTGGGAGACTCTCCTCTCGAAGTCTCCGACAATCAATCTGATGATATGGCCAATGAAGGCGTCATTAACCCTGTAGTAATCTCTATTGAAATTCTAGTACTGGAGCTGTGGATACTTATTAAAGGGTTTGAGTCCTCGCTTCTGCCCCTGATCGGGTGCTACAAACAACCCATTGTACTACCTTTGATCTGCCAAGGAATAGACAAGGTAGGAGGTCATATAGAATTTGAAACTCTTTTTCACATTGACAAACTGCTCATGGAAGCAGTTGCTTATGATTCCTCCCCAATAGAATGAAACCTTTGTTGTGATGTCCTTGTTTCCACGCAGGATCTGTTCAATGAAATATGCCATCCATTCCTGGAAGTAGGTAGCCGTAGAGAGACCCATAACCCTGCTCAACATGGTTACCAAGTTGTGGTAATCCTCATGGAAATCACTACGGAAGAGCTCCTGAGGAACTTTCGCAGCGCTGCCTCTTCTTTCCTTGAGCCAGTGCAAATTTATTGACTTCTTGCACCTCATCCGATTATCATCCCACGCCGCCTGGCATTCTTCTAAAGTTGGTACCTCCATCTGTTGGAATGTGGGAATGTGGAAAGTCTTGGTGATCCCCTCTGGCGACATGTCAGCGAGAATGTTTCCCTCCTTATCAACAATTGTCCTTGTGTTGGTTTGGTATGCTTCTCGGCAAGCCATGACTAATTCGGGCACCATGAGGGATGGAGGGAATCCGAAAGCCTTAGCTATTCCACTCTGCCTTATCAATCTGGCATTCTTTGTTGTTGGGTTAACCCTGACTCTGCCTGAATTCATTGATATCCACCTGGCCAATGTTGGCATCTGTGATTTCCTTCCAGTCTGTAGTGACCTTTTAGTGGAGCGGCTCGCCCTAGAATTGGTACTTCATCTGGTGCTTGTCTTCTTTCCCTCGAGGGGTCCTTCCTGACTTCTTCCCCTTGTCCCCTTCGGCAGATGCCCCTGAAGTTCCTGCACCCGATTCCATATAATCTGCAAGCAAGGACAAAGTCAGCGCAATAGATCATAAAAAGCATTCATGTTAGTCCATATCTCAAAAAAAATATTCACTTCAAATAATCAATCGAGCATATCATGAACTTTCATCTCTAGATGTTATTGATCTTTTGATTAAGGGCATTCGAACAATTCAGGCCCATAGGGCCGGACTTCCCTGGCAGGAATGTTGTTTGGAAGGGAAAACACAGTGGAAGGCCCCCGAAGACTTTTTTTGGTCACATTTTAATATTTCAAGAGGTTCACGATGAAAAGGACCAAAAAATAGCATGTGGGTCAAACTTAGCTTCCAAATTTGGGATCGTTTGGATTGATTTAAGGGGGCTCGGAAGTCTCAAGCCGGAAAGTTGTCGGGAGATAGCGGTTTGGAGCGGCAGACAGCAGATGGAAATCCAAGGACGAAAGTTCGGGGTCTGGGGCCCGGAGGGCCAAAGGGCGGCCGACACTTTTCATTTCATTTCTGAGGGCACGGGCCGGCAACACCGGTATGGCATCTGAGCTTCGCCGTTTGGGACGGCAAACATCGGACGGTAGTCTGGGAAGGGAATTCTGGCGACAAGGTCCCGACGCTATGAGTTTTTTTTGTTTTGAATCTAACGGCAATTGGCAAGGCGAAGCCTGGAGGTCGGCACGCTGGGCAGGATCTTCTTTTAGCAATGGCGGCCAAGAACGAGAGTCCCGGGCCACGGGGCCCGACAGGCAGAAGGCAGTTAATACTCCATGACGCAACCAGCGGCAGACGGGAGCTCAGGGCCCCGAGATCGGATGGATGGGGCGAAATCTCCCCGAGGACGGGAGAAGACGGAAATCTGGGAATGGACCCCCGAACACTGGGGCCCGAGAGGCCGGAGGGCACCAACCTGAGAAGACAAGCCAACAGTAGGGCAGAGGGCAGGATCCGGAGCAAGGGCGGCACCGACGAGTTCGCCGTGAGGTCGGCGGAAGACAAAGTAAGGACACCCAATGACCGGAGCCCGGCGACCAAAGGGATGTTGTGAGTTAAACTGCCAAAACAAAAAAGCAAACGAGAATGCGAAGCCCGGCGACCGGGACGCTGGACGAGTTTCACCGCGGAGGATGGCAAAACAGCCGACGAACCCCGGAGGTGGAACCCCAGGTTCCCGGGCCTGAGAGGCCCGGCGGACGCTTGTTCAGTTGTAGGTTTCATGGCGAGGAGACAATTGGGATCTAGCAGCCGGGGGGCAGGCGGGAGTTTGCAGTTTCAAATGGCGATATTCGAGCAAAATTCCAAGACAGGAAGCCCGACGGGCCAAGTCCGGAGAGAAGAATCACTGCTGGCAGGATTGTTTGAAGGTTTATAATCGAAAAGCGAAGGCGGGTCTCGGGCCTGAGGAGGATGTTTTCCCTACGCGAAGAATAGCCGTGGCAGGGAGAAACTCCGAATCGGTGAGGAGGGCTTCCTGGAGGGTTTCTCGATTTTCTAACATGTGGGTTTGGTGCGCAATTTCATGTTCTACCATTTTATGCCCTCCTATCGATTGTTAATTCATTTAAATATCTTGAAATCACGAAACAAAGCTCGGGAGGGGAAAACAGATGGCCTACCTCAAAACACGTTATGCGAGAGACATGGGATCCACCGACGGTCGACAGAATGATGCTGAGAGCGATGATCGTGACGATGTCAAAGACGATGGGCTCTAAATAGCAGTTTGTTCAATTGCTCTGCAATCCTGTGATGAAAATGACGGGCCGGGTTGGGCATTTTATACCCCTAACCGCCATGAATGTATGCATTAAATGCAAGTATGGTTGGCAAAAAGTAGGTTTTGAAAATATCTGAGATAGTGGCGGGAACGCCGGGGCAGACTGCCTGGGAGGAGCAAGACGATGGCCTCTTTAAAATTTCACTCGGTTGAACAGCGGCGGCGGGGAGCGGATCAGGGCCCGTAGGTCGAGATGCCGCCAGGGATCTAGCGTCGTGGACAGCAGAACCATCACAGAATTCCGGACTTGAAATTCTAGACGGTTGGGCCTAGGACACCCCACGGCCGACAGGGGCTCCTACAAACTATGGTCAGCAAAAAGGTTGGCAGGACTCGGGGGGCGGGTCACCGTAGGCAGTCCACTGTCGCAGACGGCGAAACATAGATGGAACCTCGGAAGCGGAACTCCAGGGTTCGGGATCCGGAGAGCGAAATGCCGCAGGAGAATTTCAACATGTTTTTTGCAGATGGCAAGAGGGGGTTCGAACCCCAAGGTCTGGAAGAACATGGAGCGGACGCCGCCGGGAACGGCAGTTCCAGCATGGAAACCTAGAAAGAGAATCCCGAACGGCCGGGCCTGGCAAGGCCCGGGGCCGTTGGCAGGACCAAACTGCCAGAGGGACTCCACGAGGCACCAGAATGCAGCAAAAATTAAAAAGGGGGAGGCATGGTCAATTTATGATGGGACCTTAAAGTAACATTAACCATTCGAGACATCAAAAAAGGGGGCACGCAAAACGAGGTGCAACAAAAATGACCCGAAAAGGCGAAAGAAAAGAGGGTCCCCGTTCCGAACGGGGCGTGTGTGCTAAGGGCACAACACTAATATATCTTAGCTTTAACAATGGAGCAATCTATTTTTATAAAAATATATTTGCATTTTGTGTTGAACACTTTTTGTTTTAAAAGAACATAATAGTGTAGAATCAAAATGTTGTCTTGGCTTACATTGTCATAGTTTCTCAAATAAATGATAGATTAGATTTTGTTCTCTTAGTTTTTGTTAAAAAAAAGATATGAGTGAATGTGCAATTTGATAGGAAATTTGACTTTTGCGAATGCAATCTTAAATTTATTGGACATTAATTTGAGTCTATAAATATGTGTATATGACAAATAGTCCTAATTGATTGGTTTGTATGATATACGATATTTTTATGGATAGTTAATTTTTTAAAGTTTATTTAATTGAGATGCAAGTGATTAAAAAATTATCTATAAAATATACCTAAATTGTATGGTATCTTAATAATTGTGAGGCTCTTTTGTGAATCTATGGCTAGTATAATCTAGTATAATAGGAAGGTTATCTATAGTTTAGAAGGCTATGTAATATATAGCTTCCATAGTCAAGGATCATATAATAGACATTTGAAATATAGTATTAGACAATATATAAATATTAGATAAAAATCATTAATGTAATATTTATAGGATTAATATAATTAATAAAGGGTGTTGAAAATTAAGTTAACAATAACATATGTATTAAATTACAAGCTATCAATACCTACTAAGGAATATAGACATATGTATTAATTTTTTTTAAAATAACTAATAATTATTCTATGGTGTAGTTTATGCAAAGTTGTCATTAAAAGGTAAATATTCTTTGTAAATTACTATGAAGATCATTGTAAAAAACATGGGTAACTTGTTAAATTTAAGATTATCATTATCAAACTATGTCATGAAAGGTATAAAAGAGTTGACAAGCTATTTGATGAATGTTCAAGTGATAAATATTTTTGAGAAAAAATATATTAGAACAATTCAATGATAATGTCTTATTTGAAATATGAATCTTAAATATATAATTTCATAAATTTACCTTTTTTATGGAACTTGTGTAATAAAGGATATTCAAAGAGATAGAATGTAATATGGAAAATGGGTTCTTATTGACTATTTTTTTAACTTAAACCTATTTTGTATTATATTATAAAATCTCTAGAGAATAAAATGAGGATAAGAACTTTAATATTTTGTGTGTATCTTGGGATAGAACAAGGTATGAATCTTAATGTTTAATTGTGTACTTAAGTCATGGTCTAGGAAACTAATCAAGATATTTATTTGTAGTTGTTATGTTGTACATTATTTTGGTTTATCCTCATATGATTAACCATATTTATATGTTTTAAAATTATGTATTCATATTTATTTTTACTTAGAACATAATTAATTTAATTGTTTATTCTAATGTGTTAAGTCCAATGTTATAGCTACACTACATCTTGTTGTGTTTATTGAAATTTCAAGCAAGAGAGCAAATGGGATTGTAAGAAGCTTCAACTTTATTGTGCCTACTATGAATATTGCTCCCATTATAAATGCACCAACAAAAATCCACAAGCTTTTGATGGATTTTCCTTGGTATTGTCATGAACTACTTGAGAGGGTAAGAAAATGGTTGTTTCTACACATTTATTGGAGGTCAATTTGTTGTAAGCCTTTCACAATGTGTTGGGTAACCTGGCTATGATGTATGACAAGTTTGATGGGTTATTTTTCTTTCTAAAAGATATAAATTACTTGATTGATAGTCTAGATTGGGTGGAGCTGCTAAGTTGTTAGGTGCACTTGAGCATTACTTTGGTAATATGCAGTGTTAGTGAACATTTTAATTTTTTTCCTTTGTAACCTTGCCTTCTAAAGTTTTGAATGATACTATAAACAAGTTTCTCACCATCTCTTGACATGTTTTAATGTCTATGTAGTTGTCCAGTGATTTTTCATGTTTTTAAATAGAATGTTTTTGGTTGTGTGACTTATACAAAATTGTTGTATATGTTATGTTTTTGTTTTAAAACATTTTATGTTGACATAGTTTATTTTAAATAAAAAATTTGTATTGTATAAACTATTTCACACCATTTCCATTAATATTGGGTTATTTTTTGAAGAAATTATGGAGCATTTGTAGAGAAATTAAGGCACTTACAATGCATCAAATTATTATGTACCTAGGGATATGATAATTTAAGGTATTTAGGTGGATGGAGGTGCCGACATTTGGAACACATACCTTATGTTATTTATATTATGTCATATGGACAACTTATGTAATTCAACATATTAGGTGATGAGTAGTCCTTCATCAAGTTTACCCCTCTATTGTATTATTAGAAGGATGCCTATACAAAGGGAGGTGATTATCTTTGTAAGGTGTTTGAAGTATGATATTGTATTTGGGATCTCTTGGAGATATAACATGGAGTGGCTTCTTCCATAAAGAGTATTGTATGGTGTTACCCTACATCAAGGGTTTACTCTATTTTTGCATATATTAGATATTCTAGGGTGTCTTGGCCCACAAACATCTATTGTGTTGTGTGAGATCTATTTTCTACATTATATTATTTTTATTATTATATGTGTGGATCTTATCATAGATTTTGACCACATATAAATAGATCCTTCTACCTCTTTTGATGATGAGTTGAATGTTGCTAAACCAAAATAATTGAATGTACCCAAGCGAGGGAGATTAGTACATCCTTTCTTTACTCTACCTAGGAAATCCTCTTGAGTATTATGAACTTGACATAATTAGTAGGCATGAATTTGAAAACAATTATTTGATTTACACTTGACTTTATAAACCCCTTTAAAGCTAGTGGATTTCTCCTTTGGGGGTCATATTGACAACACTTAAGCCTTGTTTTCATTAAGACATCATATTCCACTTTCATGGAAGCTTCTTATTCAAACTTTTCTTTGGCTTGTTCAAATGTGCTAGGCCCAAATAATTAGAAAAAAATAGAATTGGAGAAAAAATTACCTACCCAATGCCTTGCACAAGTTGTTTCCTTGAGTGCATGGACCAACCTTCCATTGCACCTTTAGTAATTAATCTTCCCAAACATCCTCATTATGGTAAAGTACCATTTTGGTCTATTTTTTTGGCCAACCTAATCTTGTGTGAAGACTATGTATCAATATCTTTTCCACCAATCTCAAATTTTGGCATGAAGACTAAGAATGTTCACTCTTTCCTCCACCAAATCACCCTTCATATTTGCACCCTCTAATGTTCCATGTTTGATTTCAACACCAAAACTTGTTCTATAATCAAAGTAGTTATCCATACAGTAATACATGTAAAATTAACATTAACTAAAAATATGTTATTTACTATTTTCTCATTTGCATCTCTATTAATTGCAATTTTTTTGTAGAGACATCTAGTTTTCAATATGCTTTGGATTGCTCCCTATATCCAACAAATGTGTATGTGCTGATTTTTGCATCTAAATTACTTATCTTTCCCTTAGGAATTTGTGCAAAAGCAAGGCAACCAAAAAATTGAAATCACTTATAGAAGATCTTTTTCCTAAAATAGTATGTGAAAATTACTAAGATGCAAGGTAGTGATTGCAAGTTGAAGCGAGATTAGAAGAAAGATTGTAGCTAGCTTGTAACTAGTTTGCAAGAGTTCTATAAGACATGGAAGCCTTAAGTTCATCCAAGTGACTTGATATAATTTTGACAATTGACAAACTACTGAATCAAGCAACAATATAGAAATCCAAATAGAATACAATAACATTCCTTTATTGTTATACAAAAAATCACTACAATAAGAGTCCATGATGTCACAATGTATTATAGTTTGATATTCATCCATGCCTTCATACATGCACTAGCATTCAAGCCTTACACACACACACACACACTTTGAACCAAACAACTTCCTCAACCTTCACATTGAAATAAATTTATAGAGAACTTCAATACTACAAAAGATAACTCCAAATGAGTCAAAATCCACCCTATAATCATGACATAATGGAGTTGGGACAACCACTTGATGTAGGGGCTTTCAGGAATCATACCTTTTGATTAGGAAGCCTGTTTCGGCTAAATTTTATAGGGAGATGCATTATGAGGAGGTTTTTGGGCAATAAATAAGTTTCAAATGTAAACCTGAGATCTTGAGTAAAATCAAATTTATAAATACCCACATTTGTAGGAAATTTTAAATATAATCATATGTCAAGATTGAAATTGAGTGCTCTAATAAGTTAAAATTTTCAAGGTTTCTTATGTCCATGTTATGTTATTTTTCATGATGTCATAATGTATTTTGAACTAAGAGCCTATGCATGTCAAAATTTGTGAACTTCCTACATTTTTGGCAAGTACTAGTGGATTTTCTAACTATTGATGCCCCAACTATTATATATATATCCACTCGTGTTCTAGAGTGAATCTTCACATATATGTGTTCATAGATAAAATTTTCTAGGATTGGAAGCTAGTTGTTAGTAAGTTCAAACTTGAGTGCACAAATTAATCAAATTTAGTGGGCTTCTCAAGTTGACAAAACCTAGAGATAAACCCTTTAAGTTTTAAAACCAAGCTCCCAGATAAACTAGGATTGATAATATATTTGTGCATAAGATGTTGAGAGTCAAGAAACATAACAATTAGTGCATGCCATGTGTTTGTATTAAATCTAACCATAAGAAATTTAAGATGTCAAATATTAAACTTAAAATTAAAGTGTCAAATATGCTTCGGATTTCAAGAATGTGAGAATGTACCAATCAGAGTAGGCCATGTGTTCCCATATAGATTCTATTAAAATTTGATGGTTCAACCTATATTAATTCTTGTCTTAAGGATCATTTCTTAGATGTCAGGTCGTATGTTCATATAAAATAAGGGATTTTTAAGACTTAGACATGAATACCTAAGCTCAATGTTATTATCAAACCCAAGAATCCAAGTATGTTGATCTAAGAGAATTTTTGGATTTTTCATAGGGATTTATTGATTTTGTAAGACTACATTCTTGTATATAGTGTGGGCAAAAGCTTAAGAAGTTCAATTAAATAAATAGTCTTTTTTTTCAATTCTATTAGGTTGTCCTATATGGTATCAAAACACAATTTAAAACTAAGGGCCTAATTGGCCATTAAGGATAAAATTTTAGGTTTAATTTTGAGATTGATCAGGGATTGATCATGCAACTACTCTATTGATGCAACTAGTAAGAAAACTAAAGTCCAAAAGTTAGTCTTTTGTAGTATATCAATAGGAAATACTTGTTTATCATTGTGGTTTCATTGGTTTAACTTCAACCATGAGGAAGAAAAAGAGAAAATATGGTAGAAGAAGGATAAGAGTAGTTTATAGATGAGTTGCTAAGCTCTAAGATGGAAGGAAAAAGAGCAAGGGTGTTGGGAGTAGAGAGAAACCAACAAAATAAAAAATGAATTACTAAAATCAATTGCAAAAGAAATACTTCTCATTCAACATGAAATAAGAGACTGAATACATTGCCAAGGAAACTAACAAATTTTATAGTTGGATAATATTGGAATGAGAAAAAAAGGAACCTAAAAGTGGGATGGGGCCTAATAAATTCTAAGGAAGAAGCCATATAAATAAATTGTTAAGAAAAACTCCATCTCTTAAGGTTCATCATTCTAGATTCTTTCGAAAAAAAATATTTGAACCTAGTCTTCATTGAAACATGTATGCTTAAATGATAACATTTTGTTTAAAAATCAACTAAACAAAATTGTTAGCCATGATGCATAAGTCTTTGGAGATGATGAAATGAATCTCCCACTATAAAATTAAGGAATGAATCAAGTACAAGAACTCAAGATTTTCAATGTAGTTGTGATTAAGGATTTTAAATAAACATTATATGTGGCATATGGAATTTAGTCTTCACTAGCATTTACTAAGTATGCAACTAATGTAAAAGTATTCAATTCTCATCTTTCCCCTTTCTCCTATATACATATAGACATGTTGGGTGAACAAGGATCATGAAATTCATTACAATAGTCGAATATAATTATAGTTGGGTTCATGAATCTAGAATATTCATTCATCTTTATTACAACTAGATTTATTCATTAATTTGAATAGAATGTAGGAACATGTGTTACCAATTTATTATTAAAGTGTGGAGTACTTTTTTGGAGGCCAACTTAAGTATCATGCCTAATTTTCCTCCTGTCCACCATTACACTAAGGTATTCAACTTCATATGGGCGTTGTGAGGTGTGTGGCCATTCAAAGATATTCAACCCCTTTGATTGGTGCAAGGATTCTACCACCTGAGTAATTTTGTAGCTAATTTTTAGAATCAATCCAAGAAAACAATAAAATCCACCACATAATTAATCTAGGAAAATTATGGCATCCACCACTCAACTGATCTAGAACTCAATATCACTAGATTGACCAATTGACACATGCACAAGCATGCATACATATAGATACACATGTCTCTAAACATTTGAGTTACAATTACATTCAACATAGTTTGGGGGGCTACAACCATTTCAATGGGCCCTAGCACATGCCAACAAGGAAATACCTTGATCACAATGTAGCACCTTGCTATACCAAAGCAATTCTAACCAACTTTAAACTAAGATAGCAACTAGCCTAAGAAAACCTTGATAATCAAGGCAACACCTCATTGTGACTACATGCTATTCACTTGTAATTGAGATAGAAAATACCCCATCTCTACTAGGATAACCATCATTTGGACATTTGATTCACCAAAATAACAATTATGTTACTTTATGCACGAATGACCATGGAGCTATTCTCTCTGTCAAAAGACAACTATACAACTCTATTAAGACATAAAGGATGATGAACAATTTAGTCCATAGAGTCTTCCTTGTCATTAGATTACATGCATATTGCACTACAATAGATCAAACTCATACGTCTGGATCCAAACTTAGATATGAGACCATGAGATTCATGAATTCACAAACATAGAATGATATACTCACACATCAACCACATTGAGAACTCTAGTTTGGACATAGATCATCACAATTTAATAAAATCGCAAGTCACACACATAATGCATATCCAAAAAATATTATTTCACTAGTTTCAACCTAAAGATATACCTCATCCAAACCTACCTCAAAGCAATGGCTATCCAGCATACAATATGCACCCTAAGGATGTCACACTGTTAGTACTTGCACCCCGTGAATGTCAAACTGTCAATACTTGTCAGAAAAACAAAAAACTTGGCGTTGAAAAAATACAAACCTTTTGAGATTCTACAAATGCCAATGGAATTTTCAAGATTCTTGAACAAATGGGATGGGTAACAGGAACGCACAACAACCTTTTATTTAAAAAAAAATGTTGCTTAAATATAAATATTTTAAAAAAATAAAATCATAAATAATGTGTAAGTAAATTAAAAGTAAAATAAAGTAATTTTTCAATAATTTTGAATTAAAATTTAAAAAAAAAATAGATAACATAATTGATTATTAATATTTATTATTATAATTTTTATATATATACTATTTACATTTATATTTATATAATTATAGAATATAATATACTATATATTTTATAAAATTTACATAAAAAATTTACATAGAATATTTACATAGAATATTATATGCTTTTTTATTTATATAAGATTATATCATATAATAAATGTAAATTTATATAACTATTAAATGCAACTACAAATCAGAATTACTTCAAAAATTGAATATATAGATTTTAGAATATGTGACTCCGTTTTGCATACATGTCTACCATAGCAGTTGCAACTACCTTACAAAATTGCTCTACGCTTTATGCTTTGATGGATGTCCACACCCTGTTCCAAATCTCCCATTTGGCATAGGCTGGGAGGATGCTGGCAATGGTTGTAGAGCCTGGTTGTACACCTGCCAATTGCATTTGGTCGGAAGTTTCTAAAGCCTTTTCAACAAGCCCTTTTTGTTAATATCTTGCAATCAGGGCTTTGAGGCATTCTATCAAACAGTTCACATGCGTTATCTATGCTTACACATTTTGCATACATATCTGCCAGGGCAGTTACAAGTTACAGCTACAACATCTGCAAAATTCCTCTATCGCTCATTGTGTGATGAATGTCCATACCCTGTTCCAAAGCTCCCATTTTTGCACAGGTTGAGAGTATGCTGACAGAAGTTGCAAACTCTGGCTTTACACCTGCCAATCGCATTTTGTTGAAAGCTTCAAAATCTTTTTCAACAAAAAGCTTTTTGTGCATATCCCGCAACCACAGCATTCGATGAGACCACATTTCTTTGAGGAATCTGATCAAACAGTTCACGTGCCTTCCCTATGCTTCCAAATTTTTGCATACATGTTTACCAGAGCATTTCCAACTGCACGATATCTGACAGTAATCGAGCTTCCATTACGTTTCGATGGATGTCCATACCCTGTTCCAAAGCTCCCATTTTGACACAAGCCGGGAGTACGGCGCAAATAAAAATTGTTCGGGTCGAAGTCTGCATATGGAGTAACGCGCGGGAGAAACAATTTCAAAACTTGAGCTTTGCACGAATAACGGCGAACGGGAGTAACGGCGATGGGGAACGGCGAACGGACGGGTTTAGTGGGGCCCACACCAGCCACCTAAGTGGTCAACGCTTAGAGTGTGCTGGTTAAGCCAGGCCATCATTCACTGCATAAATTCAGACTTGAAATGAAAGGAAACAACAAAAATAAGGAGATATCGTTCTTCTGTGTCACTATTAAAAAAAATAAAAATTGTTATAATTTTATTGACCAAAAGTTACGTTTGACTATTACCTTGAATGTGGTTTACGAATGTCAATAAGAAATTGCAATTCCCTTGCCCATTCCCCTTCACAGTAATGCAAATTGATTCCAGTTCACCTTATGCTTCCACCGAGCGAACAATTTTATTCTATTCTTCGTAGAACTCTCCGGCAAATGGATTCCCAGCGGCTACATGTTTAATTTAGGATTGAATACAACAATCGTTATCCACATGGCTCGGCTAAAGGGGCGGGGGAAGGCCCAGGGATCATTTGACCCCTCGTCTTTGTTTGCTCCGATTTGGAATCACCGCTACATCTCTCACAATCGCATCGAATTTCTACTTGATTTTTCACATTTTATTCCTGTCAATCAATTAGAAATATACATTTGCATTGCAGAGATGAGGAGAAGTGAACTGACCTTATCAACTCATGCGGCAATTCATAATCCAATCTCTTGAGCACCGCCGTAAACACATCAATACAGAAGCCTGTAATCGTATAATTCTTGTTTTGGGCACTTGCATTGGCATGAAGTTAGGCGGTGATCACCGGAGGCAACACATCATGCCGCATTTATTAACCGTTTCTTATTTCCTCGACACGTCATTTTTTTTTTTATTAATTCTTCAAACCATCAGACACTGCAGCCAGAAAAAGTTTAGGCGGCAGACTTCATGACGAAGTCAATATATGTCTTTTAACTGACACGAACTGTCAGATGCCAATAAGTGCGTGCCATTTAGGGCAGCTAATTTATGCGTACACCCATCCAGCCGGATTGCATATGCTTTTTAATCCGTTTTGAACCGAATTGAATATGCTTTCCGTCGAATACATTTCGATGTACATGTAATAGAATGCCGCAGCAATGAACGCCTACGGCGTAATAATAACTAGGGCTTGCACCTCAACGAGGTGCAATGGTTACATCGATAGTAGGATATACTCTGGCAATATATTTAAGGGCAGAGGAATAAATGGCAAGAAAATGTAAATTGTTTTTCTTAAGACTAACTATTTATGGCAAAAGTCAATTGATGATGGGATGTGAGAAGATTTGAATATGAACAAACACAAATGACATTGATAAACATTTGTCTATACAATAAACATCTAGAGAGCGAGTAGTCTCCCTCCAGTTATTGATCCTAGAAGAACAAGATTAATTGTTAAATTTAGAACTCGAGCAAGAGAAAGTTAATGTGCATTGAGCAGATATCTAGGAAAACCAATCTATCATTCCAACCTAAGCAACTAAATCAACCAGAAATAATGATAAACTAAAAAATATACAATAATTAAATGCAAACATCAAAATAGGCAAACAATTTCCACATTCAGTGTATATTGTTTTGCATCTTTTAATATTATATTTACCCATGCTTGGAGTTCACTAATGTTTAAGAAACTTCTTAAAAAAGTTTTAAATAGCTAACATGAATTTTTGGGCATTTAAAATATACAAAGCTCTAAAAAGATCCGATGCTTTTTATTTTTATGAGACTTTCTAAATGAAGAGAAAAATACCAATAGGGTTTAACTTACAGTTTCTTTTATTTTTGAATGGTTGCAGCTTAATAGTTTGGGTGTTTCTCATGTCAACCCAAATTTTCTTTCACATCTTAGATAATGTCACTTTGTAAGGAGCCTTAAACATACCTCAGAAGAATGTTGCTCCTGCTCCTGAGAAATATTGTGTTCCTTCAGCAGCGATGTCTGTAGTTTCTTGAATCTTGTTGACTGTCAGTTACGTGAGAATGAAGGTGTAACAGGCATACCTATAAATGCCTCCTTGCCTCTGGGTGTTTGCATTTATTAGGATGTACTAGCAATGATAGCTGATTAAAAAATAAACATAAATTAAATATAGTCAGTGTGGTGTGAATCAAGAACAAATAAATTAATATAATGTTATATTAGAAAGATTTGCGAAATAAATATAATTTTTAATTTAAACATTTAGCTACTTTAGAAAACAAATCAGGAATCTAAAACGTTCTATAAAGACTATTATTTGTGTAAATTTTACCGATGACCAGCATCAACATAGCACATAAGATACAAATAATCCAATATATGGTCATATTCCAAGTTAGTTTCTTACATATTGCAAAAGTTCAAATCAATTCCAAAGGAAAAGAATAAAAACAAGGCTGAGATAAAAGAATGGTAGCTCCCACACCGCAGTTAAAACATACCCTACCATAGACCAAAGTCCAAGCTTTTATCATCTTCTAATTAAAATGCCCTAGAATTAATAGACTGCACACCAATATACATGATGTGAATACAACAGATCCAACACTTGAGAGCGAATTCAAGAAGTACCAGATAGTATATCAGCATCATCCTAAAAAAGGCTTCTGGTTCCTTATCTCTCCTCTTATGTGTTGCCAGTGAGCCATTTCTGCTTTTAAGAATCGTGAGGTTCTTGTTTATACCTCTCCTTACACTCTTGCTGCACTTTTGACAAATTTTGTTGTACTTGAGTTGACACCTACTTAAAATCTTCAATGAACACCAAAGCTTTGTGCAGGATTTCCTTGTTGTATTTTTACGACATTACCAAATGGTCAGAGTTCCAAAAGAAAAAATTATGTATCGTGTTGATCCTTAGCCTAGACCATTCTCCTAAGGGCATCATCAGACTCTGTATTTAACCTTTTATGATGATAAAAAAGGACATTGTTTCTTCTTCTTTTATGATGATCAAAAAGGACATTGTTTCTTCTTCTTTTATGATGATCAAAAAGGACATTGTTTCTTCTTCTGCTTCTGTCCATTATGCAAACTGAAGTTGTTTCTCCATAAACACCCTTCTCTTGGCTTGGTCAATGACTCTTTATAGCAAGGGACCTTCCTACCGCAGGAAAAAACTAGTTTATTGCTTTTGTATATTTTTATTTTTGCAAGGTTTTCCAGTTTGGGTCTAGAATCTAGATCTCTTATTTTGTTTTAGATTACTTCACTTATAGCAATTAAGTTCAGTTTTCATGTTTTTAATTCGCTACCGATCAGTTTACTTTGGCCATTTGTGGGCAAGAATATAACTCTCTTTTCTATTTCTATGATGTCACAATGAGGTCGAAGGATTGTGGTATATCAGTAGAAAGGAACACCAGTAAAATGACTGACCCTTGTTCAAATCCACACAACACAAAAGGCAGCCCCATAATTCGAGTACATGTCACTGAAATTGTGGAGTATTGAAATTTGTGCAAGCAATCAAGAAGAGAGCTGGTCTTGGAAACATGGTCAATTGACATTGGAAACATGCTGGGTTATGTTGACAAGAATCATTTACTTGTAGACTTGGCCATGAGATTAGCGCCCAGAGATACAAAATTTGAACTTCAGGAAGAAAATAACAGAGCAACTTAAAAGAGCTTCCAATTAACAATTCTAGCCAAAACTAAACTAAACACCAATTGATTGTACCCTGGTAGAATACCTACATCTATCCCAAATCATACACACTGCCTGAGCTTTCAATTCTCAACATAGAGAGGGACAAAATAAATTAAAAAAATTCCAGAACGAGTCCAAAAAAGTACCTGGCGATATTGTCGCTTCACATCCTCTGGCTTTGAATCAAAAAATAGGTTTAGATGCTCAAAAGGGTTTAATTTGAAGCACACAACAATCCTGCCGAATAATAAGCAGCCGTCATGACATCTCTGATTTAATTTGAAGGACGCAAGTCCTCCATTGACATCTCTGATTTCCATCCATAAACCCGCTTTATAAGAGCTCCCCACGAATTTCCAACTCCTCACATTCCCCTTCTCTTCTCCTCACGTTTTCCTCTGTCCCCTCTCTTTCCTGTGTTGTTTTTTGCGTTCTTTTCCTCCCAACTTGACTTCCATCCAACTAGTCTCTCCTGCATGCTCTCTCTGCTCCCATGCCGTCCTTCTCCCTTCTCTCTCTACATTTTCCTCTCTGTTCTCCCTCTCAGAACAGCATGAGCTTACAGATCCTTGACATCAGTATTATCACAATATTCAGACTTAGCATGAGCTTACAGATCCTTGACATCAATTATACATGCAGATATAAGCTACAGGTTTGAACATTTCAGTCATAGCATTAGTAGATCAGATTACATTAACTCTGAGCATTTAAATCTATGTTACAGTAGTTCATACTCTTCCTCATACACATTCAAGAGTGCATTACAAATTTGAGGGACAATGCTATGGTATTCTACTAATCAAAGGTCTGGTTTACAATGCATGTAAACTCAGAAATTAACATCAAATTTGTATGGCACCAAACTGACCAGCTAAATGCGAAATGAACTGTCTAATAACTCTGTGCAACGGCGATCCTATTTTCTGAGCAATATTGGTAGCAGAAATTACATTCTAGAGCAGATTTGTGAATGCATTGAATATCAAGGAGTACAATGCTCATACTTATAACAGTAAATACAATAACTCAGAAATGATAAAGAACCTGACAATGGTTGCTGGTATGACTGTAGCAAAAAGTGAGACAGAGGTTCTGGCTACTGTGAGAAGGCGCTAGGGCCAGGAACACGCCATGCTTCAACAATGTAACACGTCCCTTTGATGGTGAGAAATGGGTTTGAGATGAAAGCCACGATTTCACCACTGCAAATGATTCTTCGTAATGTCCAAGTTTTTCCTCATTAGAGCCAATAATCCTCCTCAAAGCTCCACATCCTGCAATTTTTTCTTGCTCCGAAGAAGGGTCACCATGCCCTATTAATGGCATGACTCTCCCCTTCAATCATACGCCCCTCTCCTCTTTAATGATGGTTGTCTGCTGTATTTATTATTTCTTCCAGTTCCTTCGACTATGCTTGATTTAAATTTTTTTTTTTGGCAGATGCTCTGTTCGATTCATTGTACTCTACACTGCAACGTTTTGATGGCTTGCACTACACTTCAGTGTGAACTGTCATCCCATCCATTCTTTTATAGTTATTTTTACGATGGAAAACGTTGTGTAATCTTCCCAGTAGGTAGATGTTGTAGCGGTTCTACAGATGTTATTTTATTAACTTTTATTTATTCTGTTCACCATTCCTACCTGAAAGGCAACCATCTGACCGGGAAGTGACATCATTTTCCGACATCAGACAATTCCGGTGGGAATTCCACCCATAGTAGCCTATCGGCTAATTATTTTATTCTCAACTAAATGTATTGTCGCTTTTGCATGTGCAGAATGAATCTGGACAGAGGAAATTGTTCCAACGCTTAGATATATGTATAATTAAACTTAAAAAATCATAGTTTATATGCTAGTGACGTATGGGAGGATGGTGTTTACTTAAAGAATATGATATGTAAAGTGACGTTATATGTTTTTAATTTGTGTATGATGTATTTAGTCATACAATCATGATCAGCGTGGGGTGAGACTCCTTTTTTATTTGGCGGTATGTCATAGTAATTCAGGCGGAGGAGGCCCCAAAACTTAGATTCATATTACTTGCTAATTGCAAAGGTTCCGAAAATGATTTTTTATGATATTGATCATTAACTGTTCAATGTCAGAAGTGTATTCTTGGATAATTTTGCTGAAATATAAGAAAACTGTGAGATTGACAAAAATATTTGGACTGGATTTCGAAATTAAAATAAATCAAAAAACATTTGATCACTAATAATACCCTTTAAGATAATAACGAGAATTCGTCCCACTATTTTCTCAAGAATGGATGAATTTAAAACGAAGCCTCCCATGAAAATACGTTTTGTAGAATTTGCATAAGAATTCTCAGCCGTGAGATTAAAAATCCAGGAAAATACGTTTAAAGAAGAAATGAACGAAAAAATAAGAATGAATTTACAAGGCTGGCGATTATATCATTATGGGTGACGGCGTGAGGGGAAAAAGAAAGGTGGGGAGCGGAGAAAGAGGCTCCAATTTCTCTAATTTCCCAAAAACGTCCTCCTCTCCATCGTTTGCATCCCTTTTAATCTCTGTGCGTGGTGCCTGCTGAGCCACCTTTTCAATATTATTTCTGCGCCTCTTCTTGGACTCCACATCACCACACTCTGAGACCGACTCAGCGTAGGTGGAGGCGTTGAGGGGAAAGTTGAGCAGAGCCTTGGCCCCTCTCATTTTAAAAGCGGCACGGTCATATGCCTCAGCGGCGGCCTCCGCGGTGTCGAAAGTCCCGAGCCAAATGCGGGCCCCACGCCTGGCAGAGTCTCTAATCTCAGCTGCGTATTTCCCCCACGGTCTGCGACGGACTCCTCTGTAATGCCGCTCACACGGAACCGAAATCTTTAGTGACGAACTAACAGTCCGTTTATTGCCGCATTTCAATCCCTGCTCCGTATTGACAGGCAAATGATCTCCGTCGGTGCGTGCAATTACATTCTCTGTTAAGTTGGGGTGTACCAAATCGGAGTGAGCAGTGAATATGGAATCCTCGCCGAGCAAGTGTAAGGCAATCTGTTGAAGAGCTGAATAATAATCTTCCCTCATGATTTTCAGAGCCACTGATTTTGAACTATCTTAAGTTTAGCTAGGGTTTGCTATTGAAGAGGTCTGGCAGATAGATTGTAGTAGCTGTTTATATAGAGAAGGGGATAAACAATAGAGAAGCCGCTGATAATATAAAAATTCGACATTGACCGGCGTAGTAAGAGCATTGGTTTGAACGTGGACCAATTGTCGCCCACGTTTGTTAGAAAAAAATACGATATTGCCTACATATTTCGCGGAACTTTCGTAGCCAATTTCATGTCTCTTTTGAAAACATCAATGACCTCACCATGTTAACAAAAACAAATTATAAAACATTAATGGGAATCTTTTTTTAATATAGAGATATTAAAATTTAAAAATATTTTTTTAGTAAATAAAATAGTTTTATAATAGAATTAAGTAAAAAACTATTTTTTAAAATATAGAATAAAATATAAATAAAATAATTAATTTTTGTTAAAATAATTTTAAGTAAAATAAAGTAATTTCTAGTAAATACAAAAATAGTTATGTGTTTAATTTATTTATTAATAATTTAATTTAACAAAATATATAACTAAAATAAAAAATATAATAAAAAATGGTTTTTAAAAAATAAAATAAAAAATTACATAAATTATTACAGATATCTTAAATACAACTATCTTAAAGCATAGAGATATAAGTCTAAGCATCTATATTGAACTTGTTATTTAGGATAAAATTGATCTCTTAATAACAAATTTAATATAGGTGAGATAATATCTGCTGTCTTTTAAATAGATGTATTTAAGATATCTATGTTAGTTTGATAAAAGTTTTATTTTATTAAAGCACATAAAATAATAGCAATAATTTATCTAAAATTATATTTCATGTTTAAATTTATGCATGAATATAAATTAATTTTTTTTAAAAAATTTATATTACATTTTGTAAATAGTTAACTTGTATTGGATAAAATTGTATATTTTATATTTTTTATATTTCTAATTTATGTAATTTAGTGTGGATGCTATAAATGTATTGTTTTAGTATTTAATTTAATCATTTTGGTAAATTAGAACTTGTCACTAATTTCTTAAACCATCAAGTTTTGACGTGTTGAATTCATCATTGTAAAATAAGATTGGTATAATAGATCACTACCTTCCTACAATAGGTTATTCATGTGAATTTGTAACGTATATGGAACCATTCTAATAGTCTAATCATCTAGTTAAAAATTCAAAATCTTTTTCTTTCAAGTGGACTTTCAAGGAATAAATTACTATCCATTGATTTGCATGCCATAGGCCTTGAGTTGTGTGTCTAGGATTTGTATTTATGGACAACACTCTAGATCATTTTAATCATCAAATCAAAATACATATGCATAGATTTAACTGCATCAATCTCAATGTCTTAGATGAATCTTAGTTGCATTTTCACTACTATTTAAATGAATCAAATGGCGCTTCCTCTATCTCGAGTTTTCCCCCAAAGGTGTTTTTTAGCACCCAAGTTTCCTATACATAGGTACAAACATTGATGAGTAGGTTTTGTAAATCCCAAAAATAAAATTTAGAAGTAGAAAAACCACAAAATCTCAAGATAAAATTATTGGTCCAATCTACTCCTAAGCATCATACATATTAGATCATATCTATCGATCTTTTATGGTCATCAATCCAATATACATTTCTATTTATTTATTTATTTTATCATAGTGTCTAAATGAGTTACTGAATTGTTTGAATGATGGCGAAAGGATTCAACTTCTCTAATCAATAACAGTCCCTTTAGGTCTTAGAATTAGTATGGCACTTGGCCTAAACCTTTGATGAGAATAAGAACATAAATAGCTTAGTGTTGCAAAAATAAGGTAGGTAAGAGATGAGTAGGATACACTACATTATTATATGAATAATATTATAAGAGTTTAAGGTGATTAATATATGTATCATAATTAATGTAGTTGTTGAATCTATTAAGGTATGTAAGTAAATACTATTCATATGTTTATATTAAATATCTACAAGCATATTAAATTTATTTAGTATTGTTTGAGGTCATTATAATATTATTTAAATTCAAACAATATATTGCATTCTACTGATCTCTTATATGTCCTATTCTTATTCTTATAGTGTTTTCTATGGAATGTTTTCCATAGGCACTTTTCTTGAGAAGTTATCACACTAACATTGTACTTTAAATTTCTAGATTTGATTATTCACCTAAATGATTAGATAAACTTATGTTAACAAGACATTTTTATTTTGAAACATAGCCCCTTCAACATTTATTCTTGATATTTTGTTATAGACAAGACATGAACCATGTGGAGTCAAGATCAAAACCATTTAGAATATAATGAAGAGTGTATTTCCTTCTTTATTTACTAAAAATGAGATTGTACATCTACAACAAATTAAGTCAATGGTTTTCAAGATCTCACTGCTTGTTTTATTTTCATTAATTCAATAATTTATACTCACTAAAATGATATATGATTAAAACCCCCACCAAGTTTAAATTTTCTAGTTCCTCTCCACCCTTTTAGACATGCATTGATTATTTTATTAAACTCAATTATGTTATTTTACTTTGATGATCTCTAGAAAACACTCTCCTAGGTTCAGTAGAGATTGAAGTGAAGGGGATTTTCCCAATCTTATCAATTGGTCTTAAGCTACCTCTTATCTAATTATAAGTTTCTATTGATTGCGCTTATGTTAAAATTCCTCCAACCTTATGAATTTGTTAACACAGTAACACATTCAAATAAATAGATCAAATCATCAACATATATTTAGTTTATGATAAAAATTTATTTATGTTAATATATTTATAAAATATACATTTTATTTGAATGATCTTTATCTTAAAAAAAACAAATTACTTTTAAAACAAAAAATGATTTGAAAATAAATATTTATTATCTTAAATTAAAGATTTTTTTTTATTGATATCTCATTTGAATTTTTATTGTGAAATGGAAAAATTACTTAATCATATATTTTATTTTAAAACATCTTTCATTCGCAACTTGACTAACATATGTATAGATTTTCTATATTATTTGCAAATATCAAACCATTGGTAAGCTGAATTGGAAGTTTTGTCTAGATTAATTGTACACGTGTTAAAAGAGCAATATATATATATTGAGATAGAGAATATGATACGCTAATGTCATCTCTTGTGCGTCATCTTTATTTCCGAGAATGGAAAGTGTCAACAAACTTAAAATATTTACTACAATTGCATTATTTATAGCCCACACTCAACCAACGAATATGGCCATCAATCGCCTGCAGCTATCTCACAAATTGTGTAAATATTTTTGAAATTTTGTTTCCACAAGGAGATTCATCTTAAATGACATGTTTAATAGCGTTATTGCTCCCTCATTGCATCTTAGATAATTTTAGCTGCCATTTCTTTTTTATTTCAAGTAGATTAGAGATTTGAGTATAAATTTAAAGAACTTCCATGAAGAATCTCATCATAGTGTGAGAAGATGTCATTTTTAATGTAGTTTATAAGAAATTATTTGTTTTTGAGTAAAATCATATCTGTGGGATGAAATTGTATATTTGAAATAGTTGCTCTTATTTTTTCAAATTTATAATGAGTAAATGTATTTATATTTATTTGAAATAGTTGCTTTTATTTTTTCAAATTTGTAATGAGTAAATGTATTTATATCATAAGTATTTTCAGTAAAAGAAGAATTTGTCAAAATAATTTTGAAAATATAAAGGATATAATGATGTGTCTTGTGTCTATTTTTATGTGTCTTGTGTCTTTTAGGAAAATTCACTTATACTTATTTGAAATAGTTGCTCTTATTTTTTCAAATTTGTAATGAGAATGTATTTATGCTATAATTATTTTGAATAAAAGAAGTATTTTGTCAAAAAAAAATTGAAGATATAAAGGACAAAATGATGTGTCATGTGTCTATTTTTAATATTTTTATTTCTGAATAAATTATTATTAATTTTACAATATAAATATTTTGGAAAGTTAGTAAACATATTTTGATGAGTATAAAATGTTTTTTTATAAGATAAGTCATATAATGTGTAAAATGTGATCAAAATTTAAATTTTCAAATACATAAAATTGAATAGAGGTTATTATGTTCATATTTCAAGATGTATGCTTATTAAACATTAATATATATAAATTATATTAAATAAATGATAATTTATGAATAAAATTGAAATCTAAAAAATGTGTTGACTATATGTCTCTACAAACCCTTTTTCCCAATTCACTTTTAGTTAAAAAAATCTCAATGAAAATACAGTTGGATGAATTATTTGCAATTAATTTTATCATTGTGTTGTAGAAAAAATTAATAATATAATGAATATCAATTTATGAAGAAAAAAAAGATATATAGTGTGAACGAAAAATAAATAGATTTCCTCTAGAAACATATATTTATCTCTTCCATATGGATAAATTTGGCATCGGCCAAATTCATGCTAGCAATTCATCAAAGGAAAATTCACCACCATGGAAAATTCATTGACGGAAAACTCACTGCCAAGTAAAATTCATCACTTGCAATTCACAAAGTTTTTGAAATATATATTAAAAAATATTGGTGAATTGCTAGCGGTAAATTTTACTTGGCGGTGAATTTTACTTGGAAATGAATTTTACATGTTTTCCTTTTACAACACTGTATTAAATTGTGATTTTCTTACCAAACATTTTCTTGTAGATAGTAACTCTATGATATGCTTCAATTAGTCAAATATTTTGAAAATATATTCAACTACATTTTCCTAATACAAAATATCATTTGGTATTTTGTTTATGGGATAATAGTTAGAGTTAGGTAAATAAAAAAATTACAACATTTTAAAATCAATACATATTAGAAACAATAGATTTTAAGAGGCAATTTGTGTAAAATGTACAATAGGATCAAGTTAAATTTTAATTTGCATAAAATTAATGTATTTTTTTTTATGTTAGGCTTAAATGTGTACTCCACTAACTAATAAATTGATTGGTTTAACAATACACATAATTTGAGTTAATTAAATCACAATTTATACTAGTTCAATATAATTTAATTTACATGAATTAGTATAATCAAGCCATACTGAATATTAATTCATTGTAAAGTGATTCTTATGTCTTGATTCACCCAAGTTGTGTATCCAATGATAACTTAATCAGTTAACTCTTGGATAATCAAGCCATAATGAATATTAATTCATTGTAAAGTGATTCTTATGTCTTGATTCACCCAAGTTGTGTATCCAATCAAACAATGAACGATTTATCAAAATGCACTTCACATAGTCATCCATGTGTATGTGATGTGGAGGCACTAGCTTCATTCGTGAGTATTAGGGAAATTTGTATGATGTGTGAATCTCACTAATTTTTAGTTTCCTCACCCCATGGTTAGTATAAAGGATAGTCCTTATAAAAAATCATGGATTCATATGTTCTTAGTATTATGATTGTTGTTGAATCAAATGAGACTTAGACTTTTGAGCTCCCCTACTAAGTATCTCCTCAATATTTTGCATCTTTCTTAATCTTATTTGATAGGGATATCCATAGCTACTAGCACACCACAATAATGAGTTGTAATAAGTACTAGGATACTAGACCTTATAATACCTTTAGTTAACATAGCTTCTTGTGAGTCCCAATGATTGATATCATCTACTACTAAAAGATTCAATCTACTTAAATATCACACACTTCAACAATCATACACTCAGTAGTAATTTTACACCTCATCCCTATTAAAAAGAATAAATAATTGTTCTATTTTTATTGACCAAAAGTTACATTTGACTATTACCTTGAATGTGATTTAAAAATGTTAATAAGAAATTGCAATTCCCTAACCCCTTCCAATTAAGAAGATAGTTTGTAAAAAAATCTTAAAAAAAACTTTTGACACCTGAATTAGGTAAGTAATGACAAAAAAAAAAAATACATTAAAAATTGAAATGAAATAAGAGAATATCTATAAAAAATTGTCGTTTAAGAGATATTTTAAGAAGTATTGCTCAAAGCTAAAGCCGAAAATCTCTTAAGAAATTTATTTTTAATTATGGATTGGATAAATTAATACTTGATCGTAACTATGCTGATTGTGATTGCTGGATACGGTAGCGGACCGATCTCTTTATTCTCAACTAACATACTATTGTTTTCACATGCGCTGAATGAATCTGGACTGTTAGTAAATTGTTCCAACGTTCAGATATTTGTATAATTAAAATTTAAAAATCATAGTTTATAATGTAGTAACGTTTGGAAGGATGGTGTTTTTTTTTAAAGAATATGAATTATAAAATGATCTTATATGTTTTTAATTTGTGTAAAAATGCATTTAGTCATAAATATTAATTACAATAGATTAATATTTAAGTTTTTTATTGGGGTGAGGGATTATTAGTGGTGTACTCATATTTTATTAGTTCATATGGTAATGTAATGTGATGTCAGCACTAAAAAAATATATTGTTTAGTAGGTAGAAATATGGACAATTTAAATCTTTTATTTAACTATCATTACAAATTGTAAATTTATGTCATCAATTTGTTTATTCTTATTGAGGTACCCTAATAGACCCTAGAAAAGGTTCAACCAATAGTTATACATTAGACTTCAAAATCTAACCACTCAACTATTAGACTTTCTCCCTTATTTATATGTACATTATAAACAAATAAGGGATACAATTGCAACTCTTCAATTTTTTCTAATTTTATTTTATATTATTTTGAACATATATTATAAAAATATTATTGTAGTGTTTAATTGATTTATTTGTAGTATAAAATAAATTTTATTTTAGAAATTTATATAAATTCTTATTATAGATGTTTTTATCTAGATCAACCTTATTCCTAACTTTTTCCTAAGTTTATGGAGTAGGTTGTATGGCATGACCTAGTCTAGCTCATTCAAAATCAAGCTTTCTAAAAATTAGTCATTTAGTTTATTCACTTATAAGTTTAAAATTCAAACTGAGTAAGTATGTGTCTTTATAGACATTCCTATGTTATTAGAAATTAGCACGTATTATCCAATGTTAAAAATAATTACTATATTGACACATTCAATTATAGAGCATCTAAAATTACAACTCTATGATACTACACTAGGAAAGTAGAATTTTACATTTTCATCTTACCGACGAAAATATTGTGAACTTATATGACCATTTAGGGGCTTGAATTGATACTAAAAAAATCCTAGGACTATGTCTCACCACAAAACAAACACCCATTTGCTTTATAGAGCAACCCTTATTTTAAAAATAACTCAAGAGATGAAGGTACATAGATCATATAGAATTACATCAATAGTGGAATTGGTCTAAGTTGGATGACTCAAACCTATCAAAGATTAGGTTGCATATTATAGTCCAATTTGCAACAACCATTTTCTTTAATAAGTTCTTACACCTCTCTTATCAGTACTCCAAATTTTCATTTTTTTACTTAATCATTAAACATAAAATTAAACTCCACTAGAAAGTCAACATCACTACCTTCAAAGTGTAGACATGAAAAATTAGCATTATGCATTCATCAAGTAAATCAGGCTTCACGTGCATCCACTCATTCATTTAATCAGGTTCACCTTCATCCATTCATCAGGTAATCTCATTAATCTCCTAAGGTAATTTATTATCATCAACCTTTTTAATCAAATAAATCAAACATCCATCATAATGCATTTCCATCCTTTCTAATTTACATAAATCAAATATTTATCTCAAAAAGGTCAAAACATCCTAATCATCATCCTAGCTAATTAATTCTGATTAAATGCTAAGCCTCACCACTTGCATTCTCTAGATTTAGCCACTTGCACAAATAAATCAATTTATTGATTTATTAAAACCCTCATTTTCACCCAACATGACAAATTGATTTGTCCCTCCAATATAGCATTTATTGCTCATTTTCTTGTCCCCCTCTCTAAATTTATTGCAAAATTTGAATTCAAATTCTCCCTCTCATGGGCACTCTTCCTGAATCTTGCACATGCATCAACCACTCACCACTTGACAAGTGTCTTCCTCTCATTTGTCCAATCTCAGTTCCACATTGGTCCCTCTTCAACTCTTAGCATTTGAAAATCTTTAAATAGAGGCTTCATCCTCAAGCAAATCCTCCATCATCTACGCAACTTGATGCAAGGTCATTCTCTTTAAAAAGAACTTATTTTGTCTATTTATCATCTCCATATCCATAGCAATTTCATCACTAGCTTATCAATCAAGGATTGGGAAAGGGCTTCTTTCCATAGAAGCACCAATCCACTATAAGATGCTAATTTGATCATTAGAATAATGCCTTTCTATGTTTTGCTTGTTTCTTTGGCATCATTCTTGTGATTAGATGAATCTTATAGGGGATCTTTTGTTTGCTTTGGTTTACTAACAATACTAAGGGTTTTTGTCTTTGATCCAATGCAGATTTAGGGTCCTACATATGGCACTAGAAGGAGGGCTATATAATCTTATAATGTTGTCATCATTAGATCTCGTGGCTTTAAAATGATTACTAACTTCATCCCTACCAATATACACATATATGTTTGTCTTTTTCTTTCTTCTTTTGTTGTATTTGAAGTGATTTGAATAAGTATAACACACATCATTTAAATAATTATGGTTTCACATGCACCCACTACTATCATATGTTGATATCTGCCTAGCTTTTAATAGCTTACATGGACTGTTGGATCAGTTAGAGTGTGCTTTACATAAAAAAAATCTTGGTTATTCAGGGCTTTGAGTGTCTTGAATTTAATAATAGGTATGACATGATTCAGTAGGTTGTACGCTTCATTATCACGCATTGACTACCCTATCCATGGAATCCCAAATCCATGTTTGGTCGGCTGTAAATCACTTTGTCCATGCTTGGTTGGTGTGCACTATGTGATTATCCTCATTCATAACTATCTACATTCGGTCTACGCTCAGCTTATTTCCGTAATCTTAAATGTCTAAATGACTCCCTATTGGATTTCTTTCATCTTAAACTTCTATTTTCCCTGAATCCATAACTTCAGAGATATACCATCATACTTGGTTCTTACAGGTTGTGTTGATATTTTCCTGGTAAAGAAATATGCGAGTGAAAAGATAATGATGGATTCTTTGAACGTTTGCCATTTTTTTAATGTGCATTATATTTCTGTATTGATTGTGTTTGTCTCTTTTTCTAGCATGCCTTGCACATAGAATTAGATTGCATTGATTCATCAATTTCCTTGGATAGACAAAAAATTAGTCAGTCAGCATCACTGCCCCATCAGAGTCTTTAGAAAGGGCTCCCAACTCTTTTTCGTTCAACAAGCTAGCTGGACATCCAACCATGGTTTCTGCAGGTTTGTGGAATTTTCTGGACTCCCTCTCTAGGCCAAGATGCGGCGAGGGACCCACCAATGAATGAGATCAACCTTGCAGCGAAATCTTTTGGAGGCAAAAGGTCCACAACCAATAGGTCATAATCACCTTCACTATGAGAAGATTGCGCAAGATTATAATATGAATGAGATTTCACGAGAGGATGGTCAGTGAAAATAAGAGCTATCTCAATCAACCGTTCCACATTTTGCATGTACATCTACTTGTGTTGTTGCAACTACAACATCTGATAAAAGAGCTATCTCAATCAATTCGGGAAGAGCTACAAGAAACTAAAAGTTGTTGCTAACGTTGATACTTTGGAGGTGGATGAGGCTCCCTATGTCTTGAGGACACATTCAAAGCTTGTTGAAGTGGGCATCCAGAAGTCCCAGTGATGTCATGTGAGATAGAGGAAAAACACAGTCAATATCTAGTAACAGTCGCAGTGAAGTGAGCTTGTTGAAGTGGGCATCTAGAGGATGCATTCAGAGCTTGTTGAAGTGGGCATCCAGAAGTCACAGTGATGTCCGATAGTTGCTCCAGCTCTTCCAATGCTCTGTATAAAGGACAAACACAGTCAATATCTAGTAACATTAAATTTCAATGACATTACAACATACAATTTGTTTAAGGTCTTCCTCAAAATTTGAAGATGGCAAGGTAAGATAATTACTTATGGCAGAATTATTCTCTTTCTAGATTTGGAGTTTCTTTCACTTTTTTTTTTTTTTTCAGATGAGTTGATGTAAACAGGAAATTTTCTTTCCACTCATCATCTGGATCCTTCTATAAGAAAATATTGTTTTGTCTTTCCAGTAGCTTTGTCCTGTCAGAAAAGATCAATCTTATACAAAGATTTTGAAGGTAAGCTGTAAAGATCTTCTATTATGACTCATTGCCATAGGAGTCAATTCATTGAAAATTGCAAGATGAGCTCTCCCCATGTGAAATATCCGTCAAAAACCTCCCTATCAAGCTATCTTAATTAGTTGAGGGACTTTAGAGTCTATCAATCTTTTTTTTGGTCTCTTTACTAGTAATCCTTGTTGGTGTAGTTTTAAAATTGTTATCATTGAAAGTTATTTGCAGCCATTTAATTGTTATCTTGACTACCTTCCGCACCAATAAAGAATTCAAATATCAAAAATTCCCATGCATTCATGCATTTGAATGTCATATGTTCTGTTTCTGTCATCTCAATAAATGTTCTTTTTACTGTTGGGAGTAATTCGGTATGGTTTCAATTCCCATCTGCCAATGACATAATGAGAGGCAGTTGCATGCCAGATGGGAGAAGTGAAAGGTTAATAAATGCAAAAGATCTTGAAAATTTAATGGGCTGAGCAAATATAATAATACATAGATAAAGTGGTAATTGTATGATAATCTGCAATTGAGTTGATAGAGGCATGATCAATAGCTTTATTTTCTTCTCTCATAATCATATCTTGTGCAGATTTGTCCCTTTAACTCTTAGTCATGCCATAACTATATTTCATTTGAACATTTAATAAATGCTTACATGATTTACATCTTGTGAAGATCTGTCCCTATCATATCTTGTGCAGATCTATTCCTTGTCTTGGAGAATTCAACGGATCAATTGGACATCAAATAAAGTAGTAATTCTTCTCTCACCAGTTTCACGTCAACTTGGGGAAGTGAAATCATTTGAAAGAATTTAATATGGCTATTTCTCCCATCAATCCTTTGCTTATCTTATTTGTATTGCTGTTCCATATCATTTGAAATCCATAGCATCCATAAGTTTGACTTGATCTTTTCTGATTTCTTTATTATCTTTTAGTCTAACTTGATCTTTTCTAATTTCTTTGTTATCTTTTAATGATTAAATATTGGAGGTAGCGGTTGGGTGATTACTAATGTAATACCCCTCCGTGTCGGTTGTTCTGGTATTGTGTGTGAGTATTTGTGCATGCTTCATTGATCACTATGTTATTTGATTGTGTGAAAAATATCAAATGTTAGTAGTCATGTTTAAATAATTAATTTAAATCATAAGTGAATCTGCGAGGTTATTTAAAATATAATTAGAAATTAAAATAATAATCAATTAAATTAAATCAAATGATTTAGAACAAATGATCAAATTAAACTAATTTGTTAAAAGTACAAGTGATATTATTAGATAAATTGACTTAATAATAATAATGAACAAAATAATCTTGAAAAGAAAATAATAAAAAGGAAGGCAATTGGAAAATGGAAAGTGAATAGTTTATTAATTAAATAAATCGTGATAAGATTTTGGGAAGAGGAAATGGCAAGAAAAGCTGGAAGAACGCTTTATCTTCCTCTGTCTCATCATCTTCCAGGCAGAGATTTCATAAATTAGAATTTAGAGTCGTCTCAGGGGGGGGGGGAATTCATTCGATGGAGGAGAATTACTTGAACACCTCTCTCGGGTCGTATACACAGAAGAAAGAGGATCAGATCATCTCGATGGGATGAAAAAGAGTGCCCTTTTAGATTTGGGGAAAGAAATCGAGGACGATGGTGATATCTAGTTTGAACCCTCTGAGATCTTTGGAGTGGCCCTGCACTAGTTTTATCTTGAATTGGCACCATCTTATCAGGTATTTTTTTAATTGGGATCATATATTTGTTATTTTCTTTTACTATCGATTCTTTTGCAAGGCGTAGAACTCTATCCTTGGGAATATTTTATAGGGATCACTTTGAGACCCTGGTAGACATCCTCATTGCTGGAGCCTTTGTCTCTTAGAATTTCTCTTTTTATACGTTGCAAACTTTCTCACCCTGTGCCTGATATAATAGTTGCAGTCATTAGTTTGATCAATATTTTTCAACCTTGTATGCGTCGTGCTTCTCTGAGCCTGTCCCAATCCAAAGTTGAGTAACACTTAAATCTGGTAATCATGTTAAAATCAGTTTGCCCTTATTTAAAAAAAAAAAAAAAAAAAACGTGCAATATATTATATTCCAGAATGAGATGTCCCGAGCTTAGGTGATTTTCTTCCTTTGCAAGTTATTCGCCTTGGCTGCGTCTTAGGTCTTGAATTCATTGTTATTCGATTATGGTGATAACATTGTGTTGACCACCAATTTTGCTTTATTTGCATGTGCCTTGGGTTTGACATTTAAGGACTATGCATTATGCTTGGTATTGAAAGAAGATTCGATAAGTTTGGAATTCGCCTTAATCACTATGTAGGTGGTATGCGATGTTGAATTTTTTTCCCTTCCAATGGTTTATTGTATGTTGATTTTGATTTACACAATGGTTTTTCTTTTTATAATCGATGGATCTACTTTATGCACTTGTTACCCAATTTTGATTCTGCATCTGCCGAGTGCCTTGAGTTGAAATTTCTTTAGCCTTTTCTTCAAATCTGGTTAGTGCATATCCTTTGGATCCTTACTTCTCATGAGATCACCTTTCTTTGAGCTGTTCTTTCAACAATCGCTTGCCTGGTCCTTGATCGACTTGTAGGTCAGCTATGCACTCCTAATGACCAACCATTCATGTGTTAACATTAAGGGCAATTGATGTGTGAGGTATGTGCAGACCTCATCCTTTTAACCTGCCCTCTTGCGAACCCATAGAAAATGAGCAGAACTTGCATTACTAGGATGTGTTCTTGTGTGTTTCATAATTCTAAATATTTGAGCATTTCCTTGCAAAAATATGTAGAGGTATAAATAGCCTTCCCGACTCCATCGGCAACCTATCATCTTTGTTGTACTCGAAAGAAGAATGTTGTATAGGCTTAATTATTCTCTCTAATTTCATTTTCAACCTGTCTCAGTTGTAGCACTTGAATTCAATAGGAAGTTTATAGATTTAAATAACCTGTTTGATTATGCTATCAATCTATCGTAGTTGCTGCACTTGAAAATAAATATTGTCAATGTTCGAGAGCTTATCTTTGATCGTGGTGTAGATTAATTTCCAAACTTCAAACTTGAGCGCGTCTCTGGAAACTCACCACCAAACAGAAATGCGCACATTATTTCTTCTGTTCTTAAGTCTCGTATTTATATCTCACCTCTCTCTCTTTCCCTTTAGACTTGTGGGTCACATTCAAGAGTTGATGATAATGCAAGTAGATGGCGATATTTCCAAAGTCCAATATTTACTTTTTGTTATACTTGGCAACCTATCACTATTGCAGCATTTAGAGTTGAGACATTGTTCAGAATTAAATAGTTTCACTAAAACCATTGGCAACCCATCTCAGCTGCAACATTTAGACTTGCAAAGGAGGTGTAAATTTAATAATCTCACTGGTTCCATTGATATCCTGTCAGTGGCGTATTTGAACATGGTAGGGTGTATAGATTTGTATAATCCCTCTAATTTCTTTGTCAACCTGTCTCTGCTGCGGTACTTGACCATAATAGGAAGTTTAAAAGTTTAAATATTCTCCCTTATTTCATTGTCAACCCGTCTCTCTCATCTTCATCTGCCAACCCAATTTCTTCTATATTTTTGCATAGATATCTTGTTTTCACCTTTGTCATTTCCTTTGCAATTCTTTGGCTCGCCATCATGCATTTAGGGTAGTTTGCTCTATTCTCTTGGTCAACGGATAGCTTCACTGCATGGTCTACGCAAAAACAAAGTCCTTAAAAAGTTTAGCTTTAAATTTCCTTCGTAGCTTATTAAGTTCTCTCCCTTTTCTTTGATCTTTTAAAGGATGGCTTTATAATAAAGTAGAAAGTTAAGATGGAATTTTGGTTTTGTTTCTAAGAGAGAAATATACATATTCTCTTAGATTTTATTTCTTTTAATAATTATAGAAGTTAATTTAAATTAGGAAAAAGTAAATTGTGTTATTTATTTATGTTCTTTTAAAACTAAAATATAATAAAATAATTTGGGATATTTATTACATAAAATAGTTTAATATGGAAATGTAAGTAAATAGGAGAAAATTAAATTATTATTGTGTTTAACTAATTGGAAAGATAAAGTGTAATAAACGATCTTGGAAATTTATCAATTGGATTGTATTAGTTAATTAAAGGTTGAATATCTTTTGTGAGTCCATTCCAATGTAGTTTCCTCTTGAGTTGATTTGATTTTGAGGGGATCTTTATATGTTCTAAATGGTGTTGGTAATAAGTTATTGTTATATAAATGTATACATGTGTTGAATTATAGTGTTAGAAATAGAATAACTTGTGCTTTATAATTATGTGGTAAGGTAGATAAACATAGTTGAAATTAAATTAGAAAAAGAGAATAAATTAATTTTTTATGTAGCTAAGTTGGAGAGTTATATAGAGGGAGATTTCTTTATGTCAAATTTTTGATAATTTATGTAAATATTGATAGATTAGTTTATTCTTAATTTGGTTAGTTCCAATTGGAATAGTTAAATTGGAAATATTGGAAAAGTGGAGTTTTGCATGTTATAGGTGCCTTGTTCAAATGTGTGCTTGCATTATGTAAGTAAAATTATGTGAACTTCTAAATGTTGATCTCTCTTAGTGGTTAATTTTAAGTCTTTTATAGGGATAGTTATATAGGATGCCAGTGTTGGATTGATTTCTTTATTTGAGTGGACCAATTTTCGTATTAAGTTTGTGCATTGGTTGGTCGTTCTATTGTATTAGTCATTGACTTTGTTTGAGTCATTTTGAGTCAAATTGTAAGATTGTTGTGTAATGTATGGTTGGGTATCCTGAGAGGAGGAAATAGAGGTCTCCCATGGATTTCTGATTTAGTTCGTATCAAAGTTGTTGATGTTGTTTGAATGGAGTTGTTGATCTTATTTTGATGTATTCTCTCATTATATTTGAATCATAATTAGTCTTGTGGCCTTGCAATTATTGTTGTCAGTTCTTTGATGGGGAAACCCTGGTGTAAACTTTATGAGAATCTTCTAGAGGCTTATTTTTATTGTTGGCCAAGGTCCCTTCTTTTATGTGCCCTTGATGTGGCAAGTGTTTTGGCTTCATGATTTTGAAAGGGTTGTACGGGAATTGATGAGACTTTGTTTATGCATTTATAGCGAGATGGGTAATGCCTCGCACGCTTTTATGTTGTGATTCTTTGTTCAAATTATGATGGTACAACCCTTGATTGTTCTTGGTTCTTTGGTTTGTTTATGTTGTTGGGTCTCTAGGGAGAGTGGCTCCTCGTGGGGGCCGGCACCCCGTTTAAGGGGAAGGGCATAGGATAACCCACGAGTGAGTTGGTAATCAAGTGAAAACCTAATAATTAACTTAGGGGGGTTGGTTAGTAAGATCATTATAAGATAAAAAAATGGATGCCTCATCTTCATTAGTGCTTCCGCAGACTAATGGAAGGCTGAGAAGGTCGTGGTTGGCAAGGTCGTAACCTCGTCCTCATGAGAGGTTATCAGCTCCACATGAGCTACCCTATGGTGCCAGCGCCTCAAGTAGGAGGAAGGGCTAGGATATCCATAGATGGGGGCTGGCACCTCAGTTTGGAGGAAGGGCCAGGATAACCCATGTAGGCTATACGATGACACTCTCCCCTAGTTGCCTAGGTGTTTTTACTTTATTGGGTTCCTCTAGAAGTACGTTGTGGGAGTTGTTTTAGATTGTTGTTGATTGGACTTATATTGATTTAAATGGAGTATTGCCTTGATAAATCTTTGGTGTACTTTGTGGTCTTGTATGATCTCATTGATATTTGAATTACAATCTTGTATTTTTATGGTACTGTGATATAATGTTAGTGTATTGTTTAATTGCAAATTCTATTATGTTTATTAATTCATTTTGATTTGGAAGTATTTCATGATCATTCTTTGGTTACTTGTTTATTGGTCATTGCTTTGATTTATGTGTTGGGATTTGTGACTTTAAGTTATTATATTGACTCTTGTAATCCTTGAGTTTTATGATACTTTTGTATGATGTTGAGTCTTGTGGTTCCCTGTTGAATGTTCTTGGTTGAGGTCTCTTTCTTGTTAGCTCCTAGCATGGGGGGTGGGTCTTCAGACCCACATGGTCAGGTGGAACATGCTAAGCACCCCATTGGGTCCCCAGTCGAGGATCGAGAGTTGCAGATTGGTGCTGTTGCAGCGACTCCAGAGTTGTATCAGTCTTGGAACCAGTTATGATATTGTGCATCATGTTATCTTGTTGTATGGTTTCCATTCATGATTGGAAACACTATTGTATCATTGTACCTTTAGAACATTATATTGTAATGTAACGTTAAACCTTATGTGGCTATTGGCAATTGTTATTCAATGTGTTAAGTTAATTATGCATATGTTGTATTTATGTACGCAAATGGTTCTTATCAATGATTTATCATATATGTGCTTCATTTGATAATGTTTACTTTATATCTTTGGATTTTATTCTTTATTGTTGTTGTATGGATCTAAGTCACGTAATGACTCCTCGTGTACCCCAAGGGATGTACGTGTTAATGAATCTACTTAATGAAATTCATGTTATGACTTAATGTGTATTACATGTATGTTATGCTTATTAAAAAAAAAAAAAAATTGCTGTAATTATTGTTTATTTGTCCTTTGGGGTTCACACGACGGGGCGTTACAACTAAATCCAAAAAAACATAGTTAATGCAATATACATGGTTGATATAAGCTTGTGGATTAATCTTTTATTTTTCATGCTTAAAATGAATTGATGTGTTGTCAAGCTTAATCATATGGTTTCTTGAGATTTCTTAAAATTTGATTTATAGCATTTTAACCATTGTTTTCTTTTGTTATTTTCATAGGTACTTTGCATGGAGTGGATAAATCACAAGCAAATTTGAATTCGAAAGTGGGGGCTTGAACTTAGAAAAAGTGTTTTTTAATGCTTATTGCAATAACTTGAGACATTCATTTCCTAATTTCATTTTCTATCCTAGGACAACTTGCTTTCAATTTGAATTTAAAATCAATCATTGTCTTGATTATTTTTAATTTGGTCTAAAACTGAACATTAAAAGCTTACTAGTTTTTCGATTTGGTTTAAAATTGAACAATCAACTTCACCCTTCATCTTGGTGCTTAAAACGAACTCACAGTTGCTTTGGAAGGATAAAATGAATGTGTGTTTGCTTTGTTTTATGGTTACTTACTTAAAATAAAGTCATTGAAAAGGACGTATGCGCTTCTCTCGCGCTTCCAAGCGATCTTGAGAATCAAAGGCCTTTTTGGTGATTTTGGCGTAAGATAAAGTGATCACCTCCACACTTCGATTTGGGCTTAAAATTGAACAACATATTGTGTGAGTGTGATTAAACATACGACATGTGTTCTCCCTTTGTTTCTAAACAAAGGTTGATCAAACTATGAGTGTGTTTTTTCACTATTGTTTATCCTAGAGGGCCTGCCTTGGGGAAAAAGTACTCACCCAAGGGAACAACTCAACCGGTAACACTCTAATGCCACAAGTATTTCCAACTGGGATATAAATGTGGGTATTGGTTAAATGCCAGTATCATGTGGTTGGCTTCGACAAGATGGATCCGAAAGGGGACTCTTGCCATATGGGTCAATCTCCACGAATGAAAAGTCTAAACTAGAACCCTTGTTTGTATTGGCCTATTGATCTATTGAGCGAGTTAATTGAAGTGGTGCATTGGAACTTAGATTCCAAGAAGTTACTTGACATGTCCGATCTTGGTTGAAATATAGAGGTTAAGACTTCATTCTTAACATACCTATATATTTCTTCCTTGGTTGCATGTAAAATCATCTCTTCTACGAAGGGCATGAGGCAAGCCCACCAAGAAAAATGTACCAATTGAGCTAGGATGTTACATTGCTTGTTTGAAAACACAATGCGTTTATCGAAATATTGGAAAACCAACATTCAATGTCATCATCAAAAGTTTCAAACCACTTAGAGAAAATACCTTTGAAAAAGCCCAAGAACTATTGCTTGCCCTTGGGATTATGTCCTTAGAGGTTTCTAAGTAATTGGGTTTACATCTTAATTTGCTCTTGCAAAGGTCAACATTAGACAACCCTTGTCCTAATTTCTTGGAACTTCCACATAGCACTTTGTGGGACGAAAAGAAGTTGTGACATTGGAAGTTCAGTTTGAAACCTAATCAAGAAGTGTGTTTGTGGTAAAAAGAACTCATTAAGCAAAGATGATAAATTGGACCCCACACATGTGCTTGATATCTTTTGGTCATATGATTTTCATGCAAAACATTGATCTTTTGATTTTGATTGCTCTTACAAAAAAGTGTGTTCTTCAATACCTTGTCCTAGTAAACAAAGTCTCTCTAAGTCTTTTAGGATCAAATCAAACACTTCATCCATCCAAAATAACTTCAGAACTTTGGAAACATCATTCTAGACTTGAGTAAATCATCCTTAAATCAAATCAAAGTCATTTGTTTAATTAGGTGTGTGGGAATGCATCCTTTCTAATACATTTAATTAAATCAACCATCCTTTGAACAAGTTCATCCTAAGATCACATCCAACATCTTAGGCTTTACAAGTTCACTATCCAAATCGACCAATCAAAATCAAACCCTAAGTCTAGCATTGATCCAAAGTCCCTAAACGTTCAACACTCATAATTTACACATTTTATCCTCCATCTCGTCATTGGTCCTAAGAACCTTAGAGGTCACTTTTGCAACAAGGTCAAAACACAAGGAGAACATGGAATACAAACTTGATCCATACATCTCGAGTAATCCAAATCAATTGAATCTTCAAAGCCTTACAATTCTAATTGATTATCAAAACTCACACTTATACAATCCATACATAGGACCATTACTTTCGACAAATGTCAATAGAACAACAAGTGTGAGTATGCCCAAATCAAATATTGGAACACATTTCCCAATGTTAAATCCAAATCCAAACCTACAAGTTTTCCAACTGAACAATCAATGCATGAGCTTTGAAATGAACAACGCCATCCCACCAAATCCCTACATGCCAAAGGAGAATGTACCAAGAACAAGTTTTTGAAACATGAATATGGAAAACTTTGGGATGGATACATTTGCAAATCATACGAATATTCCAAACATGAACAATGGTCAATTTCAACACATCATGCCAAATCTGAGTGTCAACACAAATTAGAATATTGTCCAAAATAAAACACAACTACACACTCCACATCTGCTTAAACAAGAGCCAAATCAACTATATCAAGGGAGTCATGATCAAAATCAAGAACAAATTTGGCAAGATCAAATTGCTGCACTTTCCAAAATAGTTGAGTCATTGCGCCAAGGGAAATCTCCATCGCCATTACCCATGTATCAACATCATTCATTAGTTTAGGGCTTCCCCCTTTACCTAGCACCAATCACTCCATCCAAATCAATCCACATAATGCCAATAAAGCCATCACATCAAATCCGTTGAATATACCATCGACATCACACCAACATATGGTATCCAATCAAGCAACAATGATGATCGCAAAAAATCAAAACATGGTCTCCCAAAGACCTATCACCTCGGTCATTCCAACCATCCCTATCTCCTCGATCATTCCAACCACCACTATCACACCCATCACATCTCAACCCCTCACTACCATGATCGCTTTGGGTGTATCTCAAACACTTGTCACTACATCCAACATGATTCTGAATCCACCACCACCACCAACTTCCACCACATCAAGCCAATACAACACGACCTTACAAGCTGCTTTTCAAAAGGGATTCCAAAAATATCTAGCCACACAACAAGTAAGACAAGCTCGACAAATGCAACAAGCCTCTCAAGTTGCCCAAGCCTCTCAAACTACTCAAAAAACACAAGCACAAACATGTAAAATGACAACTATTGAGAACAAGGATCAAGATCAATCCATCACTAAGCACCTTGAAGTTATGTCTACTTCATCCAATGATCAAATCGACATATGTCAAGAGTCACTTTTGAATCATGATCAAAATCCACCAACAATACTTGAGAACAAGCCAATTCAAGAAATATCAACATCACTTGACTCTATGGTCGAAGACATTCACAATCTCTCCACCAAACTTGTTGAAAACAATGATCAAGATCTCTCTGTCGATGAGCACTTTGAAGATTTTTCCACCCCATCCGATGATCAACCCACCATACATCAAGAGCCAATTTTTAGTGATCTCTTTCAAGGAGTGTTAGGATTATTTGATCCTATTGACATAATGCACAATCCATTGACCTATGATCATATTGAAAATGTCTCTACATTGCCTTATGAGTTAGAGGACATATCTCAAAAGTTTATTCCAAATCATGATCAAAATCTTTCACTAAGGTCTAGCAATGGTCATTTTCAAAACATGTTGATCCCCTTTGACCTCATGGCTACAAATACTGAAGGAACCCTAAACTTGATACTTAAGGATATTAAACCACTTACCATATCTAATGATGACATCCAAGAACCCCTTATAGACAATCCATCCTTTGGAATTGACCTATGTCAAGATGTTGATCCAAAGCATGTCAAAAGCAACTCCGAAATCATTCAAGATCAAGAATTTGTATCTTCAAGATACTACAATAATCTAATGGAAACTCTCTTATCTATGCAAGATGATCATATCCATGTAGCACATACTCCTCCATCTACCCATGAGATGCTTTCTATCGATGGACACGTAGATGATCTTCATTCAGAATAGGATTCCTTTACTCCTGACATTACAACACAAAAGGAGAAGGTTATTGACAGTCAAATAGAGTTATCAACATCAAGATCAAATATGTCCCAAAGTCAAACTGAGGACATCATGAATAAAGATATCTAACATTATCCACTCAAGGAAGCAAGCCAGGCAGAATAGTATAATCCCGAGTTAGTAGAGCAACAAATGGAAATAACGTCACCTACAGTGGTCATTTATCAGAGAATTCATTCTAAACAAGAGCTCTCAGAACAAGCAGACTCAAGGCATGAAGGAACTACTTCCACAATACTGGGGGCAACTATGTCTCAAGCAAACGTCAACATAGAGAGCACAAAGAATCCTTCTGATGAAACCAATGTCAATACTACAACTAGCCACATCATGAATCTTCATCCACCCATCACCCCATCCATGAATTTGGACCAACTTCGAAAGAAAGATTTGAATCAAAGTACAAAGAACATTATCAAAGCAAAAGAAGCTGAGAAGCATAATGGACAAATCAAATATGCATGGATACCAAAACATACAAAGAAAGATCATCCCTATCAAACTCCATCAGTCAAAGAAACTATGGGGCAAAATAAAAAAGGGAAAAGTATCCATCAACGATGTCCGCAAAAGAAAAAGCAGGATTTTCAAGCAACGTACAAGGTATATCAAGAAATTGGTCCTAATTCCACACACACTTTCGTATCCACCCATCATTGCTCATCTTCCCAAGTTTGGAGAGTCAAATGTTCCAAACTGTCAACCAATCCATCTCTTATCCCTAAACACACTCCATCCATGCCTCCACGCATGATATCCAATTCCCATATTGACCATGTATTGGCAATGACCCTTTATCATAAGGATTTAGAAGGCACTCTATCGCGATGTGTGCACAAAGACAAAGTTAACTCCAGTATCGATGAAGCAGGTCAAGAAACTCAAAAGTTGTATTCAAGTGCAAGTATCTTGGAAAAGCAACTTCTTCAAGTACGATATCAATGGCACATTATGACAGGGGAATCTACGTCAACAACACCAGGTGGTTCAGCATGAATCTTTCAGAAAAATACAAAAAATCCAAAAATATGAAAATCCAAAAAAATTAGAAAAAGGATTGAAAATAGTAAAGATAAAAATCATCCTCTAGTGAAAACCGCATGGGTGGCACTTTGGGCAAGACCATGATGAAAACCTAGCAAACAGGCGTCATGTGTAGAATCGAGCATCTATGTGTGCCAGTTTAGTTGAGAGCATCTCATCCCATCCATAATAAATCCAACATTCCATCCATCTCAGCCATCATAAATCCATTCATCCATGAACCATTTATCCAATCCATTTTCATCCATCTACATCCATGATCCAAGTCATCTTGATCTTGATGAAGTTTGGGGCACACTTTATAGTTGCTTATGGTAAACATCTTGACATGGGTCATCTTCATTGATCCTATCTTATGCAGCATTATCAGAGCCATGAAGCATTATCCAAATCAACATTCGTTATCTGAACACCTTATCTTATTACAAGATAATCCATATCCATCCATCCATACAATTATCTGAGCATCCACCCATCGCATTCCATACATTGCTAGAAATTAGGGGCAGATATTTTGCATCTTGCTTCGAGAATAAATCTTGATCTATGTCCTCTGACTTATGTGGTGATCTGAACATTGGAAAACATAAAATCAATTGGTAAGAGCATTGCGATCCAAAATCCAAATCACTAGCCCATGGCATATTTTGACGAGAAGAAGTTCCTTATCAACCGTCATCTTTTATCAAACATCAATCCAAGCAATCAATACCAGTCGCATCTAATGCACCCTTCAAACATCACATTGAATCATTTGAACAAATTTTGTTCCAAACCAAGCTTCATCAATCATGATCAATCTAATCCAATCAAAAAATCATCATCTTGGGATATCATTCCCAATCATTGTGTTGCTTAACACTAGCCTTGCATTGTTGTGCATCCTCAATAATGTTATCATCATCAATTATCATCAATCAAATCCCTACATTGTTGTGTATCCTCAACAATGTTATCATCATCAATCCATCGATTCGATCAATCAACCTTAGCTTGGTCTTCAACAAAATCCTAAATAGAGCATTGATATCATCACACATTTCCATATCCAAATCGTCAAAACCATGTGAAAATCCAAAAACATCAGAAAATCAAAAAATCTAAAAACATCCAAAACATCAAAAAATCCAAAAACAAGTCAAAAGTCAGAAAACATCAAAAACATTGAAATCCGAACTACATCATCTTTGAGATTAAACGTAGGCAAGGATAATATTTGATCAACCCCCGAGACATAAAAATCCAAAAACATTCAAAATCACATCAAAATCCAAAAAAAATCCAAAACATCAAAAAATCCAAAAACACCCTCAAAACATTTCAAAACATCAAAAACATCCAAATATTTGAAAAAATCTATCCCATCCTGTTTCGCTTTCACCTGCAATAATCAATCATCCATAATAAACTGATCATCACCTTCATCCTATGGCAACACAAAAAGAGACAATCATAGCAGTCAGCAAAATCAATCTTCAATTGTAAAATCAAAATTGAAACAACAAACCTGTAACACAAAATCAAAATCTTGATCATTCATAAACATGTCAATCGACATCATATCAACAACCTATCAATCAACTTATCAAACCATCATCATCCTATACAATGCATGTCCTAGGATATATCGTTCAGACAATGAGCATCATTTTGGATATCTCCTTGGATTCTTATCCTATCAAAAACAAATCCCTTTGGCTAGAGGTATGAAGAACATTGGCTTGTTTGCGTACTTGATCTTTTCTTTTGATTTATCTTATTGTGCTCATTCCAAGGACCTCTCGATGATATCCAAACGAAGGATTTAGAGAGATAGGAATGGGGAAACAATCATTATCTTTTGTTTGTTGTGCTTGTTGGACATTCTTGTAAAATAACTTGGCGAATACTTTCTTTGTTAGGTACGCCCTAGCAAGGTTTTTGTATGTCAAGTGTGAATAAGAATACTCCTATTTGCTTGTTGAGTCAAAGTCCATCACACTAGGCACAACACCATCCTAGTTCTTTATACCTTGATGCATCGTACCTACGTTTGTTATCAAACATAAGGTAAGTAGCCCTTTTAAAATCCCAATCCTCGATAAGAAAATCATCCAATTTTCATCATCCATTTATCATCATCATCTATCTATCTATCATCATCATCTTCTCTCATAATGTTGGCTTGTTGGACCCTCTTGTCATCATCTAATGTCTTCCACACTAACATCACAGCATGAATAGCTAATCATCATCACCAATACATCCATCATGCATCCATTATGCATTCATCTTGCATCCATAAATAACCAGTATTTTGCATATCATCTCACAACATATCATCATCATAATATAGATCTGTTAGTCTAAGCATCTCATAAATCATCCATTGCATAATCACAGCATATCACATCATCAATCTCATCCATCTCATATCATATCATCATTTAAGTTGTTTAGGATAATATAGATTTGTTATTCTAAGCATCTTGAAATCATCTCATTTGCATCATCGTCCATAATCACCCATTTTTTAACTTCTTTATTGTGAGATTGACCCTCAAATCATATTTTTTCACTCAATCTCTTGAGGGGGCAATTTACCAGTGTACTTTTCGCTAGGGCATCCAAAAAATTAGAAATTTTTTGAATTTTGATTGTGGCAAGTTATTCTTTGAACCAACACAACAAGTACATTGCTTTAAAGAGGGGCAAAATGTAGACATGCAAAATTAGCATTATGCATTCATCAAGTAAATTAGGCTCCACGTGCATCCATTCATTCATTTAATCAGGTTCACCTTCATCCATTCATTAGGTAATCTCATTAATCTCCTAAGGTCATTTATTATCATCAACCTTTTTAATCAAATAAATCAAACATCCATCATAATGCATTTCCATCCTTTTTGATTTAAATAAATCAAATATTTATCTCAAAAAGGTCAAAACATCCTAATCATCATCCTAGCTAATTAATCCTGATTAAATGCTAAGCCTCACCACTTGCATTCTCTAGATTTAGCCACTTGCACAAATAAATCAATTTATTGATTTATTAAAACCCTCATTTTCACCCAACATGACAAGTTGATTTTTCCCTCCAACATAGCATTTATTGCTCATTTTCTTGTCCCCCTCTCTAAATTTATTGCAAAATTTGAATTCAAATTCTCCCTCTCATGGGCACTCTTCCCAAATATTGCACATGCATCAACCACTCACCACTTGACAAGTGTCTTCCTCTCATTTGTCCAATCTTAGTCCCACATTGGTCCCTCTTCAACTCTTAGCATTTGAAAATCTTTAAATAGAGGCTTCATCCTCAAGCAAATCCTCCATCATCTACACAACTTGATGCAAGGTCATTCTCTTTGAGAACTTATCTTGTCCATTTATCATCTCCATATCCATAGCAATTTCATCACTAGCTTATCAATCAAGGATTGGGAAAGGGCTTCTTTCCATAGAAGCACCAATCCACTATAAGATGCTAGTTTGATCATTAGAATGATGTCTTCTATGTTTTGCTTGTTTCTTTGGCATCATTCTTGTGATTAGATGAATCTTATATGGGATCTTTTGTTTGCTTTGGTTTACTAACAATACTAACGGTTTTTGTCTTTGATCCAATGCAAATTTAGGGTCCTACACAAAGAAAAGATGACCACATAAAATATTCTATAACTATTTAATATCCCAATTCTTTAATTTATATTTGATTTGTTTATTCATTGTATATTATTTGATTGGATCTAAATCACTTATTAAATACTAAGGATAATTTGAATTTTTCTTTTATAAATATAAACTTGTTATAGTTTAAAAATTGAAAATTTGACCATAAAAATAAAATAAAGACTAGAATTATGCAAAACAGTGTTCAATGAGAATGTGTCACATAACTACACATATTTCCTTTCCCTCTTTTACATATTTATTTATCTCTTTCTTCACATATTTTTTTAGAAATTTGTAAAATAAAAATATTACAATTTAAGTACTTTAAAATAAATAAAAATAATTAAAAATTATAACAATTTACTAAAAAACTCTTAAAAATTTAAATGATATTTTAAATAAATGAAGCAAACAAACATATTTACTTATTTTTATGTTAAATTAAACATAAATATAAAATAAATACACAATAATTTTAAAGTTGATATTGTAATACAACTCATTTAATTGATAACATAATACATTGTTCATAAAGTGAAAATTTGCATAAGAATACATGAACATAATGAATTTAATATAGATGAGATGATATGATACGCTCACGTCATCACTTGTGTGTCATCTCTATTTCCTAGAATGGAAGGTGTCAACAAACTTAAAATATTTGCTACAATTTCATTATTTTAAGTCCACAATCACACCGCCGAATATGGTCATCGATTGCCTGCAGTCGTCTCAGGAAATCTTTAAATCATTTTGGCCAGGTGATTCATTTTAAATGAAACATTGCTGAAACTATTTGTCTCATAACTTGTTTAAATATTTCCACCAGCAAATCAATGTTTATGTACCTGCCTTTTAACTTACATAGGATTCATGTATCCAACCTAAAAGAAAAAATCTATTCAAATCTTAATCAAAAGCGTACCTAAAAATAAAAGAGAAAAAATCTCATAATACTAAAATATTCAAATTTTATAATATTAAAATAATTGCTCGAATCAATGGCCTGCACTTTAAGGAAAGAATCTCTAACAGTTTGTTTATTTACGCCGAAGGCATATCCTACTATGAACTGCACCAAACCATTTTTTACTATCGACAGCTGAGGCCATCCTGGAGACGACTCTCCACACTATGAACGTTCATCTTAGAAACTACGCCAGTCACCAGTTTTTAGGCTACTTTCTGTCACATTCAACGCAGGCACATGAGGTCAGCTATATCATGTCGCCTATACAAGTTCAAAGTGTCCAAGCTTTAATAAGCTACGGTGTAAGAGTTTGATCACACCCGTTCACGTCTCTGGTCTCCGCAGCATTAATGATCTAACTACTATGCATTCATATCTGCTCATATTAACGCAGAGTTTGATTTGAATGCCATAAATATTACATAGATCTTTTGCGAGTAGTAGAAGATTACATAGATCTTTTGCATTGTAGATCTGTCCACCTCATTCAATCTACCGTCTTCATGCACCTACACCCATAACAATTTGCTTATGTCACAGCAATTTTCTTAGGTTTACATTCAACGACGGCTTCTCAGAAAATCTGGATACGAAATATCTTGTTGCGCTTTCATCTACCACTTTCATACTTGACCAGTATAGATGTAGTCGGCATAAATAACATTGATTGTTGGTAAATAGATAGTAAAGAATGCATTCCCAAAACGTCCATTCAACGATCTTGTAACCAAAACATCTAATCTACATTTACTTTGCATTGCTATAAATAATTATATCTTTCTTTCACCGCCCCCTCATTGCCGCCTCTAGTGTGCTTAAATAAGCCGCCTGGTAATATGGTAGATGTGAAAATGAGTTTATCGGTCCACCACCTCTCATTTGCCATTCCAGCAAGCTGCTTTTGAAGAGACAGTGAAGAATTGTCTATCTTTACCTGCGTGTCAGCGAAACCACAGGTTCTATCTTTATATTTTCTTGCATATACATTTACCCATTTCGGTTGTGCCAGTTTTGTTTCAGTTGGTCGATGCCTCTTCTTGTATAATTTCATATTATACATAATTCAGTGTATACTATTCTAAAATTTTTTACAATAATTGTATATTAGATTGTATGTATATTCCTTTGTAAGGTCGTGAAGAGGCAATTGTCGTCGGCATCACGTCCCTACCATGGAAGAGGAGGGCACAACCGCATGCATTCTGCGAAGGATGTTGTTGCATTCTGTGTATTCTCTCGGTTGCTCCTCCAACCCACTAACAGATTCTTATTCCCAATCTGTTGGCTCATTATTATCATGATGACAAGGGGAAAAAATCCTCCAAGGCTCTCTAAGAGCTTAGCGTGAGTAAAGCTTAGTTATACAACTAGACCAGAATAAGATATTAACATAAGGATGAAGCCATGTCCTTCTTGTACGTAGCGTTGTCAATGCTCTGCTATCTATAGTATGCAGACCACTGCTATGAAAGTGAAAGGTTGTCTTTAAGGTTGTCTTTAACAAATGAATTAAGCGACACTACCCATTATCATAGTCACCGTATACCTCCCTTCCCTCGCCTAGACACCTATCTCCCTAACTATATTTTGTATGCCAAGATATTATATCTGGATTTGTTTGCATAGGAACTGATGTCTAGGTCATATCCAAATGCCCAAATAAGGTACCATTTTCCATTTTCGGTCTAAGAAATTTTTCTGTTCAATGGTTTCTGGAAACGACTAATCGCCAGATTTGCGTGGAGGAATTTTGGGGCCCACTCTCTTTCTTACAAATTCATGCGCATGTTTAGCCCAGCGTGATTGTCATTTTGAATTTCTCCCTGGAATATAGATAAAAATAATTTTCTAAGTTTCTCTCGTTCTAAAATTTTATATGTTTTTATTCCACTACTTTCTACTGCAAGGTGTCATAAGTTTGTTCATTTTTTCTCTATTTGTATATAGATTTAATATTGTTATGTATACACGAGTTAATCTAAACTTGGTTAAGTCTTAATTTCTGCAGTGGTCTTAAGTTTATGTTACTAGAAAGGCTATGGAAATAATTTAAAACCGCTGCCCAAAATTAAACGAAAAGCATAGGAAGCAAAGAAAAATTATATTGATTATGCATTAAAAAGACCAAAGATAATGCACTAGTCATGTATCTTTTTGATGTGTCCTGTTTTTTGTTTAAAGCATGAAACATTATTTTAATTTTAAATCTCTTTTCAGGAGCGGCGATATTACTCTTGCTTGTAATAGAAAAGCTTGTTGATTTTTAGATATATGATAAGGATCCTACACTGGATAGTCTGTGGAGGTCGGTTTGCCGCAAGCAGTAGAGAGAGTTGGTTTTCACGTTGATGTGCAGGGTCGGTGATATTTCATTAAGCATTAACATTATTATTCTCCATCTTAATCCTTAATTAGTAACTCTTAATACATAGTTTATCCTTGCAAAAGAAAATTTGATAAGACTTCAGTAAACACATTGACAAGATCGTTAGTCTTCCAAAACCTCAGTTCAATCTATTCTTCTCCCACAAAATGTATGATGAATTGATGTTAAAATCTTTATGCTTCATCTGATTTTGAAAAATTACTCTTTTTTATTGCCATTGTAGAATTATTGTCATATCATCGTTACCTGTAAGATGAACAAGACATTGTAAACCAATTAAAAATATTCAAACTACTGTTGCTGTGAACTCTGATAGTTAATGATAATAGAAGAAAAATAATAGCAAAAATGGGAAAATATGAAAATAAATTTTATTTTTTTCCTTCTTGCCTTTTTTGAAGCTTGAAATTTGAAAACTTTGAAACTCTTTCTGCGAATTAAAGAAATGTCATAATTACCAGAGCTGTAAGTATACCAGTATGGAAACTAATGATTTTAATTAAAATTCTGACTGTTCTATTACGACAAGTAGTAACCCAGTCTAGAATTCTGATTTGTATCTCTTGCAATTACTCAACAAATAATTTGTTCCAAAAAGAAATTTATAAGATTGCAAGTTTGTCTGATTTGGTCACTGATTTGTTTGCACCAGACTATTTTGATCACATATTTGTGTGTTGTCGAGAATATTTTGTATGTTATCCACAAGTTTATGTTACATTTTTCCATAGGATCTAAACATCTTAAATGAAATTCCAATTTAAAATTCTTAACCTTGTCTTCTCTTTTATTATTGAAAGTGAGATACCCTAGATTAATTATTTTCATTGTTCAATGATTTATTTATATCTTTTGTCCTTTTTATTTATTTCATTTATATATTCATTTTTTGATAACTATTTTTTTTTACTCTAAATGCACATTCTCTATATATTATCAAATGAATTTGTCAATTTAAATGCAAATGTTATCCATTATTGTATATAACATAATGATATTAGTTAACATTAAGTGCTTTTTTTACATTTACTTCATCCAGGAATGGCACTCCCCAACCGGCATACCGATATAATTGAAATATTAGAGAGTGATAGCTCCCCTGAAATTCCAATTGGTTCACCTCTCTCAACCAATTGGGACAAATCTTCTGCAAATGTTGTGGATCTGTCAAATGATATCCATGTCAATTGTTTTGACAATTTGAACACAATAAAAATGATTGTTAGAAATGTACAGACGGTCAAGAGCTTTGAAGTGCAAGCAATGGAAGGGACACTACAAGAGTTCCATGAAATGTGTGACACACTTGCCGCATTTTGTACTTTCTTAAGAGAGATGCATGTTGATGAGGTTTACGGAATGGGTGGTGCTCCGTACATAAAACATTCTTTCCAAAACTATTTAGATCGTGCATGAAAAAAAATTATTCTTCAAATATGTATATAGTTCACTTTTGTAATGTGCTTACAAGTATGCAAAACTATGACTACTGTCCTACCTTTTTGTATGAAGCTCCTACAATAAGTCTTACTTTCCTAGTGCAACGAACAACGTTGTATTCGTCATAGTACAAATACATTCCTTAAGTTCTTGAAGCTTGTTTTCTATGTAAATCAGATACTATATTTAATAGAATCTATGTCCTCTAATAACCATAGATAAATCATTTTTTGTACATGATGTAATACATATGCAATAGTATTCATACTTATCTCTCATAATTTGGCTTGTACACTCTATGAATTTTTATTACAGTATATGAAATAAAGGACCACATTTGTAACATTCTTAAATTGTCTACAATAAGTATTACTTTCCTAGTGCAACGAACAAGGCTATGTTACTCATAGTAAAACTACATTCCTTAAGTTCCTAAAAGATTGTCTATTATGCAAATCAAATACAATATTCAATAGAATCTTTGTCATGTAATAACAATGGATAAACCGTTATAGGACATAAAAGACCACATTTGTAACCTTCTTAAATTACACCATTTATTTACTCCAAACTTCAAGTCTTTGCAATATTAGAATGTAATTTTTATTAGCATTCAAAATGGCACTTATTTTGGATTGGTTTTCTCAAGCTCTTCATTATCCACAGGAACAAGTTTTTTTTTAAATCTTCCAATCCTTGTGACAACTACATATAAAGGTGCTATCTATAGGTATGCCTCAAACTCACTATCTTTGAACATCTTCATTGTTTAAATTGTATTGCATACTCTCCATGCACCTTTTAAAACTTTCTCTTCCTACATTTATACATTTACAATGACTCTCTTTTACTTATATACAACTCTTTATGATACAAATTTATTTGAAAATTTCCCTTCATAATAAGTTGAAAATTTATTGTAGTTCTACAAAAATAGAAAACAATCAACAACACATAGTCTTCAACTTTTTCAAAAACACCAATACCATTTTCCAAAATTGTACAAACTTACATCCTATTTTCCACAAAGTTCCCTCTTTTGTGGAAAATTTAGATTATCCGCATTCACGAATTATCATTTTTCAATTTAATTCCAAACTTATTGCTAACAATATTCCAATTTTGAAAATCCTAATTATCACATTTCAAAATACTGGCAGGCGCATTTAGTACACTAAGTACGAACAAAACAATGGCAACATTGACTACAAATGCCATTGCAGATATTCTTCCAGGCATCTCTACTTTGACCCCTGTTTTGCAAGTTGCATCCATCAACTCCATTCAACAGGCTCAGTCTAAAATTCTCAAATACTGTGTTGAACTTTCTGATGGTTTGCATTCCCATCATGCTTTACTTCCTACCCAATTCAATGATCTTGTGTTGGAGGAGGCTCTAGTAAAAGGTTCTATTGTCCTACTTAAACAATATAACTCGAAGATGTTTCACAAATTTACGTACGTGAACATACTCCCATAAACTTTTCCTTCTTTAATTTTTCCCCCTGCATTCTCTTACTAAATGTTTCACTTTGCAAAATTGCAGGGCTATCATTATTGAAAACTTTGAATTAATTTCAAAGAATGCACCAATTTTTGGGACTCCAACTCCTCTCCTGCAATCTAGAAGCTCCCTCCCATCAAGTAGCACTCAAGCTCCACTGGGATCCTCTCAATCTACAAATGATTCATTTGAAGAAGATGTTGAGCCTCAAAGTCAAAAGAGTATATCCCCTTTTAATCCAATTCCCATAAAAATGTTAACCCCCAACCATAAGTATTGGACTATCGAGGGTTGAGCCTTGATGAAATCATCAATTCACGAATATAAAAATGTTGGACATGATGGAAAAGTTTTTGGTTTTGATTTCGTAGACATGGAAGGCTCTGAAATTCATATTTCTTGTTTCAACGAACAAGTTGGAGATTTTTACCATGCTATTAACTCTGGTAGTCTTTATGTCATCTCCAACAGACACATCAAAGTTGCAAACACAAAATATAGTAGCTCCACACATCCATACGAAATAATTCTGCATAGCTCATCAACTGTCATTGCATCCACATCCTTGAACTCCATAATACCCACACATACTTTCCACTTTAAAAGTATCCAATCATTGTCCTTGTTCCCTATCAATTCCCTTGTCGATGTCATTGGAATACTTGTAGCTATCTCCCCTACATCAACTATTCGTAAAAGAGATGGTACATAGACAATTAAATGCACTGCTACAATTGTTGATATGTCAGCTTGTACCATAGATGTTACACTTTGGGGTCATCATTGCTATATTGATGGGATACAAATTTCTGATATGCCTGTACAGCCAAATCCTTATGTAATTTTGATTAAATCAGCACGTATTACCACATGGTGTCAGAGAGGTCTTGACACTATTTTCCCAACTAAAGTTCAAATTAACCCAATTTTAGCAGAGACCTCGGCCTTACAAACATGGTATGCCACTACAGATATTGCCAAGCCCTTTACTTCCTTGTCAAATAAACAACTTCCTCCCATACAATTTTCCAATCCAGTCAATATCTCATCTCTAAAAGATAAAAACATGCTTGAAAAGAAAAAAGTTTGCATAAAGGCCTCCATTTCAAATCTGGACCTTGAAACCTTCTATTACCTTTCATTTCCTCTATTGGTGGACAATAAAAAGTGTAAAAAAAAGGTTTTGCAAACTTCCCCTACTACATTTCATTGCCCAAAGTGTTATAAAGATCTCCTTAACTGTGACTTTAGCTACATGCTCAAAATGGACTTGAAAGATGCAACTGGTGAGATCCTCAAAGTTACTGCATTTGAAGGTCCAGCAAATTCATTAATTGGTGTTGCCGCAGAGGATTTTCAACTACTACTTGCTGAACCAAATACTGCTAAAGACATTTTGGACCATATTATTGGTAGCCAATATTACATTGATTTGAGCATCCAACTGATTCCCTTTGGTGGACAAGACACACAAAGCATTGTTATTACTACCATTAAGCAAATTTAAATGTTGCACTTCTCTCTTCTTGGAAATATTGTAAACTCCACGTACCCATATATGTAAAGTTTATCAGTGAATGTAAAAGAGTTTTATTTTATTATCAAAAACATTGCATAATCACACATATACAAATATTTTCCTACATTTTCCTTCCTTTTCGCTTTGATCATAGTTTTTCTCAAATTTAAATGAAAAGAACATATTTAAATTAACACTGTCCATATTTTTTTATAGCTTTATGTACATTAAAATTTCTATGTACAAATTTGTATATATGCATCTTGTATATTGTACTTATTATCTCTCACAATTCTATTTCATTCATTTTACAATCAGAATTTGTTATTATGGAGGCAGAAAATGAAAGATTGCAACAAATACGCTCTCGCCAAAATGCACTGAAACGAAAACAATACCATGCAAGGAAAGATGATATTAATAAACGAAGACGTGAGGTCAACCAAAATATTGTTTCTAGAGCCTCGACATCTACATTGTCTCCACCTCTTACAGTACCCATCCTACAAAGTATTGCACCTCCCCCACAAAATATAGTTCATCCACCCCAAGATATTGAAATGCACCCTTCGCCACTTTTCTCCCAGGAATATTTCTCTGCTAGAAATAACTTCCGATCAAAGTTAGATAGCTTCTCAAAAATATCAACTTGTATGGTTTGCATGGAGAGATATCCAAGAATCAAAACTAGGCAAACAAATGGACTCACAACTTGTTCTAGATGCATATCTGAAAAGAATGTTCATCGGTTCTCAAAGTGGAACAACATGGACCCTGGTGAACAACCTGTATGTTTACAAATCCTATCCCAAATTGAGGAAATGCTAATAGCAAGAGTTAGCCCAATACTCCAAGTTTCCTATGCAAGGGGGGGGAAACTAAAATACAGTGGCCACACTATCAGCTTTCCATAAGATATATTTGCAATTGCATCCTATTTGCCTAGGCATATTACTGACCTTGATATTCTAATTGTAAACAGGGAAAATATCGACCAGCAACCATATAGCTTCCTTGTCAGTAGAGGTCGTGTCCACGAGGCACTAAAATATAAGATATGCAATGACCCATACTACAAGGATGTCCAAATAGATGAGCTTGCATTATCAAATTTTCCAGAGTGTTCTACTGATGTCTCAAACCTTATTTTTGCAACATCTTCAAATCCTATTACCACAGATGCAAACTTCAACGAATCAAGCAACACCGAATATGACCCTACTGAACACAGCTTGTTGTCGACAACATCCTTTGTAGCGAATCTCCCACATGCACGTACAGAGGTCGAAGAGGTGCGCTCTTTGCTACAACTAGGTGTAGGACGTCCAACACCAACCATTGCATGGTCGTCCATTTCTCCAACTCCTATAAATGAATACACCACTGAAGGATTATTTGCTATGGAATTCCCCACTTTGTTTCCAAATGGAAAAGCTGCATTCAAGCAACAACGCATCAAAGAAGTTAAACTACATGAATATGCTCTCCACCTTATAAGATACCATGATCAGCGGTTTGGGCAACACCCTCAGTTTAGGTACTTCATTCTAAATATCATTATGCGCCACCGTAGCCAAGCAACCTCCTCTGTATTTGTCAACAAAAATCTTGATGGTCATCTTCCCTCAACAATCTATGACTTGCGCCAAAGATTAAAGGACATGCCAGATGACAAACTTGCAGATCAGCTCATGCGATTTAGCTCGACCATTCATGGAACACGTCCATTTTGGACCCAACGTCAAGGGGAGCTTTCAGACATGATCATTCAAATTGGTTGCCCGTCACTCTTCTTCACACTGAGTGCTGCAGATACTAAATGGCTAGACTTGCATGCCATCATGCCAACCAAGCCTCCTACAAATCCTTCCATGGCTTCTAGATGGAGGATCCATAACATTGTACAAAATCCACATCTTACAGCTGTCTACATGCACCATAGGTTTACTGCATTTCGGGAAGAGGTCTTGGAAAAACTTCTTGGTGCATCTGAATATTGGTATAGGTAAACCCTTTCTTTCTCAATCTTCAAAATACACGCATACTTCCATTGTTTACAATAAATCATCACTTCACTTTTCAAAAAAAATCTTACCTTAATAGTTTTCTAAATATCATCTTTTCATAGGTATGAATGGCAACACAGAGGATCTGCACACATTCATGGTTTTCTATGGCTTGCACAACCTCCTAATTTTGGTAGATTAGAATGGAATAACATTCAATCTGTACAAAATGCACTTGATTACATAGATAGATATGTCTCTGCTTGGAATCCACATAGCCTCCAATTGAGAGGCCATCCAATTCAACGCTCTATTCTTGATGATCCATGCTTGCTAGACACAACAAGGATATTGTCATGTGAGCCCTCAACAGACTATTGTGAGTTATTCAATCGTGTTGAACGACACACAAAGTGTAATTTGCTAACATGCCTCAGAAAGAAAGGGCCAGCTATTGTATGTCGCTACAAAGCACCATGGTCCATGCAAGATAGGTCAACTCTTTCAAATGATGAAACTGGTCATCCTAAGCATACACCAGCTCGTAATGATGATCGGTTGAACCTTCACAACCCATCTATCCTATCTATCTAGAGGGCTAATGTAGACTGCCAACTTGTATTATCAATTGCTGTTGTCCTCAAATATATTGCCAAATATGCTGTAAAAGCTGAGCACAAATCAGAATCATACCATACCATGTTATCTCGTATCTCCACAAACTTAGAGTCAGAATTGCAAGCCCCAATTGCTTTTCATAAATTGCTTACTGATAGCCTTGTCGATCGTGATATTAGTGCCCAAGAGACTTCCCACCTTCTACTAAAATTACCCCTCTCCATATCCAGTAGAACATTTGTGTCCTTGAATGTTAACCACCATAAATTTCAAGGTGTCTCAATCTCACCCACATCAGTTACCACAGCACCTACGTACATTGATGCATACATGGCTAGCCCAATTCATCTATAAGCAATGCCACTCATTGAACTAACCCAAAAGTGGACCTTTAGAGCCTCCCGAAAAAATGAACAATGGAAGCAACGCCCTCATAAAGCAATTGTTCGCGTCTCACCTAGGTTCACTACCATCCCTGCAAGAAATGACCAAAGCTTTCATGAATTTTGTTGGAGTGAACTTATTTTATATCACCCCTTTTGCAACATTGACACTGATTTTGGGTCCTCTGAACATCAAATTATATCGCAATGGGAGAGGTTTTCTTCTACATACAGGGCATGGCATGTACATTGCACACTTCCAACTCCCACAGAAGCATCAAATGCAAGCAACAGCTCAAGTGTTGACCATTCCATACAAGGCCAAACGCTACAAGAGTGGCAGGTTCTCTCAAGTTTGCACCCAAACCTTCCAATACAACTTGATGCACTAAACATGCTTGGTCGCCATGAAATTGACATTCACCATGAATGGCAAAAATCCAACCTGGCCCCAATACAAATGCATTTTGCAACTACTTTCATAGATTCTAATAGAGCAACCTTTCAAGTGCACCATGCTCTCCATGAACACATCCATACTACTTTCTCTACTCAGCAACAAAAAGCATTTGATATAATTTGGTCTCACCTAAGCACACTTCCATTGCAACCACCACTCAAGCTAATTGTTCAAGGAACTGCAGGAACTGGAAAGTCACATATCATTAAAAAAATAAGGCATGCCCTCATGAGCTTAGCTCCAATTCACCAATCACCATTACTACTTCTTGCACCTACAGGTGTTGCAGCATTCAATATTCAAGCTTCAACAATCCATTTTGCTCTTCGTATTCCAATAAAAGAAATGGCCCCCCTACAAGGGAAAACACTTGCAACATTCCAAGAAAGTATGTACTTTATTAGGTACATTTTAATTGATGAGATGAGCTTCCTTGGTCCCAAGTTGCTAGAATGAATTGACATGCGACTACGAGAGGCATTCCCTAGCCACAACCACTTGCCCTTTGGAGGGCGTTCCATCATACTATTTGGTGACTTGGGCCAATTTCCACCTACTAAAGATATCCCCATGTACGCTTCTACCTCTTATGGTGGGACTCTATGGCACAGCTTCACAACAGTGGTGACTTTGACAAAAATATTTCAACAACTTGGCAATGATCCTTCCCAGATTGCTTTTCGTACGCTTCTCCACAATCTACGTAATGCACATCCTACAGAACAAGACTGGGAAATTCTAATGTCACGTTCAAGTTCATCGCTCAATTCTACAGAAAACTCTTCTTTCTTGTCAAGCATGCATATTTTTGCAACAAATGAATTAGTCTCACTACACAACAAATGTATGCTGTTGTCTTTGGCAACACCTGTTGCACTTTCCATTGCAAAGCAACTAACAGGGTCAACATACATAAATCCTAATGAAGAACAACTTCAAGCTCAAACTTTCTTATCTATTGGCCAGGAGGTCATGCTATGTTCAAATATTTGGGTTGAAACAGGTCTCGTGAATGGTGCACTTGGTCAAGTAAAAGCTATTGTATACAATCAAGGTGACAAACCACCTCAACTACCATTATTTGTTGTTGTTCATTTCAAGAATTACCTTGGACCAGCTTGGGACCATATCAATCCAACATATGTTCCAATAACACCGCTCAGCCGAGGACTTCGCTGTCAAATTCCTCTTAAAATGGCATGGGCATTGACAATACACAAATCACAAGGACTTACGCTCCTGACGGCCACTGTGGACATTGGCAACAAAGATCGACAAGGACTAACATTTACAGCTATTTCTAGAGTTCCAGACCTACAAAGCCTTCGTAGCCACCCAACCTTCTCATTCCAACGATATGCACGCATTCAACAAAGCCCATGTGTTGCTTGCAGAATAAATGAAGAGACTCGTTTGCAGGCATTTTCAAATTCAAACAACTAATACAATTAAAGGGAATGTCAACTACTACAGGTATGCCACTTTTTTTTTTCCCTACAATACCAACTATTACTATTGTTACTATCTTCAAAAATGTATTTCTCTTCTTCCTTAAATACACACTCCTCCCATTGCTCATTTACACAAGTGAAGATATTTAACAAGAATACAAAATCGTGAAAAGAAATGGAGTATGTCTTTTTCTAAATTACTTCAGTACCAAATTTGTTATTCTTTACTTCTTCTAAATTACTTCAGCACCAAATTTTTTATTCTTTAGTTCTTCTAAAACAGGGTCTTCTGACATCCTTTGATTAAAATTGTGCACTAATACATTTTAAACTTGCCTTGTAAATGTCGCACCTACAAAGAGTTCGCTAGAAACGTGGTTAATATCCCCAATAAAATTTAACATCATAAATGTTTTGGCCCTCCTTTGGATTTATAGTTAATTTATCATTTCAAGTTTTTTTAGAGGAAATGCTTATGAAAGTTAACAAATATGTAGAACCGTCAGAGGACATCACCAGCTTCTATGAGTCCCCACTCAACAAACAATTACAATCTACAAAGCAAGGCCATGACTTCCACACCTGCTGATATCAAAGAGTTTCCCAACTCTTATGCCTTCATAATAGACATGCCAGGCCTTCAAAACAATGACATCAAGGTATTTCCCTTCTAAAGCTCTCAAACCCTCATTTCCTCTACAATTCGAATATGATTCAAAATCAAATCACTTGCCAACTATTACAGCAACAAATCTGATACTTTTTTTTTTGACAATAATTAGGTTCAACTAGAGGATGACAATATAATGACAATAAGTGGAGAACGAACAAGGGAAAAGGAGGACAATGCAAAATTTATCCGTATGGAGCTCATGGTCGGCAAATTTATACGTAAATTTACCTTGCCTGACAACTGCAATATAGAGGCCACTTCTGCCAGCTGCCAAAATGGAGTATTGACTGTTACCATTCCAAAGCTTCCACCTCCACAGCCCAAGATACCAAAGACTTTTGAAGTTAAAGTTACTTAGCCACCAACCTATTCAAAATATGTTTTTACATTTCCATTATGCAACCATATAAATACAACTAATGTGTTTATTATAAAATAGGTACAATATGTACTATTTACAAACTGTTTTAAAACTATAAATGGTACATCTTTCATCATTATGTAAGAGCATGCATCTACAAACATTAAATCTATTAAATGGTACATCTTTCTTCATTATCTACCAACATGTGTTTAATTTTTCAAATGTTTTCTTTTAATAACTTACATACAAATTCTTATGTTACAACTCATATGTCTACACAAAATCCCTAACATTTGGCCCTTTCTTTGATGGAACATTTGTGATGGATACGATAATGCGTTCTACTATTCTTAGTTAGATTTTTCAATTTTACTAAGGCTGGTCCATTTACTAATCTAAACATAATCAATTGCATCAAATTATTTCCATTTCTACCTTTTCATATAAACAAAAAAATATTATCAGTTACAACCAAAAATTTGGTGTACCCAATTGCACACAAAAAGTGCAATAGCTAGTTTAAATTATATTAAAAACAAATTTTGTAATGGGGGCCAACTCTTGTTGTGCCTCTCCCTCCCCCTCCCATTAATGGGGCATGGGTCCCTTGTGGTGATTATATCTCACATAGGCATCCCCCATGAAAATAAAGCCTTGCTTTACATGTATATATGCCTTTAAAAAAGTTGTGTCCCCTCCTCTTCTTGTTGTCTCTTTTAATAGTATCATTGTTGCTTCATTGTATCCTAGAGGATTCTAGCTAGCATTTTGTTTTTCCATTAGAAATAAATAGATTTGGACTTTCTCTTCATTGTAGAGATTTATATTTGATTATATCATTTATATTTTTAATTTTATAGTTTTAGTTTTGTTTTTTAAATATATGTTAGTTGTACTTTAGTGTTTATTTATATAGTCATTATATGGCATGTCTTTCTTTATTGTAAAATATCTCTCAATATAATAATTAAAACTAAAAAAAAAAAAAAAAACCAATAAATAATGTAGAAAATATAAAAATAAAACTTGAAGTAATTTTCTTATATCATTTGGAAAACCCAATCGCCCCTATATATTCAAGCTTAGAAATTATCTCAAGTTTGAGAATGTCTCAAGTCTTGTGTTTGCTATCAAATTTTGAGGTTGGGATGTTACCATCTATCAAGTTTGTGAGGGCTAGTTTGGGTAGACCTAAGGATTATAGGTTAGAATGTTGAATTACTAGTTTATAAAGACTTTAATTTTCTAAGTGTTTCCCAAACCTAGGATTTCTATTCATTTTTTATTTAATAAGGTTTCAATTTTAAGGATTGTTTTGAGGTTGCAAACATATTTTCATGGCCACATTTGAAAGCACTATATGTTATATCTTTTATACTATCTCATGCATATAATTTTAAATGTAACAACACTCGAATGTTTTTCAACCATGGGATCTCAGGCTATTTAATCTAATTGAGGATGGGATTCAAATTTTATAATGCAATTTTTTCATGTCTAATTGATTTGTGTGTCTATAGTTGCATATGGTGTGCTTAGGAGTGTGGTGCAATTAAAATTTGGATTTTTGCATATAGTTTTCTTGGGAATGGGGCACAACTATCATATTCATTGGTCCTTTATACCCCTCACTGATATTTGAGTTCATCTCTACATATTTCATGTTGTTTTAGATGAGTAGCGATTGTGAGCCTAGGTATTTCTAAGGATTTTTAAAGTGATTGGAACCAAAGAGATGTCTTTGAATGTGACAAGGATGTATTCACATGTTGGTTGACTATGAGTGAGATGAAATTCTTAGGAGGTTCCATGTGTACCTAGATGACATCAAGCATCAAGAAGGATTGATATGTAGATTTGGAAATATTTATTTTGTATTATTCAGTAATGTTTAATTTTATATACTTTTAAGAAAAAAAGTGTCATGACATGGTTACTACTTATTTTCAACATTTGAATACTGTAAGCGTTTTCATACAATGCTCTATACCATGTAATATTTGGTGAAGATTATAGCCACCTAAGATCTAGGAACTTTTACAAAAGTATAAGAGAGATCAACTATGAAAGAATAACAGTATTCTATCAAAAGATGCAAATGATAGATTACAATCAATTGAGATTACAACTTAGAAAACCCCTTGGTTATATAAACCAAGGTGAGACATAGTCCTGCATAAGAATATAATGCATGTGTCTTAATCTTATGAATTAAGACATAAAGTGATAACTATCCCATGTGGACCCTAAGTAAACTTAAGTAACTACTATTCAAATAAGCCCTAAGTGATTAGCTAGATAGGTAAAAGATCCCTTTCACACCAACAAATATAATGCAATTATTTTCCATAGATGGGTGCATAACTAATATGTTAAGTTCTTATAGGGATTGGGATTATAAAATGTGTATGGTGGTCATATATAAACATATAAATATATGACTTGACCTATTATATCTTGTGTGGGAAAGTATGAAGATGGTGGATTAGGTTTAGATAAAGACACAACTATCCCCTGCAACGTCCAAGTTATATAGACTAAAAAGTCAATTCCAAATTTTGACCTATGCCCTTTCTCTTTTTCTATCTTGTATAATCTTCCATAGTTTTAGGTCTTGTAATTTATGCTTTTCATCAAGGTTGCATTTTATTTATGTTTTTAAATACTACTCTTGTAATGCATGTTTAAAGAACTATATAGAGGTAGTGGTAGTGTATTGGGGATTGAAAGTGAGATCATTCCTCATTCCTATGAGCATGATTTTAACCAAATTGAAACCTATAGTAATGTTATTTTCTCCTATTTAAAGCTATATTCCATATCTTTACAAAAAGGGTGTTTGATGTTTTCTTGAATATAAATTTTACAAAAGAAGGATCATATAAGTGTTCTTTGTCCCTATTTTTTGTAGCTTCCACTTTTTGCAAAGACAAAATCAAAGAGGCTAATTTTACTCCAAATTCTCTAGAGCATGAGGATGAAGAGAAGTGTTAGGACACATAGAGTAGTACTAGATTAATTTATAGGCATGTGAGCTAAAACTAGAAACTTTTGTGTATAATAAATTATTCCTCCTTGCACCTAACCATTGAAGATTAATCCTAGAAGGATTTCTATGTGCAGACAAGTGATTTTTACTAATTGGGAACTATGATTTTCAAATGTCTATGCGAGTTTAAAGGGATTCATCCAAGGGGGTATAACTATATATTTTCCATCTTTATTTACATATGCATACTTTTTATCATATGATTAAAATGAGCTCTTGTAAGTATTTTCTAATTAGTCATAGGGCATGGTTACTTAAGGCCTATGTGGTTGTTTTGTATTTCTCTTTGTAGACATTGAAAAATGTCCTAATCGATATCACACATTCAAAACAAATTTACTAACATCAGTTCCTCTTTAAACCCATCTTATTTTCGTTTAATTGATTAAATTAGCCTAGCTATTTAATTAATTGCATCATTTTCGTCCATTAACCTAATTCATCAAAATCAGGTTAATTCATCCCCCTTTGCACTAACATTTCATCCTATTAAATTAAATAAATCAAAACATTTAATTTAATTCTCTAACTCATCTTATTTAATTAAATAACCTTAAGTTATTTAATTAAATATCATCTCTCTCTTCTCTCCATTTATTAAATAATTTAATTTAATAAATATCACCTTGTTCCTCCAAATCCCCTAATTGTATGATTAAACCTTGTTTAATTAGCAATTAAACTAATTTTCCTCTAAAAAGAGAATATTCCCTTGGAATATTCATTATCTCCCTTTTTTGCACAATTAAATTTTTCTTTTAATTTGCAAAATGCCTTTTTCCTCTCCCAAAGGAATATTCTAAGGAATGTTCTTATTCCTCCATCGTTTGAAATGGGATATTTTCACTTGGCTTTTTAAGCAAGTTTTAACCTTTAACTTTTTGAACAAGTCACCTTTGACCTATGTGTGTAGGTCAAAAGTGTGTTTGTTTGAGGCAAGTGTGAACCCTTGATTAAATCTCATCATGCATTCTCATTTGTTGATGAGAATCCATGATCCATGCCTCTCATCTCCTTCATCTTGGACTATTGATTAATCTTTTCAATCTCAGCCCTTCATTTCTCATTTGCTTTCCTATAAATAGGACACTATTTGGAGACAACTGGATCCATCTTTCAATTGCAAAGTCATGCTATTGAATTCACTTGCATCCACACTCATATTTCACTCACTTTTATCTTGTATTAGTTAATTCTAATTGCATAATAGCTTAGAGCATCCATTAATGGCTTCCATTCATCCATCTTAGTTTGTTTATAAATTAGGGTTTTCATCTTTTAGCTTAGAATTAGCTTAGATTAGCTTAAAAATAGCATAATTAGTTCATTATTAGCATAAAATCATGGTAACTTAGCTTGCATCATGTTCATTTTTAGCATAAACTAGGTTTTCATACATCAATGACATTGGTTTCATTGATTCTCTTCCATAGAATCAATTGAAACAAGTTCGCTAATCACGGGATTGGGAAAGGGTCATCATTTCACATCAACACGACACCAATTCCAAAATAGAATAAGTTTCAAATGGGTTAAAGTAGGAATTTAACATTTCTTCTAGTTTGTAACTTTCAATTTTAGTAAAATGCTTTGTTTAACTTTTAATTTTGAATGATCTTGTTTGGTAGATGCAAGTTTAATTGGGAAAATTGTGCTTTGATTCATCATGGATCAAGGGTAATCGATGCAAACTGATGATCCTTGTCTCACATTCTAGCACTAGAAGGAGGGAAAACTGTTTAAGTTAACACTTTTTTAGCTCAAATTTTGTTTGTTTGCTATTTTGCAGGTTGCAGTGACACCCAAATCTCAAATAGCTACCCCCTTTGAAGAGCATCACCATATATCGACACCATCACAATTTGAAATCCCAATACCAAATTAATGCACCAACATTGATTTAAATTTGGCGACGCTTATTTAATATGGAGGTATCAAAAAGTTCAAACAACGATGCCAAAACTTCACCAGAGCGACATCGACAAATTTCAAACCACACCGCCGCTATGAGAAGCAATGTCAAACCAAATCTCATTGCTATCGTGTTCACTATTTCTACTAAAGAGCGATGCACGTTTTCACTAGAGTGATACCCATACTTCAAATTGTGACGCTATCATGTTCAACGATGCCCAGCTAGGGTAAGAAATTTTATGCTTGTTTTTTCAACATGTGATTTAATTTCTTGGATTTACCTAACCACTGATGTGCTTCTGACTATGTTCTACTTGTTAGAAAATAAGGTTTTGTAGGTTGAAAGACATGGAGCTAAAGTGAAGAAATCCTTTTCTATCTTAAATTCTATAATTGTAACAAGCATTTAACGCTTTGGGGAAATTATAACCCAATGTTCATGCTTTATTCTTTATGCTTTAGGACAACTAATTTTCCATTGGGCTTAAAACTTACAATCTTACGAACAACTAGATTTCAATTCGGGTTAAAACTCATTTTCAAAGTTGGCTAAAAGTGAACCTTCATCATTATTTTTTGGATTTAAAATGAATGTTCAAAGTTGGATAAAATTGAACCTTCATATCATCATTTTAATTTTGGCTTAAAATTGAACACTTGGAAACCTCATATTTCAATCGGTGCTTAAAACTATCTCATCACTGCTTTGAAGGGTTAAAATTTACAACTGTTCGCTATGTTTTGTGATTTTCAACTTTGTTAGTGTTGGAAACTCAAGGGCAGGCAATTGAGATAGGGGGTTGAATCATTTTTCACTGAATCATAAACTTATTCAACTTTTTAACCTTAATTTCAGATATGATCATTAATCATGAAAGCATAAATGAAAAAAACATCAAAAGAACATACAACACCAAGATTTTTACGTAGAAAGTTAGGGGAAAAACCATAGTGGAGGTCAATCCACAAGATTATACCTTGTTAAAAGTATAAGGAAATATGAATGGGGAATACACATGCATTTAGACACACTACCTAGAACTCACTACTCAAATACAACAAGGCTTACTACCCAAGGAAGACACACTGTCATACAAAAACATTCAAATTAAAATAATCCAGATTTGAACTGATAAAATAGCATTTGCTAATGCTTAGTTATAGTTCCGGTTAAGCACATTAACACTTCTTCACTCTTCTTCACTCTTTGCTCTTCCTTCGAATGATCTGAACTTTATTCACACATAGGACTCATACACTTGCATTCACACCCACACTTATGCCTTCAAATGATAAAATAATTGCTCTTATATATCTGCAACAAGAAATTACATTGCTATAAGTTAGGCACAAAAAGATAATAAAATAATTACAAATAGTCGGCCCAAAACAAATAAATATTATTCATGTGAATCAACCAAGGTCAACCATAACATAGTGAAGACCAAAAAAAGCATCTCCAACATGAAAACACTTCAATTAATTTCTCCTCGAAGATCCACAACACACTTAAACACCTTGTGGGCCAAGAACATGAAAAACATGAACACGCAAGAGAAAATATTGGATCACGAGCACAAAAATTAATGCAAACATGCCACAAAGATAGAGAACAAACTAGAAACATCCACAAGCATCATGAAACATCAGAGAAGCATTTGCAACAACTGAACTTACTGAAATCACATAATATTCAATCAGGAACACTAACTAAAGTGATAGAAAAACTATCAGAAGGAAAATCACCATAACTTGATCAACCCTTCATGCAGATCTCTAAAATAAAATGCGGATAAACTAGACATAATCAGCAAGAAACCATTTAGGCCATAACCTCAGAACAAAAATGTACTAAACACACCGACAGAAAGAACTTCACTTCACCACTGACAACTTGTAGCACTTCTTATTACAATTTTCTCAATATCCTCGACATATACAACTTCTAATGCAACAATGCTAATAGTGTTGACATTAATGAAAAGCACATAATAGCAACACAACCAGAAAATCCAACAATCTCCCCCTTTAGCATTGATGGCAACACATGATGCGAAAAATATCATCAACACAACTATGCTTACTCTTCCTTTAAGTTCTAACTATTCTTTCCTCACATGATCTTCTCCCCATAAGGCTCTTTTCCCTAGATAATCAGCAATTTGTTTTTCACATTAGTCTTCCCCCCTTTGACATCAATGATAAAGATATCTTCAATACAAGCTCTGAACCACATATCTGAACTTTTGAACATCTGAACATCTAACTACTCCCCTTGAGTAGCATCCACCACAACATCAATCCGGATCAAAATATGATCATGAAATGTGTGGATTGATGCAAAGTAATGCATCCTTAGTTTTGATTAGGAGGGGTAATCACCCCTAACTTCCCTTTGAGATACTCAAAAGTATCCTTAGGCAATGACTTTGTAAATATATCTACAATCTACTCCTTAGTAGGTACATACTCCAATCTGACTTCCTTTTCACTTGCCTTCTCTCTCAAAAAGTGATTTTTTTTAGATATATGCTTGGTTTTTTAATGTAGCACCAGATTCTTAGAAATTTTAATAGAACTTGAGTTATCACAGAATATAACAATAGGCTCATCATATACAATTCTAATATCCTTCAACATCTATTTCATCCACAATATATACTTCAGTACAATTATTAGCATCAACAATGTATTATGCCTCTGTAGTAGATAAAGAAATAGCATTTTGCTTCTTACTCAACCATGAAATCAGCTTCTTTCCCAAGAAAAATGCTCCACCACTAGTACTTTTCTTGTCATTTACATCTCCTGCCCAATCAACATCAGTAAAGGCACTCAAAGTAAGATCATCATCTTTAGGATACCATAGACCAAAATCAACTGTCCCTTTCAAGTATCTAAAGATTCTCTTCACAATAGTCACATGAGATTCTTTAGGATTAGCTTGAAATCTAGCAACAATACATACAACATTCATCATATTAGGCCTATTTTGAGTCAAATAAATAAATCCACCAATCATTGATCTATATCTTGTCTAATTTTCCTTCAGAGAATCATTATCAGTTGTCAACTTGCATCCGGTCACCATGGGTGTACCAACAGGCTTTGAGTCTTCCATACCAAATTTCTTTAGCAATTCCTTCACATACTTGGACTGAGATATAAAAATCCCTTTTATCTAACTGAGTAATTTGCAATCCCAAGAAGAATTTCACCTCTCCAATCATTGAAATTTCAAATTTATTTTGCATCTCATTAGAAAACTTCATACACAAGCTATCATCTCCTCCAAATATGATATCATCAACAAAAACTTCCACAATCAAATCTTTCTCATCATTCTTGAAATACAGATTACTATCAGTAGTACCTTTGTTAAATCCAAGTTTCACCAAGTACTTATCCAATCTGGCATACCATGCTCTAGGGGCTTGCTTAAGTCCATACAATGCTTTCTTCAATCGACGCACCATATCTTCCTGATTAGTCAACTGGAATCCATTAGGTTGCTCAACATATACCTCTTCTTCCAATTCACCATTTAGAAAAGTAGACTTAACATCCATTTTATAAACCTTGTAGTCCTTATAAGCAGCATATGCAAGAAACAATCTCATAACTTCAATTCTAGCAATAGGGGAAAAGGTTTCTTCAAAATCAATACCTTCTATTTGAGAATATCCCTTACAAACTAGTCTTGCTTTGTTTCTAACCACTTCACCTTGTTCATTCAGTTTGTTTATAAAGACCCATTTAGTTCCAATTACATTCTTATCCTTAGGTCTAGGAACAAGAATCCATGTATCATTCTTCTCAATTTTCCACAGTTCCTCTTTCATTTCTTCAACCCAATGCTCATCTTTGCATGCTTCATTCACATTGTTAGGCTCAGTCTTTGAAATCAAACAATACTCTTTTGTAATTTTTCTCCTAGTCTGGACACCTTTGTTCTTAACACCTATGATCTAATTCTCTAAATGATTCAATCTCACATACCTCAGAGTCTTCTTAGAATGTTCTTCAACTTAAAGCTCTTCTGATCTCTCTTCTGTTCTTCCATCAATTTCTCCTTCTTCTTGATTTTCTTGATTCACCGGAATGATTTGAACTTGATTTGCAGTCTAACCTTTCTTTCCTTTGCTTGTACTATCATTTTGATCATCAGAATCATATCCACAGGTTCTGGATAGTGTAACTATGTCTTCATCAACCTTAACATTTACACTTTCAACCATTTTCTTCAATCTTTTGTTGTAACACCAGTAGGCAGGTTACTTTTAGTAGCGTAACCCAAAAAGATTCCTTCATCACTCCTAGCATCAAACTTCACTATATCTTCATCTCTTTTGATACAACACTTGCTTCCAAAGATTTTGAAATATCTAACAGTAGGCTTTTGACCAGTCCATAGTTCAAAAGGAGTCTTGCAAGTATCGCCTTTGATTTGTACCCGGTTAAGTGTGTACACAATAGTACTAACAACTTCTCTCCAATAGATATGAGGCACATTTCCTTCCAACATCATGGTTCTAGCCGCATCTAGAACTATTCTATTCTTCCTTTCAACAACTCCATTTTGTTGAGGGGTCCGTGGTGCAGATAACTTTTTTTTATTCCATTCTCTTCACAAAAAGAATTAAACTCACCGGAAGTGAATTCATTACCTCTATCCGATCTCAGACACTTAATCTTCAAACCAGTCTCTGTCTCAACCATAGCCTTAAATATCTTGAACTTTTCTAGAGCTTCATATTTCTCCCTTAAGAAAGTATCCCACATCATCCTTGAATAATCATCAATAAGCAACATGAAATATATGTAACCTTGTAAACTTCTAGTTCTAGTAGGACCACATAAATCAGTATGCACAAGTTCCAACAATCCATTTGAATTTTGTTGTTTACTTCAAAATGAAATTCGTGTTTTCTTTCCTAATTGACATTCTTTACATATGGCATTAGTAGGTTTCATCAGCTTAGGAAGATCTCTCACAACTTTAGTGGAACTTATCTTGACAATGTTATCAAAGTTAACATGACACATTCTTCTACCATAACCAACTCTCATCGACTTGAGCAATCAAACAATTTTTACTAGCAACATTCAGATGAAAGATATTACCTTTTGTTTGTGTACCTGATGCAATCACATTTCTAAAATTTCCTAATATTTTGCACTTACCATCCATGAACTGAAGATTGTATCCCTTATCAACCATTTGACCAACACTCAAAAGATTATGCTTCAAACTTTCAAAATACAAGACATCATTAGTGTTATGCTTACCATCAAGAGAAATGCATCCTCTTCCACATATCACACCAACTTTGTTATCACCAAATCTCATAACACCACCATCATACTTCTCCAAATTCACAAACTTATTTTTATCTCTTGTCATATGATGAGAACAACCATTGTCAATTACCCATTCATATTTCTCTTCAACTCGAGCAGCTAGGACTTTCTCCACATTTGTACAACTAGCAAATTTAGTAGACACGTGATTATTTTCCTTGATATCAATAAACACAAATTCATCTTCATCACTTGCATTTCCTCTGTCAAATTCATCATCTATTACACCTTCATCAACAGCATAGTAACACTTCTTTTGGAATTTAGGCTTGTTAAATCTTGGCTTCAAAACTCTCTCAGGACACCTTGATGCAAAATGACCTATCTTATTACAAGAGAAATATTTAATAGGAAACTTCCCCTTATACTTACCTTTTCCTCTAGCTTCTCTTTTCATAATCAATGCTTCAAGTTCTTCAAGCTATCTTTCTTCTTCATCTAGCCATTTCATTTCATCCTCATACTTGAATGTCTTTCTTGATGAACTTTCACCTGGATCATATCTCTGTCTATCTCTTCCAGAAGTAGTAGCCTTAAATGCAGATTCAACCTTAGGAAGGGCATCACCAAATTCACTCAACTCAAAAGCAGTAACCTTACCAATCAACATATCTCTAGTGACATTTGTCACAGTTCAGAGTTCTTCAATAACACTAGCCTTGACTTTGTAAGAATCAAGCAGAGATCTAAGCACTTTAACAATCTCTGATTTGTCTATCTATCCACCAACACATCTAATACCACACACAAGTTCATTTACTCTTTGCATGAAAGTAGTAACATTTTCATCATCGCCCATTTTCAACTTTTCATATTTTCCTTTTAGACTTTGTAGCTTAGCAATATTCACATTTGTATCACATTCATACAAGGTTTCCAACTTCTTCCAGATCTCATAAGCAATCTTCAAATCCATCACATTTTTCATCTCAGTATTAGTCAAAGCACTTGACAACGCCTCCTTAGCCTTGGTATTATATTCAGCAAAAGTACTATTCGGAGGTATAACATGCCTATTACAAGTAATGCTCTAGTAGGGTTCACCAATGCATCTCATATGACACTCCATTCGAGCTTTCCACAAAGAATAATTTGTTCCATAAAATCTAGGACTATCCTTATTATAAGTCACCATCCTGGATCACCTTAAGCTATTAAACTTCTTCCAAGGAACCACAAGCTCTAATACCAATTGTTGGCAACTCAAGGGTAGACAACTGAGAAGGGGGGGTGAATCAGTTGTCACCGAATCATACTTATTCAACTTTTTAACCTTAATTTTAGATCTGATCATTAGTCATGAAAACATAAATGAACAAAACATCAGAAGCACACACAACACCAAGATTTTTACGTGGAAACCATGTTAGGGGAAAAACCATAGTGGAGGTCAATCCACAAGATTATACCCTGTTAAAAGTATAAGGAAATATGAATGGGGAATGCACATGCATTCAGGCACACTTCCTAGAGCTCACTGCTCAAATACAACAAGGCTTACTTCCCAAGGAAGACACACTATCTTACAGAAAGATTTGGATTAAAACCATCCAAATTTGAATTGATAAAATAGCATTTTCTACTACCAGGTTATAGTTCCAATTAAGCACATGAACACTTCTTCACTCTTCTTCACTCTCTGCTTTGCCTTCAAATGATCTGAAATTTATTTACACATAGGACTCATACACTTCACATTTGCACCCACAGTCATGCCTTCAAATGATAAAACAATCACTCTTATATATCCACAACAAGAAATTACATCGCTATAAGTTGGCCACAAAAAGATAATAAAATAATTACAAACAATTGGACCAAAACAAATAAAGATTATTCATGCGAATCAACCAAGGTCAGCCATAACATAGTGAAGACTGAAAACAACATCTCCAACATGAAAACACTTCAATTAATTTCTCCTTGAAGATCCACAACATGCTTCAACATCTTGTCGGTCAAGAACATGAAGAACATGAACACACAAGAGAAAATATTGAATCATAAGCACAACGATCAATGCAGACATGCCACAAAGATAGAGAATGAACTAGAAACATCCACAAGCATCATAAAACATCAGAGAAGCATCCACAACAACTGAACTTACTAAAATCATAGAATCTTCAATCAGGAACACTAACTAAAGCGACAAAAAAATTGTCAGAATGAAAATCACCATAACTTGATCAACTCTTCATGCGGATCTCTGAAATTCAACATTGATAAACTAGACATACTCAACAAGAAACCCTTTAGTCCAAAACCTTAGAACAACAATGTACTGAACACCTGACAGAAAGAACTTAACTTCACCATTGATAACCTGTAGCACTTCTTATTACAATTTTCTCAATATCCTCGACATATACAACTTCTAATGCAACAATGCTAATAGTGTTGACATCAATGAAAACCACATATAAAAAAACCATAAAATACAATAGTTAGTGGATGCATATGCAATTCTCTTGTGCCATTTGTAAATCTTGAGAAATAGAAACATTCCTTAACACTTTGCAAAATCACCTCCATCTTTCAATTTGGATTAAAATTGAACCCCCTTTGCGAGTGTGAGAAAAAGTCATAGTGTGTGTTCTCTCTTTTTTCCTACGAATAAAGATGATCAAACTACGGATGTAATTCCTCGCTATTGTTTATCTTTAGAGTGCTTTCCTTGGTGGGAAAAAGTACTCACACCAAGGGAACGACCCAAGCAGTAATGAGCTAATGCCAAGCTCTTCCAAACAATGATATAAATGTGTGGTTGCAATAAAAGTTGTGATCAGTGGGAAGTAGTACATGATAGCTCTCCCCCAATATCTTTATGATGTGTAAAGGCCTAGTTCTAAGGGTTGTGATATCTCTTGATAGAGTTTATCATTGCACCCCCTAAATTGGAAGCCCTTACTATGAGCCATTGTTTAGAATCCAAAAATCCTTAATATTTGTTAGTGCAAGAATGGTCGTTCTGAAGCTGCCCCACATTTGTACTATTCAATTGTAGAAACAAAAAAAATCCTTTTGATCTTTGGATTTTAAGGATTTTGGGATTTGGTGGTCCTGAGAAGTGTGTGTTGTGGAGGGGAGCTAGTGTCACCAAATCTCTAACTGTTCGCATTGTTTAGTGTTTGGAGAAATCCGAGTGGGGACTCAACAAATACAAAAACAAACATTCACTATCATCCTCAAAATTTCAAACACTTTGGCTTAAATATGGACTTCTTGAGTTAGCCTTGATATTATTGCTTGTCCTAAGGATTTATCCTTACCAATTTCTAAATATCTTGACATTAATCTCAAATCCATATTTTCCCAAAGACAACATAGGAAATTATGGCTTTAATCTCACGATTTTCACGAAATGGACATTGTGAAAGTTATGATGTTTTTGACATAAACATCTAGTTTGGAAACATAATCAAGACAAGCGTTTGTAAAATCAATTCACTTAAGCAAGATAAAATTGACAAATGAACCCCACATGACTATTTGGATACTTATCACTCCAGTTGAAGAACTTGATCTTCTAGGTGCTATAATTTAGCCAAACTTTGAGCTCATTAATGAGGAACAAACCAATCTCATTAGCAATTTGAGAAGCTTCACTTTTGAAACAAAAGAATTAAACACCCAGTGGAGAAACACAACAAACATTTTAGATGAAGAAGGGGAACAAGCTAATATTGAGGCTGGAAGGCCCACATTACCACCACCCATGTAACAATAAATATCTTCCCTTCTTCTATAAACTTGAATTGCTTGTAAATGATCTCACGTAAAATCAGGATCCCTAAGGTAAGGTCTATAGGTTGTCATTTTAGACTTAGGCATCTCACTCCAAAATCTCTCAAGAAACACCTTTTAGCGCTCCACAAGAATAGAGATAGGTTAGTGGCAAAATTTTATAGACACGCTTCAAGATACAATCTAGAATTATATGCATTCTTTTGGAGTCAAAATCTTGATCTTTTTTCATGATACCAAACTCCTCTAAATGATTTGGATCAAACAATCAAAATCCATAGGGGACAATCTCCATCCCTTCATTGTAAATGTAGATACCGTAGTGCATAGTTTAGTAGGAAGTGGGTTTCAATACTTTACTGCAATCACTACTGCTTGTTAAGAAACTTTTATGCTTGAGCTAGGAGGATCCGAACAGGTCTAAACATCCCTATCAATCCTCTTATCTAAATTAGCATTGGTTCTTTAGGATTTAAACATTTTAGAGGTCTAGCATCATTCTCACTATCTTGGTCTTGTCAAAACAAAGGTTCACTTTAAGGTCAAAATTGGGTCAAACATCTCACTCACCTCTTCATCAAAATTCATCTTTCACTTCATCTAACTTTGTAAACTTTCGAGTAAACCAACACTTTGTGATTTAAACATCAAATCAAACCAACCTCTAACTTAGCTACTTTGTATGTGAAATGCATCCTTTTCCATGCACTTAAGTTAGTTATCATCTTTGAACTAGTTAATCTTGAAGGTCACGCGTCTATCCTAAAGAATTAAAAATTCATAAACATCCTTTGTCCCAACATCAAAACATCAAGAGAAATTCAAAAGTTTTGTTTCAAAATGTTTGCAAAGATCACTCTCCACATCATCCATCTTTTCATCCCCCACTATCATCATTTCTCCCAAAAGACTTAGAGCATCTCTTTTACCTAGATTTGAGTCAACTAGAGAGTTCGAACATATAAAATCTCAACAAAACTCTCCCACAGGTGACCCAACATTTATGGTAAAGACTAGATCACAACACAAGAGAATCATGGAGAAAACAAAAGTGACATCTACTTCAAGTGATCCAAATCCTTTAGAATTCAATTTGAGGAGTCAAGTTACACCATCACAACAACCTTCATTCCCATCAGGACCATTTGAGATAGAAGATATCACAAACAACCTATTTGAACTCACTGGGGAAGAAATTATGGAACATCAAGCCTTTGAAAATGTACCTGCTATCTCCCCAATGTTTGTGGCACAAAATTTAACACAAGGTTTCACAACTCCATTGCTAGGGCTAAATCAAACCTACATTCCTAGTATCGCAACAATCCTTGCTAAAGACTTTGGTCACACTTCACCATTTGAAATTAGTACACTTGTGGGTACCCTTGACACTAATCCTCCACCTCCAAAAACCACTTGGACACCTACTTTCGGTGTTCCTCATGTTCCCAAAGCTCCAAAACAGCTACACACACCACTTGAACTTCATTATTCCACAACCACTTCAACATTTTGGGGACACCCTTCTTCATTTGTGACACCTATGAGTACCACAAGTGTGCCCACCATCACACAAAGTGATATAGACCAAGTATCTAAAAAAAACACACAAGGGCATGGCAATACCATATCACAAAACCAACCCTTAACACAAATAGGGACATCTTTATCTAACCCTCCAATGGGTTCATTCATGCCATCTACCATTTCCACCTCATCCACTATCAATCCACATCAAAACAATCCCTTGGTTACAAGTTTTGTCAATATAGGAAGTACCTTGATGACGAATCCTTTGTTTACATCTTTGGTGTAAGGAAATCCTCAAAACATGGGACAAGGAAGTATTTTCAATCAATAGACTCAAGGTCCTAGTGTTTCATAAAGGGTGATCTATTTTGGAAAAATAGAGATGGAATGTTGGTGTTGTGTTTAGGTGAATCACAGGCTAAACAAGTTTTGAGGGAGATGCATGGAGGATTGTGTGGAGGACACTACTATGCTAAAACAATTGTGTACAAGATTCCCAAAGTAGGCTATTATTGGCCTAAGATATTTAATGACTCCTTTTCATATGTAAGAAAATGTGAAGCTTGCTAGAAGTTCTCAGGGAAGATGAAGTATGATCAGGGAGCTTTGTCACTTAGACCATTGTAGGTGGAGTCCCCATTTCATCAATGGGGAATTGACTTCATTGGGGAGATACAAGAGAAATCCAGTGGAGGGCACAAATGGATTTTGGTAGCTACTGACTATTTCACTAAATGGGTAGAGGTAGTCCCAAGCAAGCAAGCAACAAGTAAAGTAGTAATCATTTTTTTAATGGAGAACGTCATCACCAAATTTGGTACACCAGTAAGATTGATTATAGATATTGGGATGTGTTATAGATATGATGAATTTAAGAATTTTTGCAGTACACATGGCATCACTATCTCTTACGCAGCCCCTTACCATCTGCAAGCAAATGGTCAGGCAAAGTCTAATAATAAAGTCTTCTGAAAATCATAAGGAGGGTGCTAGATGGAAACAAAAAGGCATGGGATTCAAAGTTGAAAATGGTTGTATGGGCAGAAAAAATAACTGTGAAAAAGGCAGTTGAAAAGTCCCCATTCAAACTAGTGTATGGAACACAGGCGAGGATGCGATTACAAAACTTGTTACCATTTAGAATATAATGAAGAGTGTATTTCCTTCTTTATTTACTATTAAACATGAGATTGTACATCTACAACAAATTAAGTCAATAGTTTTGAAGATCTCATTAATTGTTTTATATTCATGGATTCAATAATTTATACTCACTAAATGAAATAATTAAAACCCCCACCAAGTTTAAATTTTCTAGTTCCTCTCTACCCTTTTAGACATGCATTGATTATTTTATTAAACTCAATTATGTTATTTTACTTTCATGATCTCTAGACAACACTCTCCTAGATTTAGTAGACATTGAAGTGAAGGGGTGTTTACCAATCTTATTAGTTGGTCTTAAACTACCTTCTACCTAATCATAAGTTTCAATTGATTGCTCTCATGTTAAAATTCCTCCAACCTTATGAATTTCTCTACACATTAATGATCAAATCATCAACATATATTTAATCTATAATAAAATTCATTTTATGTTAATATATTTATAAAAATATACATTTTATTTGAATGATCTTTATCTTAAAAAACAATTTACTTTTGAAACAAAAAATGATTTGAAAGATTATATTTTATTATCTTAAATTAAATATAATTTTTTTTATTGTGAAATGAAAAAGTACCAAAATATATGTATATTGAATTATTTTATTTAAAACATCTTCATTCTTCACTTGACTAGCATAAAAAATGTATATATAATTTTTTTTATATTATTTGGAAATATCAAACCATTGATAAGCTGAGTTGGAAGTTTTGTCTAGATTAATTGTACACATGTAAAAATAGCAATACATATATTAGGAAATGATACGCTCACGTCATCAGTTGTGCGTCATCTCTATTTCCAAGAATGGAATGTGTCAACAGACTAAAATATTATAGCCCACACTTACACCACCGAATATGGTGGTCTATCGCCTGCAGCCATCTCACAAATTCTTTAAATATTTTTCAGATTTCGTTTTAACAAGGAGATTCATTTTAAATGACACGTTTATCTGCCTCCCTTAAAATAGAGCTCTATTTTCTTCTTTGGGCTGTCTCCGTTAATAGCGTTATTGCTCCCTCATTGCATTTTAGATAATTTTAGCTGCCATTTCCTTCTTTTTTTTTATTTCAAGTAGATTAGAGATTGGAGTATAAATTTAAAGAACTTTTAAGAAGAATCTCGTGAGAAGATTTCATTTCTAATGTAGTTTATAAGATATTATTTGTTTTTGAATAAAATCATATCTGTTGGATGAAATTGTATATTTGAAATTTAATTGTTCTTATTTTTTCAAAATTATAATGAGTAAATTTATTTATACTTATTTGAAATAGTTGCTTTTATGTTTTTAAATTTGTAATGAGTAAATGTATTTATATTATAAGTATTTTGAGTAAAAGAAGTACTTTGTCAAAATAATTTTGAAGATATAAAGAACATAATGATGTGTCATGTGTCTATTTTTAATATTTTTTATTTATAAATAAATTATTAATAATTTTACAATATAAATATTTTGGAAAGTTAGTAAATATATTTTGATGAGCATAAAATGATTTTTTATAATATAGGTCATATAATGTGTAGAATTTGATCAAAATTTAAATTTTCAAATACATAAAATTAAATAGAGGTTATTAAGTTCATATTTCAACGTGTATGCTTATTAAGCATTAATATATATAAATTATATTAAATAAATTTTAATTAATGAATAAAATTGAAATCCAAAAAATGTGTTGATTATATGTCTCTACAAACCTTTTTCCCAATTCAATTTTAATTAAGAAAAATCTCAACGAAAATGGAGTTGAATGAATTATTTGCAATTAATTTTACCATTGTGTTGTAGAAAAAATAAATAATATAATGAATATCAATTTATGAAAAAAAAAAGAGATATAAAGTGTGAATGAAAAATAAATAGATTTCCTCTAGAAACTTATTTTTATCTCTTCCATATGGATAAATTTACCTATAATTATTAGAGGATGTATATTTCAACTATATAAGTTAAAAATTACATATTTTCTTCCTATTACAATGCCATATTAAAGTGTCATTTTCTTACCAAACCATGTTTTTCTTATAGATAGTAACTCTATAATATGTTTCAGTTAGTCAAATATTTTGAAAATATATTCAACTACAATACAAAATATTATTTGGTCTTTTGTTTATGGGATATTAGTTATAGTTGGGTAAATTAAAAAACTAATTACAACATTTTAAAATCAATACATATAAGAAACAATAGATTTTAAGAGGTAATTTGAGTAAAATAATAGGATCTAGTTAAATTTTAATTTGCATAAAATTAATATATTTTTTGTGTTAGGCTTAAATGTGTAATCCACTAACTAATAAATCGATTGGTTTAACAATACACATAATTTGAGTTAATTAAATCACAATTTATACTAGTTGAATATAATTTAATTTACATGAATTAGTTAGCCACAAATATGTTTCCCATGGACTATAACTTAATCAGTTAATTATGGATAACCAAGCCATAATGAATATTAATTAATTGTAAAGTGATTCTTATGTCTTGATTCACCTAAGTTGTGTATCTAATCAACCAATGAACGATTTATCAAAATGCACTTCACATAGTCATCCATGTGTATGTGGTGTGGAGGCACTAGCTTCATTCATGAGTGTTAGGGAAATTTTTGTGATGTGCAAATCTCACTAATTTTATTTTCTCACCCCATGGTTAGTATAAAGGATAGTCCTTATAAAAATTCATGGATTCATATGTTCTTAGTATTATGATTGTTGTTGAATTGAATGAGACTTGGGCTTTTGAGCTCCTCTACTAAGTATCTCCTCAATATTTTGCATCTTTCTTTTTACTTGATAAAGATATCTATAGCTACTAGCCCACCACAATAATGAGTTGTAATAAGTACTAGGATACTAGAGCTTATAATACCTTTAGTTAACATAGCTTCTAATCAATCTACTTAAATATCACACCAACAATCATTTACTCAATAGTAATTTTACACCTCATCTCTATTAAAAAGAATAAATAATTGTTCTACTTTTATTGACCAAAAGTTACGTTGAACTATTACCTTGAATGTGGTTTAAAAATGTCGATAAAAAATTGGAATTCCCTTGCCCCTTCCAAACAAGAAGATAGTTTGTAAGAAAAACTTTAAAAAAACTTTTGACACCTATAATAAGTAAATGAAATTAGGGAATATGTATAAAATTGTCGTTTAAGAGGTATTTTAAGAAGTATTGCTCAAAGCCAAAGCCGAAAATCTCTTAAGAAATTTATTTTTAATTATAGATTGGATAAATTAATACTTGATCGTAACTATACTGATTGTGACTGCTGGATACGGTAGGGAACCGATCTTTTTAAGAGCTAAAATTTAATCGTTGTTGTGATAAGAGATGGTATGCAACACACGACGTTCGCTTAGAGGTCATTCACTCTCTTCGTTTCCCATGGCATCTAAGTATGCACGTAAAATGATTTTATTCTCAACTAACATACTATTGTTTTTACATGCCCTGAATGAATCTGGACGGTTAGTAAATTGCTCCAACGTTTAGAAATTTTTATAATTAAAATTTAAAAATCATATTTTATATGGTAGTGACATTTGGAAGGATGGTGGTTTTCTTAAAGAATATAAATCGTAAAATGATCTTATATGTTTTTAATTTGTGTATAATGTATTTAGTCATAAATATTAATCACAATAGATCAATATTTAAGTTTTTTTTATTGGGTGAGGGTTTATTAGTGGTGTACCTTAACTTTATTGGTTCATATGGTAATGTAATGTGATGTCGACACTAAAAAAGTATATTGTCTAGTAGTTAGAACTGTGAACAATTTTAATTTTTTTTTAGCTATTATTATGAATTGTAAATTTATGTTGTCAAATTTTTTATTCTTATTGAGGTATCATAATAGACTGTAGAAAAGGTTCAACCAATAGTTATACATTAGACTTTAAAATGTAACCACTCAACTATTAGACCCTCTACCTTATTTATATGTATATTATAAGCAAATAAGGGATACAAATGCAATTCTTCAATTTTTTCTATTTTTATTTTATATTATTTTGAACATATATTACAAATATATTATCGTAGTGTTTAATTGATTTATTTGTAGTATAAAATAAATTTTATATTAATTCTTATTATAGATTTTTTTGATCTAGATCAACCTTTATTCCTAACCTTTTCCTAATCCTATGGAGTAGGTTGTATGACATGACCTAGTCTAGCTTGTTCAAAATATAATTTCTTGCTCCTAAATCAATCTTTCTAAACATTAGTCATTTATTTTATTCACTTTAAGCTTAAAATTTAAATTGAGTAAGGACATGTCTTTATAGACATTCCTATGCCATTAGGAATTAGTACGTATTATCCAATGTTAAAATTATTACTATATTGACACTTTCAATTATAGAGCATTGAAAACTACAACTCTATAATACTACACTAGGGACACAGAATTTTATATTTCATTTTACCCATGAAAATATTGTGAACTTATATTGCCATTAAAGGGCTCGAATTGAACTAAAAATTTTTTGGGACTTTATGTATCACCTCAAAACAAACACCCATTTGCTTTATAGAACAACCCTATTTTAAAAATGTAACCACTCAACTATTAGACCCTCTACCTTCTTTATATATATTATAAGCAAATAAGGAATACAAATGCAATTCCTCAATTTTTTCTATTTTTTATTTTTTATTATTTTGAATATATATTATAAATATATTATTGGAGTGTTTAATTTATTTATTTGTAATATAAAACAAATTTTATGTAAGACTTTATATTAATTCTTATTATAGAATTTTTTAATCTAGATCAACCTTTATTCCTAACCTTTTCCTAAGCCTGTGGAGTAGGTTGTATGGCATGACCTAGTCCAACTAATTTAAAATATATATTTTTTGCTCCCAAATCAAGCTTTCTAGAAATTAGTCATTTATTTTATTCATTTATAAGCTTAAAATTCAAATTGAGTAAGGACATTTCTTTATAGACATTCCTACGACATTAGGAATTATTACATATTATCCAATGTTAAAAATTGTTACTATAATGACACATTCAATTATAGAGCATCTAAAACTACAACTCCATAATACTACACTAGGGATGTAGAATTATATATTTTCATCTTACCCATGAAAAGATTGTGAAATTATATTGCCATTTAGGGGCTTGAATTGATACTAAAAATATCCTAGGACTTTGTGTCTCACTTCAAAACAAACACCCATTTTCTTTATGGAACAACCCTATTTAAAAAAAAAATCAAGAGATGAAGGTGCATAGATCATAGAGAATTGCATCAATAGTGGAATTAGTCTAAGTTGGATGATATAAGCCTATCAAATATTAGGTTGCATATCATAGTCCAATTTGCAACAACCATTTTCTCTAAAAATTTCTTACACCTCTCTTATCAGTACTCCAGATTCTCTTTTTTTTCATAATCATTAATCATAAAATTGAACTCCACCACAAAGTCAACATCACTACCTTTAAAGAAAAGATGAGCACCTAAAACACTCTATAACTATTCAATATCCTAACTCTTTAAGTTAGATTTGATTTGTTTATTCATCATATATTATTTGATTGGATCTAAATCTCTTATTAAATACTAAGGATGATTTGGATTTTTCTTTTATAACTATAAAGTTGCTATAGTTTCAAAATTGGAAATTTGACTATAAAAACAAAATAAAGACTAGAATTATGCAAAGTAGTGCTTAATGGAAATGTGCCACATAACTACACATATTTCCTTTTCTTTTTTACATATTTATTTCCCTCTTTCTTTACACATCTTTTTTTTAGAAAATTTAAAAAAGAAAAAAGAAAAAAAGAATTTAACTACATTAAAATAAATAAAAATAATAAAAACTTAAGAAAATTTACTACCAAAAACTCCTAAAAATTTAAATGATAACTATTAAATAATAAACCAAACAACCACCTTTATTTATTTTTATGTTAAATTAAACATAAATATAAAAAAAAATACACAACAATTTTCAAGTTGATATTGTAATAAAACTCCTTTAATTGCAAACATAATACGTTGTTCATAAAGTGAAAATTTGCATAAGAATTCACAAACATAAGATACATTTAAATAATAAATGAATGCAAAAATAAGAATGAACAATTTAACAAAATATGCAATATGATTCACATATTCATCAATGTGTATGTGACGTGGAGGCATTGACTTTGTTGGTAAGTGTTAGGGTTCATTGTGTGTTGCTAAAATCTCTCTCATCCCTAACACTACACATTGAATTTAAAGCTCTTTGTGTGATGTGCAAATCTCACTAATCTCATTTTCCTCATCACATGGTTAGTTTAAAGGATAGTCCTTATAAAAATTCATTAATTTATATGTTCTTAGTCCTATGCTTGTTTTGAATGAGGCTTGTGCTTTTGGGCACCCCTACTAATGATGTTCTCAATATTTTGTATCCTTCTTAATCTCAATTGATAGGGGTATCTATAGCTACTAAAACATTATGGTCATGAGTTGTACTTTTAATGAACTTCAATGATTGATATCATCCATGACTAAAGGAATCTATCTACTTAAATATCACATTTCAACAAGCATACAATCATTAATAAAAAATTTATATCTCATCCCTATTAGAAAGAAATAAATAATTGTTCTACTTTTATTGACAAAAAAATTAACATTTGTATGTTAAATTGAGTGTTATTGAAGAACGACAATAAGAAATTGTCAATTCCTTACCCCTCCGCAACATTGGTGTTTTCCTTTACCCATATTTTTAAACACTCAATTTTCTAAAAAGAAAAAAGAAGAAAAGACATTCGACACTTGTATTTAGTCGTAATGAAAAAGAAGTCATTAAAATTTGAAATAGGATGGAAAAAATCTATAAAATTGTCGTTTAAGAAGTATCGCTCAAAGCCAAAGCCGAGAATCTCTTTAGAATTTCATACTTATCGTAATTATGCTGACTGTGACTGCTGGCTGTTTGTTTTTTCAGAGCTAAAACTTAACCGTTGCTGTGATAAGAGATGAATCAGAGATGACATACAACTTATGACGTCATCTTAGAGGCCATTCACTTTCTTGTTTCCCATGCCATCTAAGTATGCACGGAAAATTATTTTATTCTCAACTAGTAATGTATTGTCGTTTTTGCATGTGCAGAATGAATCTGGACTGAGGAAATTGTACCAACGTTTAAATATTTGAATAATTAAACGTAAAAAATCAGAGTTCATATGGTAGTGACGTATGGGAGGATGGTGTTTTCTTATAGAATACGATATATAAAGTGACGTTATATGTTTTTAATTTGTGTATGATGTATTTAGTCATAAAATCATGAGCAACATGGGGTGAGACTCCAGCTATTTTATTTGGCGGTGTATCATAGTAATTCAGGCGAAGGAGGCCCAGGCCCTAAACCCTAGATTCATAATACTTGCTAATTGCAAAGGTTTTAAAAATTATTTTGATGATAATGATCATCAACTGTTCAACGTCAGAAGTGTATTGCTGGATTATTTTGCTGGAAAGTGAGAATACTGTGAGAAGACAAGATTATTTGGACTGACATTCGAAATTAAAATAAATAAAGAAACATATAATCAGTAATAATATTCTTTAATTTAATAATAAGAATGCATCCTACTATTTTGTCCTTGTAAATGATCATGATAGGAGAAATTTTTTGTGAAGGGCTACCAATGTAACATTTTAGGGCTATATTTAATTACAAGAATGGATGAATTTAAAACGAAGCCTCCCAAGAAAATACGTTTTGTAGAATTTGCATAAGAATTCACGGACATAAGATTAAAGAATAATTAAAGGAAAAAAAAAACAGAATGAATTTACAATGCTGGCGATTATATCATTATGGGTGACGGCGTGAGGGGAAAAAGAAAGGTGGGGAGCGGAGAAAGAGGCTCCAATTTCTCTAATTTTGCATAGACGTCCTCCTCTCCATCGTTTGCATCCCTTTTAATCTTTGTGCGCGGTGGCTGCTGAGTCTCCTTTTCAATATTATTTCTGCGCCTCTTGTTGGACTCCACACGATCACGCTCTGAGACCGACTCTGCATAGGCGGAGGCGTTGAGGGGAAAGTTGAGCAGAGCCTTGGAACCTCTCATTTTAAAAGCGGCACGGTCGTATGCCACAGCGGCGGCCTCCGCGGTGTCAAAAGTTCCGAGCCAAATGCGGGCCCCACTCCTGGCGGAGTCTCTAATCTCAGCTGCGTATTTCCCCCACGGTCTGCGACGGACTCCTCTGTAATGTCGCTCACACGGAACCGAAATCTTCAGTGACGAACTAACAGTCCGTCTATTGCCGCATTTCAATCCCTGCTCCGTATTGCCAGGCAAATGATCTCCGTCAGTGCGTGCCATCACATTCTCTGTTAAGTTGGGTTGTACCACAGCTGAGTGAGTAGTGGATAAGGAATCCTCGCCGAGCAAATGTAATGCAATCTGTTGAAGAGCTGAATAATACTCTTCGCTCATCATTTTCAGAGCCACTGATTTTCAACTATCTTACGTTCAGCGAGGGTTTGATATTGAAGAGGTCTGGCGGATAGATTGTAGTAGGTGGTTATATAGGAGGAGGAGGAGGGGATAAACAATAGAGAAGCCGCTGATAAATAAAAAAATCTGACATTGACCTTTAAGAGCATGGGTTTGAACGTGGACCAGGTATCGCGCACGTTCTCGTTAGGCAAAAACTATGATAATTCGTGGAACATTCGTAGCGAATTTCACGTCCCTCTTTTGTAAACATCAATGACCTCACTATATGGAAGGGAATTTTTTTTAATATATAGATATCAAAATTTAAAAATATTTTTTTAATAAATAAAATAGTTTTATAATAGAATTAAGTAAAAGAATATTTAAAAAATAATAATAATTTCAAAGTAAATTAAAATAAAAAATTATTAATTTTTTATTTTTGTAAAAGTAAACTAACTAAAAACTAGTAAATAGAAAAATAGTTATATGTTTTATTTATTTATCAATAATTTAATTTTAAAAAATAAATAATTAAAATTGAAACAAAAATTACATGGTTTATTATAGATATATCATATACAACTCTCTATACTCTCTTAAAGCATAGAGATATGAGTCTAAACATCTATATTGAGCTTGCTATTTAAGATAAGATTGATCTCTTAATAATGAATTTAATATAGATGAGATAAGATATCTTGTCCTTTAAATGGATGTATTTAAGATATCTATACAAGTTTTATAAAAAAAAAAATTTATTAAAGCACGTAAAGGAATAGCAAAATAACTTATTTAAAATTATATTTCATGTTTAAATTTATACATGAATATATATATTTTTAATTTAATTTATATTACATATTATAAATAGATAATTTGTATTGGATAAAATTGTATATTTGGTATTTTTATGTTTCTAATTTATGTTATTTAGTGTGGATATTATAAATGTATTGTTTTAGTATTTAATTTAATCTTTTTGGTAAATTAGTTTGTCACTAATCTTAAACCATCAAGCTTTGACATGTTGAATTCATCATTGTAAAATAAGATTGATATAATATATCACTACCTTCCTACAACAGGCTATTTGTGTGATTTTGTAATGTATATGGAACCATGTTAATAGTCTAATTATTTAGTTCAAAATTCAAAATGACTTACTTTCAGGTAGACTTTCAAGGAATAAATCACTATCCATTGATTTGCATGCCAAAGGTCTTGAGTTGTGTGTCTAGGATTTGTATTTAAGGACATCGCCCTAGTTCATTTTAATCATCGAATCAAAATACATATGCATAGATTTAATTGTATCAATCTCAATTAGTCTTAGATCAATCTTAGTTGCATCTTTACATCATTTGTTCAACATGTTTTCAATCTTGTTATGTTGTACTTAAGATTAACTACTATTTAAAGGGATCAAATGGTGCTTACTCTATCTCTAGTTTTTTCCCAAAGGTGTTTTTTAGCACCCATGTTTCATATACATAGGTACAAACATTGATGAGTAGGCTTTCTAAATCCTAAAGATAAAATTTAGTAGTAGAAAAACCACATAGGAGTTCAAAAACATCTCAAGAAAAAATATTGGTTCAGTCTACTCCCAAGCATCATACATATTAGATCGTATCTATCAAACTTTTATGGTCATCAATTCAATATACATTTCCATTTATTTATTTATTTATTTTTACCATAATGTCTAAATGAGTCACCGAATCATTTGAATGACGATAAAAGGAGCCAACTTCTGTAATCAATAATAGTCCCTTCAAGTCTTAGAATTAGTATGGCACTTGGCCTAAACCTTTGATGAGAACATGAACATAAATAGGTTAGTGTTGCAAAAATATAGTAGGTAAGAGATGAGTAGGATACACTACATTATTATTTGAATAATATTATGGGAGTTTAAGGTGATTAAAATACATATCATAATTAATGTAGTTGCTAAATCTATTAAGGTATGTAAGTAAATATCGTTCATATGTTTATCTTAAATATCTATAAACATATTTAATTAATTTATTATTGTTTAAAGTCCTTATAATATTATTTAAATTCAAACAATATAGTGCATCCTACTCATCTCTTATATGCCCTATTCTTATCCCTATAGTGCTTTCTATGGAATGTTTTCCATACACTCTTCTTGAGAAGTTCCCATACTAACATTGTGCTTCAAATTCTTGCATTTGATAATACACTTAAATTATTAGATAAACTTATGTTAATGAGAATTTTTTATTTTGAGGCATAGCCCCTTCAAAATTTATTCATGATATATAGGAATCATGTGGAGTCAAGATCAGAACCATTTAGAATATAATGAAGAGTGCATTTCCTTCTTTATTTACTAAACATGAGATTGTACAAATCTACAACAAATTAAGTCAATAATTTTCAAGATCTCATTGCTTGTTTTGTATTCATGGATTCAATAATTTATACTCACTAAAATGATATGATTAAAAACCCCACAAAGATTAAATTTTCTAGTTCCTCTCTACCCTTTTAGGCATGCATTGATTATTTTGTTAAACTCAATTATGTTATTTTAATTTGATGATCTCTAGAAAACACTCTCCTAGGTTCATTAGAGATTGAAGTGAAGGGGAGTTTCCCAATCTTATCAGTTGGTCTTAAACCACCTCTTATCTAATCATAAGTTTCAATTGATTGCTCTTACATTAAAATTCCCTCAACCTTATGAATTTGTCTACACATTAATGCTTTCAAATAAATAGATCAAATTATCAACATATATTTAATATATGATAAAATTTATTTTATGTTTTAATATATTTGTAAAAATGTACATTTTATTTGAATGATTGTTATCTTAAAAAAAGCTTACTGTTGAAACAAAAAATGATTTGAAAGATAATATTATTATCTTAAATTAAAGATATTTTTTTTTATTGATATCTCATTTGAATTTTTACTGTGAAATGAAAAAGTACCAAATATATATATTGAATCTATTATATTTTAAAACATCTTTCGTTCCCAACTTGACTAACATATAAAATGTATATATAAATTTTCTATATTATTTGCAAATATCATACCATTGGTAAGCTGAGTTTGGAAGTTTTGTCTAGATTAATTTTACATATGTTAAAAGAGAAATATATATTGAGAGAGGAAATTATACGCTCATGTGATCACTTGTGCGGCATCTCTATTTCCTAGGATGGAATGTGTCAATCAACTTGAAAGATTTACTACAGTTTCTTTATTTATAGCCTACACTCAACAATCAAATATGGTCATCAATCGCTTGCAGCCATCTCACAAATTATGTAAATATTTTTTAGATTTTGTTTTGACAAGGAGATTCATTTTAAATGACACGTTTATCTGCCTCCCTTAAAATAGAGCTCTTCTTAGGCTTGTCTCCTTTAATAACATTATTGCTCCCTCATTGCATAGCATTATTGCTCCTCGTTGCATCTTAGACAATTTTAGCTGCCATTTATTTTTATTTTTATTTTTATTTTTGAATAAATCAGGGCTTTTTTTCAATACAACGATGCATATTATCATTAAAAGAGGGGTAAATTTTTTTTCAAAAACAAAAGAAGTACAAACCAAGGGCACTACACAACCCTGTTAATTTCCACTAAGTGGCCCAACTTTTGAGAAAAGTTTAGGGGTGATTGAACCCTATCCACAATTTTCCAATTCTGCAGATGATTAGAGGCCCATTTGGCCAAATAATCCACTTCTTTGTCCCATTCTCTAGGAATGTGACAAAAAGTAACAGATTCCAAGGAAGCACACAAATTAAGAATCTGTTTAATAATTAAAGCTAAATACCAACTAACATCTTTGAATTTTTTTTCTATTCAACAACGTCACCACCACCTAAGAACCAGATTCACAAATAATCCTTCTCCATCCAAGAGAGCAACTATGCTTCACAACATATAAAATGGCAAAAGCCTCCATCAAATTATTAGTATAGATACCCTTATAAATAGAAAAAATAAACTGAAGAGTCCCAGATCTACTCTGCCCAACACCACCAATACCAGCATGAGCAAGATTTCCCTGAGAGGAACCATCTGTGTTGACTTTCAACACTCCTTGCAGAGGAGGACACCAATGCCCCTCCCTATTTATCTTCCAAAGAGGATGTCTATAGCTATTTCTCATGATCTGACCAACACCCCTCGTAGCACCACTGTAGAGAGGAAGATTGAGACAACTACAACAAGTAACATCTCCTGGATCCACACCCTTAGCTAGGTCACACTTAGCTGAAATAGTTTCTCCCAAAGAATGAAGAATTTTCCACCACAAATGTTGGACAACCAGCTTCACATCTTGAAAAATCCTGCGATTCCTCTCCAACAAAATATGCTAGATAATAAAGGATTGTCGAAGAGCCCAAGAAACTTGAAGAAAAGAAGTCTTAACAGGGGCCTTTCCCCACCGAGCAAAAAACTTAGCCAAAGAGGAAACATGCCAGCATGCCTTGTTCCACACACCCCACCGGCAATGTCTTTCTCTCTAGAAAAATAACATTGGAAGAAGAGATGAGAGACACTCTCCTCACTATTACAGCATAAAAAGCACATCGAGGGACCTTGGAACCCATGCTTACACAAGTTTCCCATGTAAGATACCGATTTTGAACCACCAGCCACATAAAAAAATTGCACTTGGGCTAAGAAAAATTTCTCCACATATTTCCACTAAGGAACCTTTGTGTCCCCCAATATCTATCGAACCAGCTTCCCATAACTTGCAGAAATAGAGTACTTATCGGACAAGTCATTTCTCCTCCAAGCTAAAACATCATGCCCCACCAATGAATTGCATTCATGTGAGGCAAGAATCTGAGCCAACTCTTTCCTATCCTCCTCTGACCCCCTTGGTGGCCATTCAAAAGAGTTCTTCCATCTAAAACTAGCAACCAGCTCAAGATTCTGAACAACCTTATAATGCTCAATCATATTCCACCTCATAGTAGTAAAATGAGCAGAAAGGGATTGGAGGTGGGGATAAGTAGAAAGGATAGTAGGATGACCATCCCAGGAATCCCACCAAAAAATATCCTGAGAACCTATATGACAGATCCAAAAAATCTTTTTCTTATCCAATTGAACCCCTATTTTCAGAGTATTCCAGATCTTAGATCCTGTTCCTTCTAAAGGAAAGTGAGGAACATAAAAAATATCAACATCTTTAAGATACTTATGGGTGAAAATATAGGCCCAAAGTTGATGCTAACTAGTACACCAATGCCAATATAACTTGGTAGTGAGAGCTTGCCCATTCAAAGTAGTAGAACATAAGCTGAGGCCCCCCTCATTCTGTGGTTTGCACACAAAATCCCACTTAACAAGATTCCACTTAGCAGCTTTCTAAAAGTTACGACTCCAAATAAATTTTCATGAGAGGGCATCAAATTCCCTAAGGAATTACAAAGGAGTAGCCTGAAGAAAACACCTATAAATAGGAAGAGTCTAGATAACAGACTTCAGAAGAGTCACTCTAGCAACAGTAGATAGCCAATGATGAGTCCAATGATTGACTTTACTATACAACTTATCAAGCAACTTCTGCCAAGAAGACCTAGGTTTCCTACCAAAAACAAGAGGAATACCAAGATAAACAAAGGGAAGAGACTTGGAATCTAAAACCTCAAAATATATGCAATCTTTCGTTGAATAGCTTGAGGATTATTAGGAAAGAATATAGATGACTTGTGCTCATTGAATTTTTGACCCAAAACAACAAGATAAATATCCAAATCCTGCCTAAATGAAGCAACTTCCTAAAGATGAGCCCTTCCCATAAGTGTAGTCTCATCAACAAATTGAAGATGAGAAAGTTGTGGCAGCCCCTTGCCCCAACACCACCCTTAAATCATGCCCTGGGAAACCAAAGACTTAAGAAATCTTCCTAGACCCTCAACCATAATAATAAACAGATAAGGGGAGAGAGGATCTCTTTGATGAAGACCTGTCGAGGCCCCAAAAAGATCAGAAGGTTCCCCATTCATAATAACAGAGAAAAAGGAGGAGGTAACACAACTCATAGTCCAACTAACCCATTCTGGACTAAAACCAAAGCCTAAGAGAATTCTCTATAAAAAATGCCACTTAACTCTATCATAAGCTTTGTCCATGTCCAACTTGATGAACATAGATTTCTATTTAGAAGTTGCAATAGAGTGAATGACTTCAGAATCAACCACCACCCCATCTAGTATTTTTCTACCAGCCACGAAACCCCCTTGCTCCTCAGATATCACAGGAGGAAGACAAACTTTGAGTCTCTCTGCAATCAATTTAGTAATAATCTTGCACACCACATTACAAAGAGCAATAGGTCTAAAGAATTCCAGTTGGTCAACACCTTCCTTTTTAGGAATGAGAACAAGGAAAGTAGAATTCAAGGCTTAAAGAATTTATTTACTGCAAAGATATTCACGGGAAACCTTTAACAAATCCAGAATTATAATACCCAATATTCTTGAAAAAATTTAATAGGAAATCCATCTAGACTAGGAGCTTTACCCCTATTCATCTCAAAAACAACCTCCTCCAATTCAAAAAAATAAATCAGATGGATGAGGAACACATTCATCTCATTGGTGGTCAGGGAACGGATGCAAGCAAGAATCAAATTCTCATCCTCTTTTGTAGGGGGTGAATCTTTAGAAAAAAGAGTAGAATAGAATTGTCATGCCTCACAAGACAAAGCATGTAGAGAAGATATGTCAAGCCCTTTCGAATTAACTAGAGAGGAAATATAACTCCTATTACAACGAGCCTAGACAAAGTGATGGAAGAAAGTATTATTCCTATCCCCTTCCTGAAGCCAATCAATCTGAGCCTTTTGTTTCTAGAAAATATCTGTTAGTGTAATTAATATTTAATTATGCTTGCATAAGTTTACTTAGGCTTTATTTAATTCCTAAGTTTTTGGTTTTATCCTTATCTTATTGAGCTATCTTGTTGCTCAAGATAAGATTAGGTTTAGGCATCTTTTCTTTTATAAAGCAAATTATCTCTTGTATTATTTGGTCTTTTCGAATATATCAAATTGCATGTTTTTATGCAAAGCTTCTGCTTTTTCATTTTCCTCTTCTGTGGAAGGTCTATTCAGGTTTGCAATTAGATCTTGGTTTTCTAACATGGTATTAGAGCCTCAATTCCCAGCCCCTTCTCAGCATTTTCAGAGGAATACAATGCAGAGCTTGTTCAAGGTCCCTCGAGGGTTTCAATCCTTGAGCATCATTATGCAGCGTCTTGGATTAGATCAGGATTTTCTGTTGGATTTAGAGCACTGGAAAAAGTCAGAAATGAATTTTATTTCATTGCTTTTCATCACCAATTGCCAAATCTACAAGGGTCATAAGATTGGTGATTTTTTTGATAGATCTGGGGGTCGCCTGATTTTCAGAGCACTTTGGGCCCAAACGGACCTCGCCGTTGGATTTGCAGCGCCCAAAACCCCCTATTTTGATATAAAATACGTCTGATTTGCACATTGTCGACTAGAGAAGCAAAAAAATTTTACCCAAGGGCCGTACGGCCCCCAGGAATAGTTAACGAGGCACAAAATTTGAGAAAACTTCAAAAATAATAAAAAAAATCAAAATGCAGAATTTTTTCTGCGCTACTAGTTATGGACGATTGCACCGCCCCCGTGCCACCGAGCAGTCACCACCGCACCACCGGGTGGACACTACCACCAGTAGCTCTACCTCCTGCTCCGCCAGCTCACTCTCAGCCCCCGCGGCTTTCAATGTGGCCATATGGAGATCCGCGGGCCACGCTTCAACCCCTGCTGGGTTATTAAGCCTCGCACCAGGTTCTATCGGCGACCGGGGGCCACGCCCAACACCTAGTCGGCGGTCTCTAGCCCCTGCCCCAGTCACGTGGGTGACCAGGGGATCCACCCCAAAATCTTTTTGCCAGCCCCTAGTCCTGCATGTGACCAAGGGCCAAATTTTTTTATCCCCTGAGGGCTGTAGATGGCCAAATTAGAGCTTTTTGGACAACTTTCACGGAAACAGGCATATCTTGGGCATACAACGTCTTTTCTTTGCAAACAAGAGATCATTGGAAAGCTGTTTCAACACTCTACGCAATGGTACTAGTGTGGTTTTCTGGTTTTTCCTTTTTGATGATTTTTTCTACCTTGGATGTCAGATGTGTTTTTCACTCTGGGACGCATATCTTTTCACTCGCTTATCCATTTTTCGTGATTTTTACAGCGTTAGAAAGTTGGTTTTGGCCTCTATACAGATATGAGGTCATTTCTAGAAAATGTGTAACTTATTTTAGGCATGCATTCATTTTTGTTTCGTGCTCTAGGTTTACATTTTCACTTATGTTTCTGTAATTTTGCATCATCTCCTTATGCAATTATTGGGTATTTTAATAACGAACTGATATAAAGTTCCATTAAAGGGGGTTCTTGCATCCATCTTTCATTTTGGTGACAACTCACATGATTTTGTATGGTTTCCTATTGTCTCCTTCTAGATTCTTTCTTACTTAACTAGACACATTGCTGGTTTGCTTCGGTTCACACTTCACATTGGGATTTTACAGTTCTTGATCCACATTGGTTCAGATCTTTCTCAGTTTGAGGGCCATGGTTTTATGGTTAATGTTCCAGAATCTTGATGGTACTCGTCCTATGGGCAGTTTTAGTTTCAGTTTGGCATTGGCTTCATGAGACACAACTTCGAAATTTGTCATCATTATGGGTCCATTCATCTTTTCATCTAATGTTGCTTACAGATTCCAAAGTTGATCCATTATGTGAGTTTCCAGTGTTCCTTGGCATCAGGTCTACTTTTTCATTTGTTATTCTGATTGATATTTTGCAAACAGAACTATCTTTCCTTGCTTGCCGGATTTGGGGTTCTAGTGTTGCTTCATCAAAGTTCTTCCAGTGCTTCTTTGCAGCAGTTCATCTCTCTAAAGGGGGGGTTTTTCCCACTGGGTTTTCTCTCTCTTTGCATTTGTACATGAGTACCTAATTAGGCCTTGTTGTTGAGACTCATATTTGCATAATAATTAGCTTCTCCCTAAGTTGCACTTATGGGGGGGTGTTAGTGTAATTAATATTTAATTACGCTTGCATAAGTTTACTTAGGCTTTATTTAATTCCTAAGCTTTAGGTTTTATCCTTATCTTATTGAGCTATCTTGCTACTCAAGATAAGATTAGGTTTAGGCATCTTTGCTTGTATAAAGAAAATTATCTCTTGTATTATTTGGTCTTTTCAAATATATCAAATTGCATGTTTTTATGCAAAGCTTCTTCTTTTTCATTTTCCTCTTTTGTGGAAGGTCTATTCAGGTTTGCAATCAAATCTTGGTTTTCTAATAATATCCTCTCAGAGCTCCCACTCCTCCACTACTCTCGTAGCCTAGGATTCCTCTCTTCCTAAAGCATTCAAGAAACTATAATCCCGAATTTGGTGAGTAATCACATCAAGGCGCGCTTGAGAATTCCTCTTTGTGGCCTTTAGGTTACCAAAACACAACCTATTCCATCTCTTAAGGTGATATTTGACATATTGAAGTTTCTTAACAAAGGAGTACATGGTTGTACCATAAGCAGGGCCACCATCACACCACCATTGGGTCATAGGATCATGCAGGGAAGAATCTCGAAACCACATAAGTTGAAACTTAAAAGGGGGATTCTTGGGAACAATAAAAGAGGTTGCTTGAAATTTAATTGGTCAATGATCAGAACCCCACCAATCAAGAATCTTTGAACCAATAACCAAGCTAACCCCCATCCAAAAATAGGAGACAAGAAATCTATCTAGTCTTTCAGAAATCACTTCCTCTCCACTACGCCTATTATTCCAAGGGTGATCCCACAAAGCTAGTTTATAATTTTTGGGAGATTCTGATTTTTGTTGAAATCACATATTTTTAGAAAATATAATGATTTAAGCCTTAAAAATTTCTATTTAAAGCATTCCAATTGAAGATGGTTTGATCAAACTACCTTAGATCAAACTCCCTTGGATAGAACCTCGCTAATTTTAAACCATACCTATAACAAAGTCTCCTTAACACCTATCAAAATGTTGATAAAAACCACTTTTGATTTACATTTTAAAATTTATTTTATGTAAGTATGTAGTCCTTATTATAAGCTTCCCAAAAAGTATAATTTTAAATAAATTTAATTTAATTATTATATTTATTTTTTTATTTCTTGTGAATGTAGGTTTTTCACCAAAAATCAAGCTCTTTGTTCTGCACATGTTGAAAAATAGAAGATTATCAAAAAAAAATAATGAAAAATATGAGTGCACCAGATATCGAAGTCCTTGATCCAACAAAAAAAATTGAATTTCGATACATAAAAAAAGATTGTGTTATACAGTTTGCCTATGTCTGAATTGTAATTAGTTTGACTTTGAAACTTGATTAAGGAAAAAATATTCAATAAAATACTATGAAACCAATTGGAAGCACTAGATATCGTAGTTATAAATGTAAATTCGAAAAAAAAAATTATCCTTCATGAAAAAGAAGTTATGTGTTATATGGTGAGCGTCACTCCTTAAAATTGGTGTTTACTAAAAAAAACAAGTTTTCGAAGGAGATGGAAAAATAAGTACAATCTGATTCCAAAAATTTTGAAAAATATATATTTAGAATCTATAGATAAAATGTCACAAATCACTAGTTTGCATCATCTTCAAATTCCTCATGGTTTAGCACCATAGGTGCTCAAAAGTGAAGATTTAGTTATAAAAAATTAGTTTAGTGTCCAGTTTGGCTAAAAACTATAAAGCAGTATTGTGGGATCACCCCCAAGTGAAAATCCCATTGGAAGGCTTAACATCAATAAGAGCTAGAGAATCCACATTCTCCCAAAAAATATCAGAAGTAGGTCCTAGCCTTGGCAACCCACCTCTTTTATCCTCCAAACTCAACATAGAATTAAAATCACCAACTAAGACCCAAGGAAGATATGAAGCACAAGATCTAGTGTACCTTATATGAGCCCAAAGCTGAAGTTTTCCACAAATATCAGTCAGAGCATAAACATTAGTAACCAAAATAGTCTCAATTGTCTCCAAAGTGGAGGTAACTATGTAGATAGTAGAATGACTAGAAATCCACCAAAGAGGAGCAATCATTCTTAGGTCCCAAAAAAGATCCAAACCCCCAAAACTCCCCTAAGAACCAATGCATTGACACTAACCAAAACACTAGATACGAGAAGCACACTGAAGCATGAAATCAACTGAAAGTTTAGTCTCCTAAACATAAAATATATCTAAAGAATGAACTGCAATCAAATCATGAATAGCCTTTTGACAGGAGGTGCTATTCAACCCCCTTACATTCTAGGAGAGAATAATCATGCAGGAGATTGGGAAAAGTGAGCATCAATGGGTTTAATAGACCCAAATTCCACCAAAAAATCTCCAGTAAGCTTAATTTTCTCAAGATACTTCTTGCGGCCACTTTTGGAAGAGTTCTCAAACTTTCCCTTCATAAGGGTGCATTGTTGTAGCCCCAAAGTTGGAGAAGACCCCTTGCTCTTGCCAAAAGCTATCCCATCCTTTGCCAAATCTACCAAAAAAATATCGTCATCATCCTACATAGGACCATTGGGAGACACCAGATGATCTTGCACACCCTAGGAGGAATGAAGATCATGACCGAACCCCCAACCTTGCACCACAACACAACCCATACCTATGGAACCAGAAGGCACATCCACTTGGATTCCTTCCTCCAAGGATAAAGTGTCCAACACCTCAACCGATTAAATCCCTCTTTAGTCTACCTATCCTTTAAAGATCTCTTCTGACCTCAACCCTTAGCTCAAGGCTTCATTGGAACAAATCCCTCCTTATCCGCACTCTCCATCATGGAAGATTTCCCTTTGTCCTCCTTAACCACTTTTGGTGTTGAAGATGAAGGGGGAATATTTGAATGAGGATCCTTATTAACCCTAGGGCACTACCTTTGAAGATGTCCATACTCATGAAAAATCCAACAACAAAAAGGAAGGGACTCATAATCAAACTGTTGAATCCAAGATAAAGAACCAAGAAAAATTTCTAGAGAATCCAGCAAGGGATTATTCAAATATATCTCCACAAAATATGAGGAAAATAAATAACCTTTTTTTCAAGGGTTTATTGAGCGACTGCAACAGGCTTACTAAGAAGAGCAACAATTCATTGTAAAATATCTTCTCTCCAAAACTCTAGGGGAAACCATGGCAGACGAACCCAAATAGGAACCCTCAACAACAATTCCTTAGCTGAATTAAAACCCATATGTAGCTAGGGTTTGATAAACAAACCAACATGATTATAAAAGTAGTGTCCCCCCTCAAAACTCAATTCTTATCAGCCATATTGGAAAAACAACCAAAAACTAACTATTTGCAGCCACCATAAGGTCCATGTCTCCCTCAACCTACCACGAATGTCTGATCCAAGCTTCCAAAGCCAACAGAGGTATATGAATCCCAAAAAAACTACAGATTAGAGCATGTCTACTCCAATAAGAGACACCATCAACAACTGATTCAGGAGAAATGACCAAAACCAGATGATCTTGACTTTTAGGAAAACAACCATTCACTTTCTTCAATTTAGGGCCCTCCCCCACATAAAACAACTTAGACTACTAAGCTTTCATACCTGATGAAGAGCTATTGTGAGACCCACTACCTCTAGCCACTACCAAACTAGAAGAAACTTGATGCTCCACCATAATCCACCAACCCACAGACCAACCAAAGTAAATTGTAAGAAACAAATGAAAAAGACCACCCCTACACATAGTAAACCCCCCCCAGGCAACACAAAAACCCACCACCGATCTGGTTCAGGAAATCACATGCAACTGCAGCCTCACAAGGCGTGGACTTCATAGAGCATGCCCCAGCGATCGTCACTCATCCTCCCAACCCCTCCATAAACTATTTAAATATGTCATTATCTAAAAATTTAATAATGTTGTTAATAATAATAATATTTGTTTATATTTTTAAATTTTAAATTTTATTTAGACTTTCAAATACATGTTGGTTGTGTTTTGGTTTTTATTTGCATGATCATGATATATAATATATCTTTTTGTCATGTAAAGTGCCTCTTAACATAATAGTTAAAATAAAAATAGAGCCAACAAACAACATAGAAAATATATAAATAAATTATGAGGTAATTCCCTTGTATTGGAAAACCTAATTGGGCTTATATATTCAATCTTAGCAATGGTATAATATTTGAGAAAGTCTTGTATTATGTCTACTATCAAACTTTGAGTTTGAGGTGTTTCCAACTTTCAAGTTTGTGGGGCCTACTTTGGATGAACTTGGAGAGATTATAGGTTAGAATGTTGAATTTGGCCCACATTTAGTTTATAAAAAATTTCATACAGTCTAAGGATTTCCTAAACCTAGGAATTCTATTCAATTTGACTTACAACGGTTTCAATTTTGAGGATTGTTTTGAGATTGCAAGATTATATTCAATTCCAAACATGAAATCACTCTACATTACATATGTTAATATGCTAGTCCATGTCTGGCATTTAACATGGTTAGCATTCAAATTTTTTCTAAACCTAGGATCCCCTATCTAATCCAACTGAGGAGGGGATTCAAATGTGATGATTTTCTTGTCTAATTGATTAGTGTGTCCATAGTTTCCTATGGTGTACTTGGTGGTGGTTTGTAACTAATATTCAACTTTTTCAAGCATAATCATTGTTCTTTTAGGACCCGTCATTGGAACCATCACAAATAATTGAGTTCATGTCTACATATTCCATGTGTCTATAGATGGGTAGAAATTGTGGGCCTTCTTCTAAGTATTTTTTGAAATTTTGAGTGTCTATAAAAAGAGAGATGTCTTTGAATGTGGAAAGGATGTATTTACATGTTTTTTGATTGTGGGTGACATGACTTTCTTAGGAGGTGCCATGTGTACCTAGATTCCATTTACAGTATCAAGTAGGACTGAAATGAAGGTTTGTGAGGATTTATTTATGTTACAGGATATGTTTTTAATTCCATACATTTTCAATTAGTAAGTATCATCACATAGGTGGCACCCATTATTTTCAAAGTTTGAATGTAGCTAGTCATAATTGGTCATAAGTGGGTATATAAGTAATATGGTAAGATCTTGCAGGGATTGAAATGATCACACATATATTGTGGTCATATGTTAACAAGTAAATAGAGAGTGACCTAGTATTTATTTAGTGGGAAATTTTGAAGTTGGTTGATGAGAATTGAATGAAGACACAACTATCTTATTGACATGTACAAGTTATATAGAGAAAAAAAGCATTACAAATCTTGACCTATTACCTTGCACTTTTCTTTCTTGTATAATTTTCCATATTTTTAGCCCTTATAGTCCATATGTTTCCTTAAGGTTGCATTCTATTTATGTGGATAAACTACTATTCCAACATGTTTCAAGGACTAAATGAGTGTAGTGGCAAAGTAATGGATCTTTGAAGTGAGATCATGCCTCATTACTACAAGCATGATTTTCTCCAAATTGAAACCTATATAATAATTTCCTTTTTTCCTACTTATAATTTTAAAGGAACATTTCATATATATGCAAGAAAGATATCTTATGTTTTTTCCAACATAAATTTCACAACAATGACTCATACAAATTTTCTCTATCCCTATTTTTCTATAGATTTTTCTCCTTTTTTGTAAAGAATAAATCATGAAAGAAAGGACTACATTCACTCTAGGTTGTCTACAACATGGGGACGAAGTGAAGTATAAGGACACATAGATTTGGTATTAAATTCCTTTGTAGGTATGTGAGATAAACTAGTAACTTGTATAATTCTAGAAATATTCTTTCTTGCACCTAAGTATTGTGGATTATGTTAGAAGGACTTTTTATGTTCATGCAAGTTATTTTGTATTACTTTTCAATGTGTGATAATTTGATATATGCCTAGGTTGAATTGACATGAATTATCATATGTTTCCACATCTTTGCAGATAAGAAACTAAGATTGTAACTATTGTATATGTATATTTTAAAGATAATTAGGGCTTGTTAATGAAACAATTTGGTTGGGTAGCTTTAAGATTGTTCTATAAATCAATTATTACTTTTGACACTTTGAGTATAAATGTAACTCCTTGGAGTATAAATGCCTCTTTGGACTGCCACATATTGTACATCCTAATTGATGAATAAATTTTGATTTGTGTAAGATATTTCTTTACTCTATAGTACCATGGTGAAACTAATCTTTAACTCTTTTTCATGATATAGATACAATTCTTCATCATGTTGAGGAAACAATCAATGAGTCTAACAATGGACAAGCGGGAAGCTAAGAATGCAAAGAAAATAGAAGGAATGAGGAAACTTCATGAATGTAGGAAATTTAACATGATAGAAGAAGACATGCCAATTAAAGAGGAACATGAACCATTGACTATATGTAAGAGAGATATGGAATTGGTAGCACAAAGGAAACAAATGCAAAACCTTTGTGTAATGAGATATTTGAATCTTGTAGTTGGAGACATGCCATCTACCACATCTCAACTAGAAATTACATCATCACTCACATGTGAAGATGGAGGTGTTTCATATATTGAAGGTATTTCATCTATGTCATCTCATTTAAATATTGATGAAATGCCTAATGTTGTGGAAAATTTACCTTTGAGAATTCCTAAAATTTTGCGTAGAAAGCCCAATATTTTTATTGCTATTGATGAGAATATTTTACAGTTGATGGATGATAAGATTCCAAAATTTACTTGTAGAAGGTATGCTAATAAGATTTAGAGATTTTTTTTTGAAAAAATAAATGATATCAAAATATGTCAACTTTTTATTGAAATGATGAGAAATCTAAAGTATAGGTCCATTATGAAAATTCTTGGGCTAAAAACATTGGAAGCTTCAAGTGACAAATCTAAATTGCCAAGAATCTTAGGAGTGCATATGAGAGTGTGGGTACCACCTCAACACTAAAGATAGTAATGTCACACATGATGTGTTATTACATCAACAATAGTAAGTAATCAAACCAATAAATCTCATTTCATTAGAAAGACAATTCAAGCATTGAGAATAAATAGAAAAACTTTATTGAGAGCTATTAGAAGGTGCCAAAGAATTGAGGACATAAATGACAATGAATTATGGGTATTCTTTGGTAGAATACCATGAAAAGATGAACTAGTTGTTGAAGCATTGAGATCCCTAATTGAATAATTTTGGAATAATAACACAAGAGTATCTCCCTATAGTAACAAAAAAAGTATACTTTTCCCTTGCTAGGTTTGGATTATTAACATTGAAACTGCACTAATGGTGTCTTGGAGTAGTGTTGTAATCTGTTGTGCAAATTCACATTATTCTAGGACCTTTATTTGATTAAAACATGCTCTAATTGGTCCTTTGCAAAGGTGTTGTGAAGTTTTGTAACACACTTTCACGCTTTTCTAGGACTTATTTATTTAATTAAGCCTTATGGACCCCTTTTTGAATAAAATGTACCTAATGTGTACCTTATTTAGGTGTTGTAAAGTGTTGTGACACACTTTCACATTTATCTAGGGTGGTATTAATTAATTGTGGTTAATTCAAATTCAAGCCTTAGTTATGACACCTCCCGAAGATCTATCTCGACACCCAATAATTAAATAATATAACATTTAAATTGGGAAAATTTAGGTCTTGGAAAATGGTGCCAAGACCCATTCACCCTAGGTGACGAATGGCTCCTCCCTTAACAAGACCCCCATTTTTCAATTGATATGGAATGGGTTTTTAGTGCTCTTTCCATCCCCTGGGGTTAGGTTCTGGTAAACTAAGCTAGGACCCAGTTTCCCAAGGTGGCGAATGGGTCCTCCCTTAATGAGGACCCCCTTTTTAAATTTCATCTTGGCGGGAATTTAATTATGTTGGTTTTCTGATCTGGTGTCAGATTGAATTGTTTTTATTTTAGGGTTAATCTCCTAATTCAGTATAAATAAGGGGTTAATTCACATAGTTTCATCCTAAGCAATCCTAGCCTTTCAAGCACTCAAGCACTATAGAAAATTAGAGTTCACAAGGGTGTTGCAAGATCATTCATAAGACATTTCAAGGTATATTTCAAGATTTTATTGCAATAATTCAAGATCGTATCATCACGACAAGGGTTTGATGCATGCATTCATGTTGTTGAGCTAAAATTGTGAGTGTAGCATTAAATATCTACTTGCAAGCATTGTTTCATATAATTTTCAAGGATCAAGATCCACATTCTTCATGGTCATTACATGTTAGTTTGTATATTTTTTTCATAAGACATAATCCAAGGTGACAACAATTGCATTATGTAGACATGCAAAATTAACATTCTGCATTTGATCAGGTTCATTCATCAACTAAACTACATTTCACATTAGGTTCACCTTCATTCATTTAGTAGGTAATTTCATTAATTTCCATTTCCTAAGGTCATTTAAAATCAAGCAAACATTATCATCAACCTTTTAATAAATCAAACATCCATTTAAATCAAATCCTAAATCACATTCCATCATTTTCTGATTTAAATAAATCAAATATCAAAGTCCTAAATGTCAACTCACCTAATCATCATTAAACTAACATAATCATCATTTATTTAATCTAACCATGATTAAATACTAATCTCACCCACTTGCATTCTCTAGATATCTCCACTTGCACAAATAAATCAATTTTATTGATTTATTAAAAAACCCTCATTTTCCCTCAACATGACAAGTTGATTTGTCCCTCCAACATTTCATTTATTGTTGTTTTTCTTGTCCCCCTCTCAAAATTTATTGCAAAATTTGAATTCAAATTTTCCCTCTCATGGGACTCTCCCCAAATCTTGCACATCCATTGACCACTCACCACTTGACAAGTGTCCTCTTCTCATTGGTGGATCTTTAGTCCCACATTCACCATCTTGGCCAATCTCTCATCAAGAAAATCTATAAAAGAAGGCCTTCATTCTCATTCATGGATCCACAACTTTTATGCAAGGTTACTCTCTTAATTTGAGAACTCATCTTGCTCATCATCTCCATTGCATTTACATCATCTTGAGCTTTGATCAAGGATTGGGAAAGGGTCACTAGCACATGTGACACCAATCCACTATGGAATAGGTAACTGTTCTTGTTTTCATAATGTTTTTAGTTTCATTTGGTCATGTATTGCATTTGGAAACATCTACAAGGTATTTCATAGGAGTTATTTTGATAGATTTGTGAAGTACTAACCCATGTTTGAGATGTTAGTATTTGCAGATTTAAAAAGATGCTTACATATGGCGCTAGAAGGAGGGCTGAACAAGATAGTTTAGCATTAGATTTTGTTTCATATGAAATTTTCTAAGAGTTAATTTCATATGTGTGGCCATCCTACATCCTTAATTTCATATTTCAACAATTTGATATTGATGATTCATTTATATCATTCTGACTCGTAGTTTTAAATATGAAAGTATATTCTTTTGTGTTCTTAGCTGCAGGCTTTCTTACTTAAATCCCCAATACCTAGGAGACTAAGAATCTTGTTTATGGCATTAATCTTAGCATATCTGTTATGTGTTAGATCATTTTTAATAGAATATTTAAGGTTGATCTTTGCTAGCTGCAACCTCATTTCTCTCCCAGTACGCTAATCCAATACATTTGCAGGAAAGCTTCTCTGACTGCAGATTTCAACCTAACACCTATTAAAATTATGCATTGGAGAATTTCTAACGCCTCCTCTTATGGCATGATACACATTTTCTTTCAAGTAGTATACATTGATGGCTGTCTGTATGAATCGCCTGTACCCTGTTCAAAAGAATTCAACCTTATGTCTGCTGGTTATTTAGTCTATTCTTATGCGTCCAATCTTAGGTGCCACAGAGAGTAATTATTTGTGCCTTGATGGAGGATTGGCAGTGGGATTTGTCATAAGCTAAACTGCCCACTTTCCGTTAATCTCACAGTCTTGGATCCTGATGAATAATCAAGACTAGCAAGACTTGCTACTAAAGAACTCTCTGAATATTGCAATAAATCATCCACAAAATCAAGTGTAATGTCATCAGGGTGTCAATATTGTGATTATTGGCAAGTCTCATCATCAAATTTGTTCAAAGTTGCAGATTCAGTCCTATTTAAGACAACTTTACCATAGTTCTCTCTAGCTTCTAGCTTAGACACATGAAAGATCCTTGAACTGCTAGAAGCAGATCTAAGTGATGAGGGAATAAATTATGTTACATTTGGATTTAAAGCTGTTTTCTTAGTGTGCAACACGCCTTGCATCAATCCTTTTTTATTCGGTGCTCACAGGTTATCACGCGTTTTCTTTCTTCATTTGATGAAGGGAAGGATAGCTATACATAGGAATAGAGATGAGACCTCTGAAAAGTTATAACGCATTTTTTTGTTGATAGATGTGATAGCATAGTGAAGAAATGCCATGTAGAAATGCTATTCTTACTGACAGATTTAAATTTTTTTGTGCAAACCCGTATGCTTCCACAGGTCCAGATGGTATCGCTTTACACCAAACAAAGGTAAAAAATTCTCATGCCATTGTTTATGCTTGAGCCTATTGCTTAAGACAAACCAACAAGATAAATAATTTTATGTTAAAAGGCGTGTCTTCTATAACAACCGTGTGGAAATATCATACTAAGTCTTGTCATATAATGCTCGGTGTTAATGACTCTTTCAATGCCTTGTTACTTTGTAGGTATTGTGTAAATATAGGCAAGAGACCGACCTTGTATGAATTAGGCATTGTCTAAAATCCACTTGAATCAAACTTGAAACATTCATATCATTCTGACATACGTTGAAAAAAATGTTGGCAAAGGTCGAAAATTCGGCTTTGCACCTGCCATTTGCATTAACTTTTGGAAACCTTTGAAATGACTTCTAGGCACATCTGTTACACCAGCCACTTGCATTAGTTCTTACTAGCATTAAATGTGGTAGCATTTGGTTTTATACAGTAGCTTAAAAGTTTCTAAACGCTGTCATTTTTTTAGCAACATATGATCCACCTGTCTGCAGTAAATAGAACTATAACTGAGGGTAAAATTTAGGTTTAGATTAATAAAGCATATAAATCATAACTGACATTAAACCCAAAGTGATTACAAAACACAATGGAAGTGAATGAAAGAACAATTATACCTAATCGTCGAGACCTCCATGATTCACTTTTGTAATACCTTCTTACTTGCTAGATGATGCTTTGCCCTCAGATTCATTGTGCGAACAATTTGCAAATGTGTAAGTCCTACACCAAGCTTTGAAGGATTTATGCAATGTATAAATTCCTATGCCTATGACAATACAATTGAAATTCCTATGTCTAAAATCTTGCCTAATCTATGTGCGTAATCTAGAAATGAGAGCAAAATAGCATTTTATAGAAAATGCCATTTTGAATGGACAAACGAGACTAATTCATGACTAAGACCTAAAATGAGAGGTCTAGATTAAATCTGAGAATCCCTAATTAGGGTTAGGGAAAATTCATTAATCGAACGGTCAAAATAATATCTTAGATAATTGGATCGATGGTGGAGAATAAATGAGATAAATTAATTAGAAAATAAAGTTTTTCGAAAATCAAGAAGATAAAGACTACCTGATTTGTGAGATTCGAAAAATCAAGAAGATAAGTGTTGGACTGAAGATCAGATTTGGAAAATCAAGAATCTGCCCGATTACTTGATTTTTGGAAGATTAGCTACTATTTTCAATTAAAGTAATTCAAAATAATGATTTTGTGAGACAATAAATAATCTTTTTCAGATTATTTACCAAAATGGACTGACAGTTAAGAAAGTGATGACATTTTAAATAATTTTATTTATTTAAAATAAGAGGAATATTAATTTTGACATTAAATAATTAAATAGAATTATTTAATTTAGCAAATAAGATTAATTAATTAAATAAATTAATCAATTCATTTAATTATGACAGATAGTGACATATTAAATAAATAAATAAAATTTATTTATTTAATAATCAGGAAGAAATATATGACAAAGGGTAATTAAATAAATTAAGAAATTTATTTAATTAAGGGAAGACTTAGACAATTAATGACGTATTTAATAAATAAATAAACTTTATTTATTTAATAATCATGAAGAATAAAAGGACATGAATTAATTAAATAATTATGAATTATTTAATCAATAGTCGAATGTGGACCAAGGACATAATTAAATGTCATAATTATGCTAGGATGAAAGTGGTAAAAATGAAGCTTGCAGGCCTAGGTCATTTTTAAGTGTCTACAAGAACATCAAATTCAAAAGTGGGAGGATGCTAGTCAAAAAGTCTTGCCATCATTGGGTGCAGCTGTACAACTAGCGATTGCATCAATTTGAAAGGGGTGCATTAAATCTATTAATGTAGTAAGGGAACATCTGATACCTAGTGACATTAAATACGCCTCTTCAAGATGCAACAATTATTTCAGTGGCCACTACAATAAAGAGAGACTTGTGGGATCCAGGTTGTCTATATCTTAGGATGACTGAGTAAATTCTGAGGTTATGCTTTTTCACAATTATTTATGCTGCAAGTTGTGATTGATTCTCATTAATATTATGATTCCTATCATTAATGTGTGGCTGTGTAGAGTGGATGAATAGACTAAAGCCAAAAATCAACATTGATTGTCCTATCAAATTCACAATTTTTTCTTAAATGCATGCACATGTGGACAGGAGTACCTTTCAAGTCTATACTTGGCCTCTTAAATGTCTATACTCATTGATTTAAGTAATGCAATTCAATATCTATAGACCTTGTGGTCAAAATAGTGCTTTTGTGGCTTGATGACTTAAGGATGCAGGAAATCTAAGTAAGCTTTATTATGGATTGAAGTTAAACATCACCTACCAAATTCTTAAAGGAATGAAGCATAACATATCATCATTTGATCATCATTTGGCACCAAGAATCCCTAAAGGGCAACTTTCTCTTTGTTTGATTATTGATTCCTTATGAATGCATTCATTATGTTTAAATTGTATTCATTATATCATTGAAATATCATACTTCTTATTTGTGATAACTTTACATTGTTTACATCTTAGCATTGGAATCAAGAAAAAGAAATCAGATTGGAGTTAAAGAAAATTGAGCATTTGAACTTGAAATTGACAAAGCATTTTTAAAAGCTCAAGGCTTCCATTTACTGTTTTAATTTTCTGTTTTAGGCCAACTATATCATTGTTTTCTTTCAAATTTGGGGCTAAAATTGAACCTTAGAAACTTACTAGCTCTTCGATTTGGTTTAAAATTGGACGAGAAATCTTCATATTTCATTTGGTGCTTAAAACGAATCAAAAAATTACTTTGGAAGGATAAAATGAATGTGTGTTTGCCTTGTTTTGTGGTTACTTACTTAAACTAAAGTCATTGAAAATGATGTATGCGCTTCTCTCACGCTTCCAAGCAATCTTGAGAATCAAAAGGCCTTTTTGGTGATTTTGGTGTAAGATAAAGTAATCATCTCCACACTTCAACTTGGGCTTAAAATTGAACAAACTATTGTGCAAGTGTGAGTGGGGGGCATTTTCGCGTATATTCTCTCTCTTTGTTGCTATCAAAGATTGATCAAGTTATGGATTTTGTTCTTCATTTTCTTTTTTTATCTTAGAGGGCCCGCCTTGTGGGAAAAATTAATCACCCAAGGGAATGGCTCAACCGGTAACACTTTGAACCCGAGAGTATTTCCAATAGGGATATAAATGTGGATATTGGAAGAGACACCAATATCACGCGGTTGACTCCAACAAGATGGATCTGAAAGGGGACTCTTGCAACGTTGGGTCAACTCCTACAAACGAAAAGTCTGAACTAGAACCCTTGTTTTGTAGTGGCCTATTTATCCATTGAGTGAGTTTATCAAAGTGGTGCATTGGAACTTAGATTCCAAGAAGTTACTTGCCATGTCCAATCTTGGTTGAAATATAGAGGTTAGGATTTCTTCATACCTCTATATTTTTCCTTGGTTGCATGTAAAATCATCTCTTCTATGAAGGGCATGAGGCAAGCCCACTAAGAAAAACGTACCCATTAATCTAGGATGTTGCATTGCTTGTGAGTTAGTTTGAAAATACATTGCTTGCTCGAAAACAAATAAAAAACAAACACTTAACATCATCAAAATTTCAAACCCTTTTGAAGATAAATATCATTGACTCAATCCATATGTTATTGCTTTCCCTTGGGAATTATGTCCTTAGAGGTTTCTAAGCATTGGATTATATCTCAATTTGTCTTCTTGAGTAAACAAACAGGAAAACCCTTGCCTTAAGTTCCACATAAACTATCTTGTGGGGTTTAAAGAAATTGAGACATTGGACATCTTAGTTTGAAACTTTAATCAAAGATATTTTTTTTGGTAAAATAAAGCCATTAAGCAAAGCTAAGCAAAATGAATTTTCATGTGTGATTAGAGACTCACAAATCCCAAAGCAAAAATCATTGAAAATCCGAAAATGAAAGTCCAAATGAAATTAATCCTTGGTTACAAAGGTCTTTAGGAAGCATATGCATGCTCTTCAATACCTAGGTCTAGGAAAACAAAGTGGTCATTTTAGGTTCATCTAGGGATCAAAACATATCAAAACTTTTCATCCATCCTCTAAAACAACATCATCACATAAATCATCTTTTGAAAAACCCTGAAATCATCCTTGAAGTGCTAGTCTTTATGAAAAAATCAAACAAACACCAAAATCATTGAGACCAATTCCTTGAAACATTTATCAAAACACCTTTTGGCTAGGCATGTGTAGATGCATCCTTTTGCATATACTTAGTCAAAATTATCAAAAATCATCTTGTCTAGCTTAGTGTATGTAGATGAATCCTTCTTCATATACTTAGTGAAACAATCATCTTGTTTGGGTAGGTGTGGGTAGATGCATCCTTCTCCTCCCACATATCCAAATCATCATCCTTTGAACACAACTATCCTTTAGATCATTATCAAACATCTTAGGGTCTTTTTGTTCAAAATCAAAATCAAAATCCAAATCAAGATCAAG
>VDFB02353493.1:349999889-350062681 GCA_007258455.2 Sequoia sempervirens
CAATCAAAGAAAAAATATGATATAATATGAATGAGCACATCATATAATTCTCATGTATTGGTTTATTCTATTCCCTTTTGGTAGGAATACAACTTTTGTACTAGAAAAGTATTGGCACCATGGATGCCTCCTACTTATGTCATGAAATGTGCTCAACTACCTAGAACTTAGTACATACAAATATGTAATAGTCTAGATACAATTAAATAAGAGTACAATTGAGTGTGCATCAAGGATGAGATAAGGGTGTAGAGTTTCATTATGGCACACTTCTAATCTGTCAAATGTTGGAGTGCTATGAGATTTCAATGGGTAGGCAATATGAATGCCATAATATGCATAGAATAATGTTGGATTCCTTGAGAATTTTGTATTAAAAAAATGTCTTGTATCTTTATTGATAGGGATAGTTTGAGGAGATAAAAATTTAACCTATGCAATCAAACTGACTCAAGAGAGTGGATGCTATATTCACCTATAAATCAACTTATTACATTTGTTTAATTGTTTTATGGATTTTATTGTTCTAGTTGCACTAATTTATATAGCTTACTGAAATTAAAATGATAGTGAGAGTATATTTAAAACTCAAGTACTAGAACAAGCTTCATTTTTTGGGTTACCCTTTCAAAATCATTCTTTTGGATGTGACACTTGCTTTCTAATATTTATCTACATATCAATATGTAAAGAATCTGAAATGGAGAAAATTCAAAGAAAACATCTCCTAACACAATTATAGTTCTAAAAGGAAAGCCTAGACATAGAATGATTTTCAATTTCATTTATGTAATGATTGGCAGGCTTAATAATGCACTATTTGTATTCACATTGTCCATAGAAGACCATGTTATCTTGTTTGCCTATTTATAAAAAAAGTATACTAGAATTTGATTACTTGACTATTTAGGCAACAAATGTTTAGCTAAGGAATTTGATTATTTGACTGTTGTATGTTTTATGTGAGGGGATTGTATGCAATACATTTTCTTTTCTTTCCCTTTGCAATTCTTTGGAAGGTGTGGATAACTCCATTTCAAACTGCCCCTTGTTTTAAAAAGTTCATGGCCCACTTACCTTTTGCTCTAAGTAGTATGAGATTCATTTAATAGAGCACATGATATGTTGGTTGTGTTGTAGAGTGAAAAGTTACAAGATTGATCACTTATTTTGTAATGACGAAGATAAAAAGTTGATGGGTGTGATTCAATGTTAAAAGCATTTCTATTGATTTGGTAGTGGGGGCCTTAGTTTCCAATGATCATGTTAACTTGTTGAATTGCTAAACAATAATTCTTCAATTTTTGTAGCCTTGTGCATTGGTCTGAGGCATACAGTAGGGTACATAAGTTGTCTATTCATTTAGCTTAAATATCATTTGTAAATTAGAACCATTGACCATAACTAGAACTCATCTTCTAGTTTTGTGGGCAAAAAAAAAGGTGAAACACCTTAAAACCTCATGATATTCAACCTCTTACTGGGTCAAAATAGGCTCATGCCAATATTAGAAGCCTAGAAAATAACCACAGAAACTTGGGTAGGACCAACCAAATACTTGCTTAGTATTTGGTAGGACCGTAGGATAGGACCTGGTGCAATAGTGAAGCACAAGACTGTACCTTATATTGAAATGAGAAGATGGATATCAACCTAGTTCTATTTAAATTTTACCTCTACATTACATGCAAGCTCATGCACAAGTATTGGACACAATCTTCCGTAAAATGGAAATGAAAATTATGAAAGTTAAAACTAAAACTTAGACCCACAAATATTATACATTTTCTTATCCGTTACAAATGTGACTCACACTGAGAGTGCCAAGTTTTCCACCCTAAAATAAATCCCCAATTCATCCAAAATCTCACTCTTCTAAAGCAATACTACACTTACAGACACTATCATTGAACAAAACAAATGTCCACTCAGTCTTTGTGGAAGTTGCAATTCTGTTAACTAAAGTGGCTATGCCTAGAATCTCTGAATGAATGCTAACCAATTCCCTAAATTTTTCAATAGAAATCTTAGTGAAAATGAAGATTAAATGCTACCAATTGTAGTATGTTGAGTTCCCTTGCATCAACCTCCATATGAGTGTCTTAAATTAGATTTGAAATCAGTATCTTCTCTCCAAGTTTTCTTAAATCTGTTTCTGATACCCATGTTCCTTCCTCCAGTGTTATCCCTCCTGATTTACCAAATGTTCTTTGTCTCTAGTGTGCCTGGTCTTAGTAACCTTCTTATCTAAGACATACTTTATCTTTTCTGGTTTATTTTTGAATAGTTGCATCTTCCAGAGAATGGGTTCTTCACCTATATCTGTAACATTAACCTCATATCCTTATTGATATTAGTATGCAACATTGAATATAGAAGATATGTCAACTCCTTCGAGTGACTCAAGCTGATATCATTGTCCCCAAATTTCCCCAGGATCATGCATGGTCCAACCTTCTTGAACTTCAATTTATTTAAAGTCCCGTGAGGAAACATTTTCTAATTCAGACTATGACTAGGTCTCATACTTTAAATTCCTTCTGCTTTTTACATTGATCAGTGTCTTTTTTATGCTTCAGATTGCTCTGTTCCCAATGTCTTTTCACATTCACATGTAATTGCTGCATTTTTTATGCATATTCTTCTGCATCATCACTATTTATTCCTTATTTTGGTGGGTATATCAAATCTGTAATTCCTTTGAAATTGTCAGTGATCAAGAAGCTTTGTCTAGATAATGCAAATAAAGTATAAAATGAAGGAAACAACACCTACCACTCTTGATATTAGCCATGGAATCCAAAAAAAGAAAGATAAAAGAGAAGGATTATAAGCCTTTGCCTGATTGATGCTTTTGGTTGGCTCTTTGATGGCCAGATAATGTGTATACCCCATGGCAAGACAGATGAAAGTGGATGCAAAACAATGTATGCAAGATGAGGATTCAAATGAAGGATGTGGGTAGTTGAGAAAATGAACAAGATAGATGCAATGAGAGCTTAAGGTATGCAACAATGGTGGGTATGAGAAGATGCAAGTATGGGCTTGAGAGATGAAGTGCAGAGAGCTTGAAAATTGTATGAAGATGGATTGAAATGGAGAATGTGTTAATGAATAATAATGAGAACAAAAGAACAATCTTTCATTTATGAGAGTAACCTTGCAAAGGATGGATACTGAGATCTTGCCACCATGGGAAAGATGAAGGAACAGGTGAGTTGAGGACTATAAGCTCCTCGTGATCTTTTCCAAGTGGGCGTGATGACATGTATGGGAAGGCACGGTAAGTACCTTGAATAAGGTGATGTGACCTCTCAATGATCACATGGAGAAGAGGATAATTTTTTGGATGAATAAAAAGTGAATTTAAAATTCACATGCATGGGGAATCTTGTGGATAAGACAAGGTTCCAAAAAGAGAGGTGGGAAATACCTTGGATAAAACAAGGTGCTTATATAAAGGTAAGTACTACCTATGTGACCTATGACAAGTCAAAAATTTTAAGACTTTGGCACATGTGAGTGATGTGACAAGTCAAAGGTTCTAGAACTTGCATGGGGAAGAAGATTCCTTGGAGGAATAAAAGTGAATTAAAAATTCACATGGAGAAGACAAAAAGGAATTAAAAATTCTTTGGGGGATGGGGAGAGTTGACCAAGATGTTGATTAGGCTTAACTGATCAATAATTAGAAGATAATTAGTGGTTAAGGAAGATTAGAAGCCAACTTGCAAAAGTTGGAGGATGTGACACATCTTAATCAAGGATTAGGCATGTGCACATCCCTAATGAAGGAATTAGGAGGTTGATTAAGATTAAGGAAAATGATGATGTGAGAAATTAAATAAATGCCATATTTATTTAATTCATCGGATGAAAGGGGGGATTAAAGAGGTAAGGTGTTTAATTAGTAACCAAATACCTTAGATGAGAATGGTAGATATTAATTAGATAATAGTGATATTAACACCAATACGTAAAAGGGATGTTTAGAGAAAAGGGACAAATTAGGACAAATGTAATTGTCCAAATTTAGTGTCACAAATTATGTTGTACTTGAAATGGCACAAACCACGAGTGAATTGTTGCATGTAAACTCTGCCTGAGGTAATTCATGGGTCACTGTTTTGGCTTGTCTTCAGCTAGACATCTCATCAGGTTCCCATGTGACCTATAAATAACCTTTGTCTGTCCATCTGTTTGTGGGTGGCATGCAGAGCTGAATGGCAACTAGCCATTCATCTTTTTCCAAAGAGTCTTCCAAGAGTAGCTACAAAACTTCATATTCCTATCCATATTAATACTTTTTGGCGGACCATGGATTCCCACTATCCCTTTGTAGAATAAATCAGCAACCAGTGAAGCACCTTTAGTCTTCCCACAAGGCATAAAATGGGCCATTTTATAAAATATTAAAACCTATAAACAACAACAAAAACAGATTCTAAGTATCACTGTGTTTTGGGTGGTCCAAGAATAAAATTTATTGAAATATCCTCCTATGGTCCATTAGGCACAGCCACACAGGTAATGGAGTATACACCCCTATTTTGACTTCTCTCTTTTGCCATCTGGTAAATCCTGCATCTTTCCACAATTCTGCTGACATCTCTCCCTCAAGAGAAGCAATAATATTTCTCTTCTGCTGCTATTTTTTTGTCTTGACTAAAGTGACCTTCCAATCCCCCACTATGAAGCTTCCTAATTAATTGCTCCCTCAATGAGCTTACTGGTATACACAATTGTTTCTTCCCACACAGAAACCCATCAAGGTGAAGAAGATCCAAATATGAAGTCCAATTAAATGCTGCTGGATATTTACAAACCTTCCATGCTTCTCTGAATTCTTTGTCATCTCATATAGTTACTTCAAACTTGCAAATTAGTAATCCTGATTGATTTTGTGGCAAGCAATGTGAGCCTTGTGCTTATGAAATCTGCAAAACAATTAGCCTTTCCAGATTTGTGCTTCAATACAAAGGTGTACTCCTGAGAAAATTCAACCTGATTAGCATGCCTATGACTGAACTTGGGTTGTAAATTGATAAATTTAAAGGCTTAATGATGGGTATACAAAACAATTTTTTTTGGTCAGAGATAACATCTCTAGTGATTTAAGGCTTGAACAATCGAATAGAATTTTTGGTCGTACATTGAACATTTCTTTCTCACATCATTCAACTTCTCACTGAAATAAGCAATTAGATGTTCTTGGCTCAAAACTGCTCCAATGACAACTCTACTAGCATCACAATATACTTCAAACTTTGCTAAAATGGTGTTAACATATGCAATACTTGCACATATATAAGCTATTTTGTGGAGAGAACTCAAAGAAACATTACGTTGGTACCATTATCTAGATTGTGTGCCACAAATTATTGAAAGCTACCCCCCAATTTAGCAAAAGATTTGCAATCACACCACTCATAATACTCCGCCTGCTAAAACTATTTTGCCGCCTTGCGTGAACTTCATTTCCCCTAGCTCTTGTTTCAATTATTTTGATACAGATTCATCTTAAATTACACGTTTATCTGCCTCCCTTTAAAATAGAGCTCTATTTTCTTGTACTGTTAGTGCCTCCTCTTCTTAGGGTCGTCTCCTTTAATAGCTTTATTGCTCCCTCATTGCATCTTTAGATAATTTTAGCTTCAATTTTTCTTTTCAAATAGATTAGAGCTTATTTTTCACTACAAAGATGTATATTTAATAATGTTTATATTTTTAATTTTATGTTGGTTGTGTTTTGGTTTTATTTAAATAATTATGATGTAAGATATATTTTTATTGTGTAAAGTGTCTCTTAACATAATATTTAAAAATAAAAAATAAAAATAAAATAGAACCAACAAGCAACATAGAAAATATATAAATAAATTATGAGGTAATTCTCTTATATTGGAAAACTCAATTGGATCTCTATATATTCAAGCTTAGCAATGGTCTAAAGTTTGAGAAAGTCTTGTATTGTGTCTACTATCAAACTTTTAGGTTGGAGTGTTGCCAACTTTCAAGTTTGTGGGGCCTAGTTTGGGTGAACTTGAGGGGATTATAGGTTAAAATGTTGAATGCAACCCACACTTGGTTTTTAAAGAATTTCATGTCTAAGGGTTTCCTAGACCTAGGAATTATGTTCATTTTGATGTAACAATGTTTTCATTTTTGAGGATTGTTTTCAATTTGCAGCTTGCTTATATTCAAGTCCAAACTTGAAAACACTATATGTTATATTTGTTATGCTAGCTCATGTATAGCATTTAACATGGTTAACATTAAAATATTTTCTAGGCCTAGCATCCCAAATCTAATCCCACTGAGGGGATTCAAATGTGATGATGCCATGATTTTATTGTCTAATTGATTGGTGTGTCCATAGTTGCATATGGTGTGCTCCGGGGTGGTTTGTAACTAACATGTAGCTTTGTGAAGCATAATCATTGGTCTTTTTTGGACTTGCCACAAATATTTGAGTTCATGTCTACATATTCCATGTGTTTCTAGATGGGTAGCAATTGTGGGCCTAAGTATTTCTATGTGCACATATCCAGGATGGAATGATGGAATAAAGAAAAATCTAGGTGATATCTATTCCTTTTCTATTATTTCTTCCTTGCTTCCTATTAGAGGCAATTTCTATTGCATATTTTGGTATTTTTTATTGTTTAAATATATTTTGTATACAATGGGTCCATGATCTCTTCTTTGTGTGTGTAAGAACATGTTTTTGAAGTGTTCTATGTTATACCATTGCATCTATACAAGACCAAAAAGGTCTCAAGGATATTTGAGCTACACATTAGTGTTTGTCACTAAGACTTCTAGAAGACTATATAATCATCTTTATGAACCATTACATTCATTTTCTATAGAAATTTGATTTTATTTTACATTATAGAAAAAGATATTTTGGACAATTTTTAACATTTTATATTGGAATTGTAATATTTAATTCAATTTTATAGTTTTAAATATAAAAAGGCATTTATCAAACAGTAAATCAAATTGTTTGATTCATCCTAATGCTAATATAGAAAGTTGATTCTCAAGGAAAGCTACTTTCTTTGTCATAATCAATTTAATATATTACAATTATTATGTTCATATTTCAATATGTATGTTTACTAAGCATTAATATATAAGAATTATATAATAAGAATTGTAATATGTTGATTGTATGTCTCTACCAAACCTTTTTTACAATTTCAATTATAATTAAGAAACATATATATGAAAATAGTAGTGATTAATTTTACCATTATGTTATAGAAAAGGTAAATAATATTGTGAGTATCAAAAAATGGATAAAAGTAAACTGAGAAATAAAAAGATAATCTTGGGTGAGCCACAATAGTGGTGCACTGAAGGAGGAAATAAAACTCATAGAAAATGAATGCATGGCAAAAAAATAATTTTAGGGGTTTGTACGAACCTATTGGTTCGACCGAACCCATTAGGGGTTCGCTAGAACCTAGGTTCGAGCGAACCCTCCTAATACTTTCCCACCAAAAAATCCATCAAAACCCCTTATAGAAGGGGGGTTCGAATGAACCCTGGTTCGCCAACACCCAAGTGGTTCACTTTAACTCCCATGGCCCACCGCTTATTCCTCATCCCCTCGTGACAATGCAACCTAAATTTTGGCACTGAATTCGGGCCAGGATGAAAATGGAGGAATCTCCTTTCACAAACCACTTGAATCAAGTAGTCCCTTAGAATGAGCTATCCAACAAATATAATTTTAATAAGTTTTGTTTTATTATGTATTTGTTTTTAGTTTTATTAACATAGGTTTTTCATTGAAAATGGAAGGTCTCAAGCCTGCGACATGGAAAAAGTTTACAGACATAAAAAAATTGGAAAATATGAGTAACCAAATATTGAAGTCCTTGATCCAACAAAAAAATAAAATTGAATTTGGATATACACAAAAAAAAGTTATGAGTTATACGGTCGTGTTATGTCTGAATTGTAATTGATTTGACTTTAAAACTTGATTAAAGAAAAAATATTCAATAAAAAACTATTTAACCAAGTGGAAGCACTAGATATTAGAGTTACAAATCTAAATTTAAAGAATTAGAATTTTATCCTTCAGAAAAAAAAAAAGTTATATGCTATAGGGTGTGCTGCCACTTTAAAAATGCTATTTGAAAAAAACTGCTTTCGTGGGAGATGGAAAAGAAGTAACTGATTCCAAGAATGGAAAAAATAATTTTTTAGAATCTATGACAAAATGTGACGAGACTCCTAGTTTTCATCATCTTCAAATTCTTCATGGTTTAGCCGCTATAAAATTGAAAGTGTGAAGATTTAGTTTTAAAAAATAATTCTCGTCCGGGCCAATAAAAAACCATTATTGTGGATCACCACTCTATAAAGATATATTTATCTTCACTACATAGAAAAATCTACCTATAATTATTAGAGGATGCACACTTTAACACTATAACTTAAAAAATATATATTTTCTCTCATACAACACTATGTTAAAGTATGATTTTCTTACCAAACTATGTTTTCCTTGTACATATTAACTAGATATGACATGTTTTAATTAGTCAAGTGTAATGAAAATATATATAATCGCATTTCCTAATATAAAATATCACTAGTTACTTGTTTATGGGATATTAGTTAGAGTTAGGTAAATAAAACAAAAACTAATTACAACATTTAGAAATTAATAAGTATTAAAAACAATGAATTTTAGGATGTAATTTGAATAAAATACATAATAGGATCTAGTTAAAATTTTATTTGCACAAAATTAATGTATTTTTCTTATGCTAGACTTAATTATTCTCAAATGTGTGCTCCACCAAACTAATAATTTGATCGGTTTAACAATACAAATAATTTCATTTAATCAAGTCACAATTTATACTAATACAATGTAATTTTATTTACATGACTTAATTAGTCCTAAATATGTTTCCCTTGAATTGAAAAAATTAACAGGTTAATTATGGATAATCAAGCCATAATGATGATTAATTATTTGTAAAATGATTATTATGGTTTGATTTTCCTTAATTGTGTACCTAATTAGTCAATAAATGAACAACTTAATAAAATGTGCAATACGATTCACATACTCATCCATGTGTATGTGATGTGGAGGCATTGGCTTTGTTGGTGAGTGTAGGGCTCTTTGTGTGTTGCTAAAGTTTCTCTCATCCTTGACACTACCCATTCAATTAAAAGCTCTTTGTGTGATGTGCAAATCTCACTAATTTCATTTTCCTCACCCCATGGTTAGTTCAAAGGATAGCCATTATAAAAACTCATGGATTCGTATGTTCTTTGTCCTATGTTTGTTTTGAATGAGTCTTAGGATTTTGAGCTCCCTTACTAATAACGTTCCCAATATTTTGCATCTTTCTAAATCTTAGTTGACAGGATATCTATAGCTATTAATACATTATGATCATGAGTTGTACTAATTACTATATTATGAAGCTAATCATACCTTTAGTTAACAAAGCTTTTAATGAGCTTCAATGATTGATATCATCTATGATTAAAGAAATCAATCTAATTAAATATCACACACTTCAACAATCATCAATCAATAGTAATTTTACTACTCACCCTTATTAAAAAGAAATAAATCTTTGTTCTACTTTAACTGATCAATATTTACCTTTGCCTATTAGTGATTTAAGAATAAAAATAAAAAGTTGTCAATCCCTTGCCCTTTGCAAGACATTGGTTTACCCTTCATCCATACTTAAACACAAAATTTTAATGAATAAATTTTTAAAGAGTTGGATTCTTCAAAAGAGTGAGACAAGCCACACCTTGTATTTAGTAAGAATGAAAATAAAATCATTAAAAATTGAAATAGGATTAGAAAAATCTATAAAATTGTTGTTTAAGAAGTATCGCCAAAGCCGAAAATCTCTCTAGAAATTCACTTTTAATGGATTGGATAAATTCATACTTGATTGTAACTATGCTGACTGTAACTGCAGGAGACAGATTTTTTTCAGAGCTAAAACTTAACCGTTGCTGTGATAAGAGATGAATCAGAGATGACATACAACTTATGACGTCAGCTTAGAGGCTATTCGCTCTCTTATTACCAATGGCATCTAAGTATGCACGTAAAATTATTTTATTCTCAACGAACGTATTGTCGTTTTTGCATGTGCAGAATGAATCTGGACTGAGGAAATTGTTCCAACGTTTAGATAATTGTATAATTAAACGTAAAAACTCATAGTTTATATGGTAGTGACGTATGGGAGGATGGTGTTTTCTTAAAGAATATGATATATAAAGTGACGTTATATGTTTTTAATTTGTGTATGATGTATTTAGTCATACAATCATGATCAGCGTGGGGTGAGAATCCTATTTTATTTGGCGGTATGTCATTGTAATTCAGGCGGAGGCGGCCCCAAAACTTAGATTCATAATACTTGCTAATTGCAAAGGTTCTCAAAATTATTTTGATGATATTGATCAGCAACTGTTCAATGTCAGAAGTGTATTCCTGGATAATTTTGCTGAAATATAAGAAAACTGTGAGATTGACAAAAATATTGGGACTGGAATTCGAAGTTAAAATAAATCAAAAAACATTTAATCACTAATAATACCCTTTAAAATAATAACAAGAATGCATCACACTATTTTCTCTAAGAATGGATGAATTTAAAAGGAAGCCTCACAGGAAATACGTTTTGTAGAATTTGCATAAGAATTCTCAGCCGTAAGATTAAAAATCCAGGAAAATACGTTTAAAGAATAATTGAATGAAAAATTAAGAATGAATTTACAAGGCTGGCGATTATATCATTATGGGTGACGGCGTGAGGGTAAAAGGAAAGGTGGGGAGCGGAGAAAGAGGCTCCAATTTCTCTAAGTTTACAAAAACGTCTTCCTCTCCATCGTTTGCATCCCTTTCAATCTTTGTGCGTGGTGTCTGTTCAGTCTCCTCAATATTATTTCTGCGCCTCTTGTTGGACTCCACATCACCGCACTCTGAGACGGACTCAGCGTAGGAGGATGCGTTGAGAGGAAAGTTGAGCAGAGCCTTGGCCCCTCTCATTTTGAAAGCGGCACGGTCATATGCCACAGCGGCGGCCTCCGCGGTGTCGAAAGTCCCGAGCCAAATGCGGGCCCCACGCCCGGCAGAGTCTCTAATCTCAGCTGCGTATTCCCCCCACGGTCTGCGACGGACTCCTCTGTAATGCCGCTCACACGGAACCGAAATCTTCAGTAACGAACTAACAGTCCGTTTATTGCCGCATTTCAATCCCTGTTCCGTCTTGCCAGGCAAATGATCTCCGTCAGTGCGTGCAATTACATTTTCTGTTAAGTTGGGGTCTACCAAATTGGAGTGGGCAGTGAATATGGAATCCTCGCCGAGCAAATGTAAGGCAATCTGTTGAAGAGCTGAATAATAATCTTCCCTCATGATTTTCAGAGCCACTGATTTTGAACTATCTTAAGTTTAGCTAGGGTTTGATATTGAAGAGGTCTGTCAGGTGGATTGTAGTAGTTGCTTATATAGAGAAGGGAATAAACAATAGAGAAGCCGCTGATAATATAAAAATCCGACATTGACGGGCGTAGTAAGAGCATTGGTTTGAACGTGGACCAGCCGTCGCCCACGTTTGTTAGGAAAATAAAAAATACGATATTGCCTACATATTTCGCGGAACTTTCGTAGCCAATTTCATGTGTCTTTTGAGAACATCAATGACCTCACCATGTTCACAAAAAAAAATTAGAATGGTTTTTTTTTTTAATATAAAGATATTAAAGTTTTGTTTTTTTTTAATAAATAAATAGTTTTATAATAGAATGAAGTAAAAAAACTATTTTAATAATTTAGTTTAACAAAATACATAACTTAAATAAAAAATGGTTTCTAAAAAGTAAAATAAAAAATTACATAGATTATTATGGACATCTTAAATACAACTATTTTAAAGCATAGAGATATAAGTCTAAACATCTATATTGAACTTGTTATTTAGGATAAGATTGATCTTTTAATAAAAAAATTAATAAAAAAATGATTTGAAAGATTATATTTTATTATCTTAAATTAAAGATAATTTTTTTTATTGATATCTCATTTAAATTTTTATTGTGAAATGAAAAAGTACCAAATATATATATTGAATCTTACATTTTATTTTATAACATCATTCATTCCCAACTTGACTAACATATAAAATGTATATATAAATTTTCTATATTATTTGCAAATATCAAACCACTGGTAAGCTAAGTTGGAAGTTTTGTCTAGATTAATTGTACATATGTTAAAAGAGAATATATATATTGAGAGGAAATGATACACTCACGTCAATCACTTGTGCATCATCTCTATTTCCGGGATGGAATGTGTCAACAAACTTAAAATATTTATTTACTACAATTGCGTTATTTATAGCCCACAGTAGACCACCGAATATGGTCATCAATCACCTGTAGCCATCTCACAAATTCTTTAAATATTTCTCAAATTTCGTTTTGACAAGTAGATTCATCTTAAATGACACGTTTATCTGCCTCCCTTAAAATAGAGCTTTATTTTCTTCTACCGTTAGTGCCCCCTCTTCTTAGGCTTGTCTCCTTTAATAGCGTTATTACTCCCTCATTGCATCCTAGATAATTTTAGCTGCCATTTCTTTTTTTCTTTCAAGTAGATTAGAGATTGGAGTATAAAATTAAAGAACTTACAAGAAGAATCTCATCATAGTGTGAGAAGATGTCATTTCTAATGTAGTTTATAAGATATTATTTGTTTTTAATAGAACCATCTCTTGGGTGAAATTGTATATTTGAAATAGTTGTTCTTATTTTTTCAAATTTATAATGAGTAAATGTATTTATACTCGTTTTAGGAAAATTCACTGCGAAGGTGAATTTGTCATATGCCATTTATACTTATTTGAAATAGTTGCTCTTATTTTTTCAAATTTGTAATGAGTAAATGTATTTATGCTATAATTATTTTCAATAAAAGAAGTATTTTGTCAAAAAGAAATTGAAGATATAAAGAACAAAATGATGTGTCATGTGTCTATTTTTAATATTTTTTATTTATAAATAAATTATTATTAATTTTACAATATAAATATTTTGGAAAGTTAGTAAATATATTTTGATGAGCATAAAATGATTTTTTATAATATAAGTAATATAATGTGTAAAATGTGATCAAAATTCAAATTTTCAAATACATAAAATTGAATAGAGGTTATTATGTTCATATTTCAAGGTGTATGCTTATTAAGCATTAATATATATAAATTATATTAATTAAATGATAATTAGTGAATAAAATTGAAATCCGAAAAATGTGTTGACTATATATCTCTACAAACCATTTTTCCCAATTCACTTTAGTTAAGAAAAATCTCAATGAAAATAGAGTTGGATAAATTATTTGCAATTAATTTTACCATTGTGTTGTAGAAAAAATAAATAATATAATGAATACTAATTTATAAAGAAAAAATGGATATAAAGTGTGAATGAAAAATAAATAGATTTCCTCTAGAAACATATATTTATCTCTTCCATATGGATAAATTTACCTATAATTATTAGAGGATGAATAAATTTCAACTATATAAGTTAAAAATTACATATTTTCTTATTACAACACCATATTAAAGTGTGATCTTCTTACCAAACCATGTTTTTGTGGTAGATAGTAACTCTATAATATGTTTCAATTAGTCAAATATTTTGAAAATCTATTCAACTACATCCTCCTAATGCAAAATATCATTCGGTCTTTTGTTTATGGGATATTAGTTAGAGTTAGGTAAATAAAAAAAACTAATTACAAAATTTTAAAATCAATACATATTAGAAACAATAGATTTTAAGAGGCAATTTGAGTAAAATGCACAATAGGATCTAGTTAAATTTTAATTTGCATTAAATTAATGTATTTTTTTATGTTAGGCTTAAATGCATACTCCACTAACTAATAAATTGATTGGTTTAACAATACACATAATTTGAGTTAATTAAATCACAATTTATACTAGTTCAATATAATTTAATTGACATGAATTAATTACCCACAAATATGTTTCCCATGGACTAATAACTAGTTAATTATGGATAATCAAGCCATAATGAATATTAATTAATTGTAAAGTGATTCTTATGTCTTGATTCACCTACGTTGTGTATCTAATAAACCAATGAACGATTTATCAAAATGCACTTCACATAGTCATCCATGTGTATATGATGTGGAGGCACTAGCTTCATTTGTGAGTTTAGGGAAATTTGTGTGATGTGCAAATCTCACTAATTTTATTTTCCTCACCCCATGGTTAGTATAAAGGATAGTCTTTATAAAAGATCATGGATTCATATGTTCTTAGTATTATGATTGTTGTTGAATTGAACGAGATTTGGACTATTGAGCTCCCCTACTAAGTATCTCTTCAATATTTTGCATCTTTCTTACTCTTTTTTTTTTTGATATAATAGGGGTGTCCCCGTAACCCAGCCCAACGGCCAACAACCCTTACCTTGGGTACCTGAGGCGAGCTAGGGCAAGACTAGTCCCTTGCGGGTGAGATCCCCCGCACGTAAGAAGCCCCACCTCTTAAACCCGGGAGCAGAGTCGAACTCGAGACCAATGGGAGCAAACCCACTTCTCAAGCCAACTCTACTACCCGTTTAGGCTCATCTTTCTTAATCTTGAGTTGATAGGGATATCTATAACTACTAGCACACTACAATAATGAGTTGTAATAAGTACTAGGATACTAGAGCTTATCACACCTTTAGTTAACATAGCTTCTAATGAGTCCCAATGATTGATAGATCATCTATCACTAAAAGAATCAATCTACTTAAATATCACACACTTCAACAATTATACACTCAATAATAATTTTACACCTCATCCCTATTAAAAATAAATACATAATTATTCTACTTTTATTGATAAAAAATTAGGTTAGAATGACAATAAGAAATTGTAATTCCCTTGTGCCTTTCCCTTGCGCCTTCCAAACAAGAAGACAGTTTTTTACACCCGTATTAAGTAACGACGAAAAACACATTAAAAATTGAAATGAAATTAGGGAATATCTATAAAATTGTCGTTTAAGAGGTATTTTAATAAGTATTACTAAAAGCGAAAGCCGAAAATCTCTTCAGAAAATTATTTTTAATTATGGATTTGGATAAATTGATACTTGATCATAACTATGCTGATTGTGACTGCTAGATCGATCTTTTTAAGAGCTAAAATTTAATTGTTGCTGTGATAAGAGATGACATGCAACGCAAGACGTCAGCTTAGAGGCCATTCACTCTCTTCGTTTCCCATGGCATCTAAGTATGCACGTGAAAATATTTTATTCTCAACTAGCATACTATTGTTTTCACATGCGCTGAATGAATCTGGACCGTTAGTAAATTGTTCCAACGTTCAGATATTTGTATAATTAAAATTTAAAAATCATAGTTTATATCGTAGTAACGTTTGGAAGGATGGTGTTTTTTTAAAGGATATGAATTATAAAATGATCTTATATGATTTTAATTTGTGTATAATGCATTTAGTCATAAATATTAATCACAATAGATTAATATTTAAGTTTTTTAATTTGGGTGAGGGTTTATTAATGGTACATTTTAATTTTATTAGTTCATATGGTAATGTAATGTGATGTCTCTCCTAAAAAATATATTGTTTAGTAGTTAGAAATATGGACAATTTAAATCGTTTGTTTAACTATTATTACAAATTGTAAATTTATGTCATCAATTTGTTTATTCTTATTGAGGTACCATAATAGACCCTAGAAAAGGTTCAACCAATAGTTATACATTAGACTTTAAAATCTAACCACTCAACTATTAGACTCTCTCCCTTATTTATATGTACATTATAAACAAATAAGGGATACAATTGCAATTCTTCAATTTTTTCTAATTTTATTTTATATTATTTTGAACATATATTATAAATATATTATTGTAGTGTTTAATTGATTTATTTGCAATATAAAATAAATATTATATTAGAAATTTATATCAATTCTTATTATATATTTTTTTTTATCTAGATCAACCTTTATTCCTAACCTTTTCCTAAGCCTATGGAGTAGGTTGTATGCTATGACCTAGTCTAGCTCATTCAAAATCAAGCTTTCTAAAAATTAGTCGTTTAGTTTATTCACTTATAAGCTTAAAATTCAAACTGAGTAAGTATGTGTCTTTATAGACATTCCTATGCTATTAGAAATTAGTACATATTATCTAGGGTTAAAAATAATTACTATATTGATAGATTCAATTATAGAGCATCTAAAATTACAACTCCATAATACTACACTAGGAAAGTAGAATTTTACATTTTCATCTTACTGATGAAAATATTGTGAACTTATATGGCCATTTAGGGGCTTGAATTGATACTAAAAAAATCCTAAGATTTTGTGTCTCACCACAAAATAAATACCTATTTTTTTTCTACGATCTATGTACAACCCTTATTTTAAAAATAACTCAAGAGATGAAAGTACATAGATCGTAGAAAATTACATCAATAGTGGAATTGGTCTAAGTTGGATGACTCAAACCTATCATATTAGGTTGCATATCATAGTCCAATTGCAACAACCATTTTCTTAATAAGTTTTTACACCTCTTTTACCAGTAGTCCAAATTCTCATTTCTTTTCATAATCATTAAACATAAAATTAAACTCCACCACAAAGTCAACATCACTACCTTCAAAGAAAAGATGAGCACATAAAATATTCTATAGGTATTCAATATCCTAACTCTTTAATTTAGATTTGATTTGTTTATTCATTGTATATTATCTGATTGGATTTAAATCACTTATTAAATACTAAGGATAATTTGATTTTTTCTTTTATAAATATAAAGTTGCTAAAGTTTAAAAATTGAAAATTTGACCATAGAAACAAAATAAAGACTAGAATTATGCAAAGAAGTGTTCAATGAGAATGTGTCACATAACTACACATATTTCCTTTCCCTTTTTTACACATTTATTTACCTCTTTCTTTACACATTTTTTTATAAATTTTTAAAATAAAAAATATTACAATTTAAGTACTTTAAAATAAATAAACATAATTAAAAAATTATAATAATTTACTACCAAAAAATCGTGAAAATTTAAATGATAGCTTTTAAATAAATAAATCAAACAACCACATTTATTTATTTTTATGTTAAATTAAACAAAAATATAAAATAAATACACAATAATTTTAAATTTGATATTGTAATAAAACTCCTTTAATTGCTAACATAATACATTGTTCATAAAGTGAAGATTTGCATAAGAATACATGAACATAAGATACATTTAAAGAAAAAATGAATTAAAAAATAATAACAATTTAATAAAATACACTATACTATTCACATATTCATCCATGTGCATGTGATGTGGAGGAATTGGCTTTGTTGGCAAGTGTTACGGTTCTTTGTGTGTTGCTAAAGTCTCTCTCATCCCTAAGTCTACACACATTCAATTTAAAATTCTTTGTGTGATGTGCAAATCTCACTAATTTCATTTTCCTCACCACATGATTAGTTTAAAGGATAGTCCATACAAAATTTCATGGATTTATATGTTTTTAGTCCTATACTTGTTTTGAATGAGATTTAGGATTTTGAGCTCCCCTACTAATGATGTTCTCATATTTTGCATCATTCTTAATCTCAATTGATAGGGGTATTTATAGCTACTAAAACACTATGCTCATGAGTTGTAATAATTACCAAGTTACTAGAGCTTATCATACCTTTAGTTTAAAAAAACTTTTAATGAACTTCAATGATTGATATCCTCCATCATTAAAGGAATCCATCTACTTAAATATCAAACTTCAACAAGTATACAATCAATAGTAATTTTACAACTCGTCCCTATTAAAAAAGGATAAATAATTGTCCTATTTTTATTGACCAAAATTTAACCTTTGCCTGTTTGTTAAGTTGAATGTTGTATAAGAATGACAATAAGAAATTGTCAATTCCTTCCCCTCGCAACATTGATGTATTCCTTTAACCATATTTTTTAAAACTCAATTCAGAAATCCTTAAAAGAGTTTCTTTGTTCAAAAAAATAAAAATAAAAGGAAAGGACTTTTGACACTTGTATTCAGTAGTAATGAAAAAAAGTCATTAAAATTTGAAATAGGATGGAAAAATTCTAAAAAAATTGTCGTTTAAGAAGTATCGCTCAAAACCAAAGCCGAGAAGCTCTTTAGAATTTCACTTTTAATGGATTGGATAAATTCATACTTATCGTAAGAATGCTGACTGGGACTGCTGACAGTTTTTTTCAGAGCTAAAATCCGTTGCTGTGATAAGAGATGAATCAGAGATGACATACAACTTATGACGTCAGCTTAGAGGCAATTCACTCTCTTGTTTCCCATGCCATCTAAGTATGCACGTAAAATTATTTTATTCTCAACTAAAGTATTGTCGTTTTTGCATGTGCAGAATGAATCTGGACTGAGGAAATTGTTTCAACGTTTAGATAGTTGTATAATTAAAATTAAAAAATCATAGTTTATATGGTAGTGACGTATGGGAGGATGGTATTTTCTTATAGAATACGATATATAAAGTGACGTTATATGTTTTTAATTTGTGTATGATGTATTTAGTCATACAATCATGATCAGCGTGGGGTGAGAATCCTATTTTATTTGGCGGTATGTCATTGTAATTCAGGCGGAGGCGGCCCCAAAACTTAGATTCATAATACTTGCTAATTGCAAAGGTTCTCAAAATTATTTTGATGATATTGATGAGCAACTGTTCGATGTCAGAAGTGTATTCCTGGATAATTTTGCTGAAATATAAGAAAACTGTGAGATTCACAAAAATATTTGCACTGGAATTCGAAGTTAAAATAAATCAAAAAACATTTAATCACTAATAATACCCTTTAAAATAATAACAAGAATGCATCACACTATTTTCTCTAAGAATGGATGAATTTAAAAGGAAGCCTCACAGGGAATACGTTTTGTAGAATTTGCATAAGAATTCTCAGCCGTAAGATTAAAATTCCAGGAAAACACGTTTAAAGAATAATTGAATGAAAAATTAAGAATGAACTTACAAGGCTGGCCATTATATCATTAAATCGTGGGGTGAGACTTGTTCTATTTTATTTGGCGGTAGGGGAGAGGACTCAGTAGTAGTGCACCCTAACTTCGTGCTTTTAATTATCCTACGTGGAAATTTCAAATCACTCCCAATTTTTTACAGCAGCTTACTTGGCAAGTCCCCTGCTTATAACTTTTGTTTCAGGGCCACATCATCAAATATGATGCCACATCAGCATGCCTTTTGTCAAGGTGTCCAAAAAGGCCGAAAAAAATAGTGAGACCAATACTCTACATTCACATCATGGGTAGTTGAGCGCTGATGTGGCATCACATGATTGGTTGTTTTTTAAATCAAAGGAATACATTTTGTTTAATAATGGGTAGTCAAGTCACAACTATTAGACATTATATATACAACTACTATCACAACTATTGGGTATTATATAAACAACTACTATCACAACTATTGAAACATGCTCAACTATTGAATCCTCTCCCCTATATCATAGTAATTCAGACGAACGAAGCCCCAAAACTTAAGACTCATATTGCAAAGGTTCTCAAAATTATTTTGATGATATTGATCATATCATCTGTTCAATGTCAGAAGGGTATTCCTGGATAATTTTGCTGGAAAGTGAGAAAACTGTGAGATGGCAAAAATATTAAATAAAGAAACATTTAAACACTAATAATGCCGTTTAAATTAATAATAACAATGCATCCGACTATTTTCTCCTTGTAAATGATCATGACCATTATAACTTTTTATGGCTATATTTTATTACAAGAATGAATGAATTTAAAACGAAGCTTCCCAGGGAATTACGTTTTGTAGAATTTGCATAAGATATAGCGAATATGAGATTTTTCACCATTAAAAATCCAGGAAAATACGTTTAAAGAATAATTGAATGGAAAAATAAGAATGAATTTACAAGACTGGCGATTATATCATTATGGGTGACGGCGTGAGGGGAAAAAGAAAGGTGGGGAGCGGAGAAAGAGGCTCCAATTTCTCTAATTTTGCAAAAACGTCCTCCTCTCCATCGTTTGCATCCCTTTTAATCTTTGTGCGAGGTGGCTGCTGAGTCTCCTTTTCAATACTATTTCTGCGCCTCTTGTTGGACTCCACATGACCACACTCTGAGACCGACTCAGCATAGGCGGAGGCGTTGAGGGGAAAGTTGAGCAGAGCCTTGGACCCTCTCATTTTAAAAGCGGCACGGTCGTATGCGACAGCGGCGGCCTCCGCGGTGTCGAAAGTCCCGAGCCAAATGCGGGCCCCACTCCTGGCGGAGTCTCTAATCTCAGCTGCGTATTTCCCCCACGGTCTGCGACGGACTCCTCTGTAATGTCGCTCACACGGAACCGAAATCTTCAGTGACGAACTAACAGTCCGTCTATTGCCGCATTTCAATCCCTGCTCCGTATTGCCAGGCAAATTATCTCCGTCAGTGCGTGCCATCGCATTCTCTGTTAAGTTGGGGTCTACCAAATCGGAGTGAGCAGTGAATATGGAATCCTCGCCGAGCAAATGTAAGGCAATCCGTTGAAGAGCTGAATAATACTCTTCGCTCATCATTTTCAGAGCCACTGATTTTGAACTATCTTAAGTTCAGCGAGGGTTTGATATTGAAGAGGTCTGGCGGATAGATTGTAGTAGGTGGTTATATAGGAGGAGGAGGAGGGGATAAACAATAGAGAAGCCGCTGATAAATAAAAAATCTGACATTGACCAGTAAGAGCATGGGTTTGAACGTGGACCAGGTATCGCGCACGTTCTCGTTAGGCAAAAACTATGATATTGCCAAAATATTCGTGGAACATTCGAAGCGAATTTCACGTCCTCTTTTGTAAACATCAATGACCTCACTATATGGAAGGGATTTTTTTTTAATATATAGATATCAAAATTTAAAAATATTTTTTTAATAAATAAAATAGTTTTATAATAGAGATAAGTAAAAAAATATTTAAAAAAGTAATAATAATTTTACAGTAAATTAAAATAAAAAAATATTTTAAAAAAATTAATTTAAAGTAAAATAAATAAAAACTAGTAAATAGAAAAATAGTTATATGTTTTATTTATTTATCAATAATTTAAATTTTAATAAATAAATAAATAAAAAATGAAAATAAAAATTACATATTATTACAGATATCTCAAAGACAACTCTCTTAAAGCATAGAGATATGAGTATAAACATCTATATTGAGCTTGCTATTTAAGATAAGATTGATCTCTTAATAATGAATTTAATATAGATGAGATAATATATCTTGTCGTTTAAATGAATGTATTTAAGATATCTGTACAAGTTTTATAAAAGCTTTCTTTTATTAAAGCACGTAAAGTAATAGAAAAATAACTTATTCAAAATTATATTTCATGTTTAAATATATACATGAATATATATATATATTTTTAATTTAATTTATATTACATATTATAAATAGATAATTTGTATTGGATAAAATTGTATATTTGGTATTTTTATGTTTCTAATTTATGTTATTTAGTGTGGATATTATAAATGTATTGTTTTAGTATTTAATTTAATCTTTTTGGTAAATTAGTTTGTCACTAATCTTAAACCATCAAGCTTTGACATGTTGAATTCATCATTGTAAAATAAGATTGATATAATATATCACTACCTTCCTACAATAGGCCATTCGTGTGATTTTGTAATGTATATGGAACCATGTTAATAGTCTAATTATTTAGTTCAAAATTCAAAATGACTTCTTTCAGGTAGAATTTCAAGGAATAAATCACTATCCATTGATTTGCATGCCAAAGGTCTTGAGTTGTGTGTCTAGGATTTGTATTTAAGGACATCGCCCTAGTTCATTTTAATCATCCAATCAAAATACATATGCATAGATTTAATTGTATCAATCTCAATTAGTCTTAGATTAATCTTAGTTGCATCTTTACATCATTTGTTCAACATGTTTTCAATCTTGTTACGTTGTACTTAAGATAACTACTATTTAAAGGAATCAAATGGTGCTTACTCTATCTCTAGTTTTTTCCCAAAGGTGTTTTTTAGCACCCATGTTTCAAATACATAGGTACAAACATTGATGAATAGGCTTTCTAAATCCTAAAGATAAAATTTAGTAGTAGAAAAACCACATAGGAGTTCAAAAACAGCTCAAGAAAAAAATATTGGTTCAATCTACTCCCAAGCATCATACATATTAGACCGTATCTATCAAAGTTTTATGGTCATCGATCCAATATACATTTCTATTTATTTATTTATTTATACCATAATGTCTAAATGAGTCACCGAATCATTTGAATGACGATAAAAGGAGCCAACTTCTATAATCAATAATAGTCCCTTCAAGTCTTAGAATTAGTATGGCACTTGGCCTAAACCTTTGATGAGAACATGAACATAAATAGGTTAGTGTTGCAAAAATATAGTAGGTAAGAGATGAGTAGGATACACTACATTATTATTTGAATAATATTATGAGAGTTTAAGGTGATTAAAATACATATCATAATTAATGTAGTTGCTAAATCTATTAAGGTATGTAAGTAAATACCATTTATATGTTTATCTTAAATATCTATAAACATATTTAATTTATTTATTATTGTTTAAAGTCCTTATAATATTATTTAAATTCAAACAATATAGTGCATCCTACTCATCTCTTATATGCCCTATTCTTATCCTTATAGTTATTTCTATGGAATGTTTTCCATAAACTCTTCTTATACTAACATTGTGCTTCAAATTCTTTCATTTGATAATACACTTAAATTATTAGATAAACTTATGTTAACGAGAATTTTTTATTTTGAGGCATAGCCCCTTCAAAATTTATTCTTGATATATAGGAATCATGTGGAGTCAAGATCAAAACCATTTAGAATATAATGAAGAGTGCATTTCCTTCTTTATTTACTAAACATGAGATTGTACAAATCTACAACAAATTAAGTCAATAATTTTCAAGATCTCATTGCTTGTTTTGTATTCATGGATTCAATAATTTATACTCACTAAAATGATATGATTAAAACCCCACAAAGATTAAATTTTCTAGTTCCTCTCTACCCTTTTAGGCATGCATTGATTATTTTGTTAAACTCAATTATGTTATTTTAATTTGATGATCTCTAGAAACACTCTCCTAGGTTCATTAGAGATTGAAGTGAAGGGGAGTTTCCCAATCTTATCAGTTGGTCTTAAACTACCTCTTATCTAATCATAAGTTTCAATTGATTGCTCTTACATTAAAATTCCTCCAACCTTATGAATTTGTCTACACATTAATGCTTTCAAATAAATAGATCAAATTATCAACATATATTTAATCTGATAAAATTTATTTTAAATATATTTGTAAAAATGTACATTTTATTTGAATGATTGTTATCTTAAAAAACAATTTACTTCTGAAACAAAAAATGATTTGAAAGATAATATTATTATCTTAAATTAAAGATAAATTTTTTATTGATATCTCATTTGAATTTTTATTGTGAAATGAAAAAGTACCAAATATATATTAAATCTATTTATTTTAAAACATCTTCATTCCCAACTTGGCTAACATATAAAATGTATATATAAATTTTCTATATTATTTGCAAATATCAAACCATTGGTAAGAGTTGGAAGTTTTGTCTAGATTAATTGTACATATATTAAAAGAGAAATATATATATATATAGATGAGATGATATGATACGCTCACGTCATCACTTGTGTGTCATCTCTATTTCCTAGAATGGAAGGTGTCAACAAACTTAAAATATTTGCTACAATTTCATTATTTTAAGTCCACAATCACACCGCCGAATATGGTCATCGATTGCCTGCAGTCGTCTCAGGAAATCTTTAAATCATTTTGGCCAGGTGATTCATTTTAAATGAAACATTGCTGAAACTATTTGTCTCATAACTTGTTTAAATATTTCCACCAGCAAATCAATGTTTATGTACCTGCCTTTTAACTTACATAGGATTCATGTATCCAACCTAAAAGAAAAAATCTATTCAAATCTTAATCAAAAGCGTACCTAAAAATAAAAGAGAAAAAATCTCATAATACTAAAATATTCAAATTTTATAATATTAAAATAATTGCTCGAATCAATGGCCTGCACTTTAAGGAAAGAATTCCATCATGAAAGTTAAATTAAATTATATGGCCTGCACTTTAAGGAAAGAATCTAACAAATATTAAATTAAATTATATAAAAGTAAATAAAAAATTAAGCAAATTTTGTAAGGGGGCCAACTCTTGTTGTGCCCCCCAATTAATGGTGCATGGGTCCCTTGCGGTGAGTATAGTCTACATAGGCAGCCCCTATGAAAATAAAACCTTCCCTTTATATGCCTTAGAAAAAAGTTCTATTTTCTTGTATTCGGAGTGCCTCCTCCTCTTCTTCTTATCTCTTTTAATAGTATCATTGGTCCTCCATTGTATCCTAAAAGATCTAGCTACCATTTTGTTTTTCCATTAAAAATAAATAGATTTAGAATTTCTCTTGATTTTAAAGATCTATGTTTAATTAATCATTTATATTTTTAATTTTATAGTTTTAGTTTTGTTTTTTAAATATATGTTAGTTGTGTTTTAGTATTTATTTATATGATTATTACATGGCATGTCATTGTAAAAATCTTGTTGAAGTTGAAAAGCCAACCTCACAGGACCGAATATCACTGCATACAAATAACTTTGTCACAAAGAAGACATTCCGGACAAAGGCAAGAGTGCTCACGGCTAATCATATTAATCAGTGAGTTGTAAAAATACAATGATGTCACATATAAAAGAGAGATTGTACAACCCTAAAGAAGCCTAAAAAGTAGACCATTTAATAATTAATATAATTATTAAATATCACAATATGCAACTAAAATTGAAATCTTAAAGAGAGAGGAATAAAGGTAACTTAATTAATAAAATTAAAGTTCAAAGCATTCACTCTAACACCTCTTAAGATGAGCAAGGTGCAACTACAAACATATACAAGAAAGCAGAAATTAGCTACAATGCATAAAGCAAACAAGGTCCGGAGCAATAGGCACGATCCGGTGCAGAATACAACCAAATCTCATCAAAGGTGGAGAAATAGAAACCTCATGGGAAAAACTCAACTTAAAAAGAGATTAAAGACATGAAGAACATCACTGAAGCAGGAAGAAGCTGCAAACAACTGTCAAGACATGACTGCTATGGTGCTAAAGAACCTCCTTTGAAGATAGGATGATCAGGATCAAGAAGACAACAATCTGCATGAGTGCCCCAAATGACACTACTCGAATCAGATGGCAAACAAAGGAAAACACTTGGAACAAAGATACAGATGGAACAAGTACCAATAGTCTAAAAAATACTGATCAACTGATAATGGAAGATTCCTTCCAAGGAGAAACCAAGGAAGCATTAGCACGAACAATATAATACCCCCCATAATGTTAACTGGGAGAGCCTGACAAATCCACTGAAATGTTGTGTAACACTCTGTAGTGCATGAAGGAGAAGAAACAACATCTGAAAGTGCACAAGAAAGCACCTGCAACTGAAAAAGTGGTGTGCAAAACAAAGCACACATGCATGAGGCTGGAATCATATGGATCCACTGTCATCGTGGAGGGACACTCACCGGAAAAAGGTGTGATGGCAAAAACAAAGGCACTACACAACCCCCTATGACACTTTATAATACAGTGCGAGTAAAAAATATGGCACAACCTTATGTGCAAAATCCCCAAAAAATATGTACAATAGTGTGACACTTTATCTCAGTGCGTTTACATAAAAGATTGCTTACAGAAGATGATCATAATGTCATAAAAAGACACAAGCTGGAAATACATGAAGAACAGCCAAAACCAAAGCATCCTATGCAAACGAGAAAATGCAAACCGAGTGCATGCACAAACCAATGTTCACATCTGCCTCCATGATTAAAAGGACCTCAAATTTGATTTCTGAAAAATATGTTTATAATGAGTAGATAAAAACAGAAACCTAGAATTTTTTTGAAGCTGAAAATAAAACCCAGAAACGTTTTTTGATCTAGCAAGTAGAAGATGAAGAAATAAAAATTTTAAACTTTTAGCCAGGAGAAAAAAATGACGCGCGACAGTTTTTGTGCAGCTGTTTTCTTCAGATCCGTGAAAGAAATTAAAAATGAAAAGATGCAGATGGGATTTGACTACGGCTACAAAACCAATCATTTTTGATTGATGGCGAGAAGATTAAAAAACAAGACAGCAGCCAGTAATAGAAAAAATGGCCAGCGGCGCCAATTTTTTGTCTTTGCCAATTTTCTCCAAATCCGTACAAGATATCAAAAATCTAAAAGATACCCAGTTTAAATTTTGACCCTGGCTACAAAACCCAAAATCATTTGTCCTACAACTGAGTGGAAGCTGGATTTCTAAAGCAAAAAGCGGCTTCAAATCCTTGCAACCCTTGGTCACGGAGCTCGATACCATGTTGAAGTTGAGAAAGCCAACCTCCACAGACTCCAAATATCACCTATATGCAGCCAGTATCACAGAAAGAAGACATTCCAAACAAAAGGCAAGGGTGCTCTGAAAGCTGAAAATGTATTAATCAGAGAGAGAGTTAAAAATACAATGATCAATCCTTATAAAAGGAGATTGTGCAACCCTAAAGAAACCCTAAAAAGTAGACATTTAATAATTAATATAATTATTAAATGTCACAATATGCAACTAAACTGAAATCTTAAGAGAGGAATAAAGGTAGCTTAATTAATATAATTAAGTTAAAACCTTCTACTCTAACAAAATAACCTATCACGAGAAGAGGGACATTCGGACAAAAGGCAAGGATGCTTTCTGAGAAGCTAAAATATATTAATCAAAAAGAGAGATAAAATAAAATGATCAATCCTTATAAAAAGGAGATTGTGCAACCCTAAAGAAACCCTAATAGGTAGACATTTAATAATTAATATAATTATTAATTGTCACAATATGCAAACTAAAGTGAAATCTTAAAAGAGGAATAAAGGTAACTTAATTAACATAATTAAGTTAAAAACTTTACTCTAACAAATACCTCTCAACATAATAATTAAAATTAAAAAAAAAATAGAACCAATAAATAATGCAAAAAATATAAAAATAAAACTTGAAGTAATTTTCTTATATCATTTGGCAAACCCAATTGCCCCTATATATTCAAGCTTAGCAATTATCTCAAGTTTGAGAATGTCTCAAGTCTTGTGTTTGCTATCAAATTTTGAGGTTGGGATGTTACCATCTATCAAGTTTGTGAGGGCTAGTTTGGGTAGACCTAAGGATTATAGGTTAGAATTTTGAATGTCTAGTTTATAAAGACATTCATTTCTAAGTGTTCACAAACCTAAGATTTCTATTCATTTTTATTTAATAAGGTTTCAATTTTAAGGATTGTTTTGAGGTTGCAAACTTATTTTCATGGTCACACTTGAAAGCACTATATATTATGTTTTTTATACTATCTCATGCATATAATTTTAAATGGTAACAACACTCAAATGTTTTTCAAACTTGGGATCTCAAGCTATCTAATTTGATTGAGGATGGGATTCAAATTTTATGATGCAAGTTTTTCATGTCTAATTGATTAGTGTGTCTATAGTTGCATATGGTGTGCTTGGGAGTGTTGTGCAATTAAAATTTGGATTTTTGCATATAGTTTTCTTGGGAATGGGAAAAACTATCATATTCATTGGTCCTTTATACCCCTCACTGATATTTGAGTTCATCTCTACATATTTCATGTGTTTTTAGATGAGTAGTGATTGTGGACCTAGGTATTTCTAAGGATTTTTAAAGTGATTGCAACCAAAGAGATGTCTTTGAATGTGACAAGGATGCATTCACATGTTGGTTGACTATGAGTGAGACAAAATCCTTAGGAGGTTCCTTGTGTACCTAGATGCCATCAAGCATCAAGAAGGATTGATATGTAGACTTCAAAATATTTATTTTGTATTATTCAATAATGTTCAATGTTATATATTTTTAATAAAAAAAGTGTCATGACATGGGTACTACTTATTTTCAACGTTTGAATACTATTAGAGTTGTCATACAATGCTCAATACCATGCAATATTTGGTTGAAGATTATAGCCACCTAAGATCTAAGAAATTTTATGAAAGTATAAGAGAGATCAGCTATGAAAGAAAAATGGTATTCTATCAAAAGAGGCAAATGATAGATTACAATGAATTGAGATTACAAAGAAATACCCTTGGTTATATAAACCAAGGTGAGACATAGGATTGCATAAGAATATGAGGCATGTGTCTTAATCTTATGAATTAAGACATAAAGATATAACTATCCCATGTGGACCCTAAGTAAACTTAAGTAACTACTATTCAAATAAGCCCTACGTGATTAGCTATATAGGTAAAATATCCCTTTCACACTAATAAATAGAATGCAATGATTTTCCATAGATGGGTGCATAATTAATATGTTAAGTTCTTGTAGGGATTGGGATTATAAAATGTGTATGTTGGTCATATATAAACATGTAAATATATGGCTTGACCTATTATATCTTGTGTGGGAAAGTATGAAGATGGTTGATGAGGTTTAGATGAAGACACAACTATCCCCTACAATGTCTAGGTTATATAGACTAAAAAGTGAATTACAAATTTTGACCTATGCCCTTGCTCTTTTTCTCTCTTGTATAATCTTCCATAGTTTTAGCTCTAGTAATTTATGCTTTTCATTAAGGTTGCATTCTATTTATGTGTTTAAATACTACTCTTGTAATGTATGTATGTAAGATATATTTTTATTGTGTAAAGTGTCTCTTAACATAATATTTAAAAATAAAAAATAAAAAGAAAATAGAACCAACAAGCAACATAGAAAATATATAAATAAATTATGAGGTAATTCTCTTATATTGGAAAACTCAATTGGATCTATATATTCAAGCTTAGCAATGGTCTAAAGTTTGAGAAAGTCTTGTATTGTGTCTACTATCAAACTTTTAGGTTGGAGTGTTGCCAACTTTCAAGTTTGTGGGGCCTAGTTTGGGTGAACTTGAGGGGATTATAGGTTAAAATGTTGAATGCAACCCACACTTGGTTTTTAAAGAATTTCATGTCTAAGGGTTTCCTAGACCTAGGAATTCTATTCATTTTGATGTAACAATGTTTTCATTTTTGAGGATTGTTTTCAATTTGCAGCTTGCTTATATTCAAGTCCAAACTTGAAAACACTATATGTTATATTTGTTATGCTAGCTCATGTATAGCATTTAACATGGTTAACATTAAAATATTTTCTAGGCCTAGCATCCCAAATCTAATCCCACTGAGGGGATTCAAATGTGATGATGCCATGATTTTATTGTCTAATTGATTGGTGTGTCCATAGTTGCATATGGTGTGCTCCGGGGTGGTTTGTAACTAACATGTAGCTTTGTGAAGCATAATCATTGGTCTTTTTTGGACTTGCCACAAATATTTGAGTTCATGTCTACATATTCCATGTGTTTCTAGATGGGTAGCAATTGTGGGCCTAAGTATTTCTATGTGCACATATCCAGGATGGAATGATGGAATAAAGAAAAATCTAGGTGATATCTATTCCTTTTCTATTATTTCTTCCTTGCTTCCTATTAGAGGCAATTTCTATTGCATATTTTGGTATTTTTTATTGTTTAAATATATTTTGTATACAATGGGTCCATGATCTCTTCTTTGTGTGTGTAAGAACATGTTTTTGAAGTGTTCTATGTTATACCATTGCATCTATACAAGACCAAAAAGGTCTCAAGGATATTTGAGCTACACATTAGTGTTTGTCACTAAGACTTCTAGAAGACTATATAATCATCTTTATGAACCATTACATTCATTTTCTATAGAAATTTGATTTTATTTTACATTATAGAAAAAGATATTTTGGACAATTTTTAACATTTTATATTGGAATTGTAATATTTAATTCAATTTTATAGTTTTAAATATAAAAAGGCATTTATCAAACAGTAAATCAAATTGTTTGATTCATCCTAATGCTAATATAGAAAGTTGATTCTCAAGGAAAGCTACTTTCTTTGTCATAATCAATTTAATATATTACAATTATTATGTTCATATTTCAATATGTATGTTTACTAAGCATTAATATATAAGAATTATATAATAAGAATTGTAATATGTTGATTGTATGTCTCTACCAAACCTTTTTTACAATTTCAATTATAATTAAGAAACATATATATGAAAATAGTAGTGATTAATTTTACCATTATGTTATAGAAAAGGTAAATAATATTGTGAAATAAAAAGATAATCTCTATAAAGATATATTTATCTTCACTACATAGAAAAATCTACCTATAATTATTAGAGGATGCACACTTTAACACTATAACTTAAAAAATATATATTTTCTCTCATACAACACTATGTTAAAGTATGATTTTCTTACCAAACTATGTTTTCCTTGTACATATTAACTAGATATGACATGTTTTAATTAGTCAAGTGTTATGAAAATATATATAATCACATTTCCTAATATAAAATATCACTAGGTCCTTGTTTATGTGATATTAGTTAGAGTTAGGTAAATAAAACAAAAACTAATTATTCTCAAATGTGTGCTCCACCAAACTAATAATTTGATTGGTTTAACAATACAAATAATTTCATTTAATCAAGTCACAATTTATACTAATACAATGTAATTTTATTTACATGACTTAATTAGTCCTAAATATGTTTCCCTTGAATTGAAAAAATTAACAGGTTAATTATGGATAATCAAGCCATAATGATGATTAATTATTTGTAAAATGATTATTATGGTTTGATTTTCCTTAATTGTGTACCTAATTAGTCAATAAATGAACAACTTAATAAAATGTGCAATACGATTCACATACTCATCCATGTGTATGTGATGTGGAGGCATTGGCTTTGTTGGTGAGTGTTAGGGCTCTTTGTGTGTTGCTAAAGTTTCTCTCATCCTTGACACTACCCATTCAATTAAAAGCTCTTTGTGTGATGTGCAAATCTCACTAATTTCATTTTCCTCACCCCATGGTTAGTTCAAAGGATAGCCATTATAAAAACTCATGGATTTATATGTTATTTGTCCTATGCTTGTTTTGAATGAGTCTTAGGATTTTGAGCTCTCCTATTAATAATGTCCCCAATATTTTGCATCCTTCTTAATCTTAATTGACAGGATATCTATAGCTATTAACACACTATGATCATGAGTACGTTACTGAAGCTAATCATACCTTTAATTGCAAAGGTTTAAAATTATTTTGATGATAATGATGATCAACTGGTCAACGTCAGAAGTGTATTGCTGGATTATTTTGCTGGAAAGTGAGAATACTGTGAGAAGACAGGATTATTTGGACTGACATTCGAAATTAAAATAAATAAAGAAACATATAATCAGTAATAATATTCTTTAATTTAATAATAAGAATGCATCCTACTATTTTGTCCTTGTAAATGATCATGATAGGAGAAATTTTTTGTGAAGGGCTACCAATGTAACATTTTAGGGCTATATTTAATTACAAGAATGGATGAATTTAAAACGAAGCCTCCCAGGGAAATACGTTTTGTAGAATTTGCATAAGATATAGCGAATATGAGATTTTTCACCATTAAAAATCCAGGAAAATACGTTTAAAGAATAATTGAATGGAAAAATAAGAATGAATTTACAAGACTGGCGATTATATCATTATGGGTGACGGCGTGAGGGGAAAAAGAAAGGTGGGGAGCGGAGAAAGAGGCTCCAATTTCTCTAATTTTGCAAAAACGTCCTCCTCTCCATCGTTTGCATCCCTTTTAATCTTTGTGCGAGGTGGCTGCTGAGTCTCCTTTTCAATACTATTTCTGCGCCTCTTGTTGGACTCCACATAACCACACTCTGAGACCGACTCAGCATAGGCGGAGGCGTTGAGGGGAAAGTTGAGCAGAGCCTTGGACCCTCTTATTTTAAAAGCGGCACGGTCGTATGCGACAGCGGCGGCCTCCGCGGTGTCGAAAGTCCCGAGCCAAATGCGGGCCCCACTCCTGGCGGAGTCTCTAATCTCAGCTGCGTATTTCCCCCACGGTCTGCGACGGACTCCTCTGTAATGCCGCTCACACGGAACCGAAATCTTCAGTGACGAACAAACAGTCCGTTTATTGCCGCATTTCAATCCCTGCTCCGTATTGCCAGGCAAATGATCTCCGTCAGTGCGTGCAATTACATTTTCTGTTAAGTTGGGGTCTACCAAATCGGAGTGAGCAGTGAATATGGAATCCTCGCCGAGCAAATGTAAGGCAATCCGTTGAAGTGCTGAATAATACTCTTCGCTCATCATTTTCAGAGCGACTGATTTTGAACTATCATAAGTTCAGCGAGGGTTTGATATTGAAGAGGTCTGGCGGATAGATTGTAGTAGGTGGTTATATAGGAGGAGGAGGAGGGGATAAACAATAGAGAAGCCGCTGATAAATAAAAAAATCTGACATTGACCGGTAAGAGCATGGGTTTGAACGTGGACCAGGTATCGCGCACGTTCTCGTTAGGCAAAAACTATGATAATTCGTGGAACATTCGTAGCGAATTTCACGTCCCTCTTTTGTAAACATCAATGACCTCACTATATGGAAGGGAAATTTTTTTAATATATAGATATCAAAATTTAAAAATATTTTTTTAATAAATAAAATAGTTTTATAATAGAATTAAGTAAAAAGAATATTTAAAAAATAATAATAATTTCAAAGTAAATTAAAATAAAAAATTATTAAAAAGAAAAATTCTAAAGTAAAATAAATAAAAACTAGTAAATAGAAAAATAGTTATATGTTTTATTTATTTATCAATAATTTAATTTTAAAAAATAAACAATTAAAATTAAAACAAAAATTACATGGTTTATTACAGATATCTCAAATACAACTCTCTTAAAGCATAGAGATATGAGTCTAAATATCTATATTGAGCTTGCTATTTAAGATAAGATTGATCTCTTAATAATGAATTTAATATAGATGAGATAATATATCTTGTCTTTTAAATGGATGTATTTAAGATATCTATACAAGTTTTATAAAAAAAATCTTTTATTAAAGCACGTAAAGGAATAGCAAAATAACTTATTTAAAATTATACTTCATGTTTAAATTTATACATGAATATATATATTTTTAATTTAATTTATATTACATATTATAAATAGATAATTTGTATTGGATAAAATTGTATATTTGATATTTTAATGTTTCTAATTTATGTTATTTAGTGTGGATATTATAAATGTATTGTTTTAGTATTTAATTTAATCTTTTTGGTAAATTAGTTTGTCACTAATCTTAAACCATCAAGCTTTGACATGTTGAATTGATCATTGTAAAATAAGATTGATATAATAGATCACTACCTTCCTACAATAGGCTATTCGTGTGATTTTGTAATGTATATGGAACCATGTTAATAGTCTAATTATTTAGCTCAAAATTCAAAATCACTTTCTTTTAGGTAGACTTTCAAGGAATAAATCACTATCCATTGATTTGCATGCCAAAGGTCTTGAGTTGTGTGTCTAGGATTTGTATTTAAGGACATCACCCTAGATCATTTTAATCATCGAATCAAAATACATATGCATAGATTTAATTGTATCAATCTCAATTAGTCTTAGATCAATCTTAGTTGCATCTTTACATCATTTGTTCAACATATTTTCAATCTTGTTACATTGTACTTAAGATTAACTACTATTTTAAAGGAATCAAATGGTGCTTACTCTATCTCTAGTTTTTTCCCAAAGGTGTTTTTTAGCACCCATGTTTCATATACATAGGTACAAACATTGATGAGTAGGCTTTCTAAATCCTAAAGATAAAATTTAGTAGTAGAAAAACCACATAGGAGTTCAAAAACATCTCAAGAAAAAATTATTGGTTCAATCTACTCTCAAGCATCATACATATTAGATCGTATCTATCAAAGTTTTATGTTCATTGATGCAATATCCATTTCTATTTATTTATTTATTTTTACCATAATGTCTAAATGAGTCACCAAATCATTTGAATGACGATAAAAGGAGCCAACTTCTATAATCAATAATAGTCCCTTCAAGTCTTAGAATTAGTATGGCACTTGGCCTAAACCTTTGATGAGAACATGAACATAAATAGGTTAGTGTTGCAAAAATATAGTAAGTAAGAGATGAGTAGGATACACTACATTATTATTTGAATAATATTATGAGAGTTTAAGGTGATTAAAATACATATCATAATTAATGTAGTTGTTAAATATATTAAGGTATGTAAGTAAATATCATTCATATGTTTATCTTAAATATCTATAAACATATTTAATTTATTTATTATTGTTTAAAGTCCTTATAATATTATTTAAATTCAAACAATATAGTGCATCCTACTCATCTCTTATATGTCCTATTCTTATTCCTATAGTGCTTTCTATGGAATGTTTTCCATACACTCTTCTGGAGAAGTTCCCATACTAACATTGTGCTTCAAATTCTTGCATTTGATAATACACTTAAATTATTAGATAAACTTATGTTAACAAGACTTTTGCATTTTGAGGGATAGCCCCTTCAAAATTTATTCTTGATATATAGGAATCGTGTGGAGTCAAGATCAAAACCATTTAGAATATAATGAAGAGTGCATTTCCTTCTTTATTTACTAAACATCAGATTGTACAAATCTACAACAAATTAAGTCAATAATTTTCAAGATCTCATTGCTTGTTTTGTATTCATGGATTCAATAATTTATACTCACTAAAATGATATGATTAAAAACCCCACAAAGATTAAATTTCCTAGTTCCTCTCTACCCTTTTAGGCATGCATTGATTATTTTGTTAAACTCAATTATGTTATTTTAATTTGATGGTCTCTAGAAAACACTCTCCTAGGTTCATTAGAGATTGAAGTGAAGGGGAGTTTCCCAATCTTATAAGTTGGTCTTAAACCACTTCTTACCTAATCATAAGTTTCAATTGATTGCTCTTACATTAAAATTCACCCAACCTTATGAATTTTTCTACACATTAATGCTTTCAAATAAATAGATCAAATTATCAACATATATTTAATCTATGATAAATTTTATTTTATGTTAATATATTTGTAAAAATGTACATTTTATTTGAATTATTTTTATCTTAAAAAAAAATATACTCTCTAAAACAAAAATGATTTGAAAGATAATATTATTATCTTAAATTAAAGATAATTTTTTTATTGATATCTCATTTGAATTTTTATTGTGAAATGAAAAAGTACCAAATATATATATTGAATCTATTATATTTTAAAACATATTCCGTTCCCAACTTGACTAACATATAAAATGTATATATAAATTTTCTATATTATTTGCAAATATCATACCATTGGTAAGCTGAGTTTGGAAGTCTTGTCTAGATTAATTGTACATATGTTAAAAGAGAAATATATATTGAGAGAGGAAATGATACGCTCATGTGATCACTTGTGTGTCATCTCTATTTCCTAGGATGGAATGTGTCAACCAATTTGAAAGATTTACTACAATTTCTTTATTTATAGCCTACACTCAACAATCAAATATGGTCATTAATCGCCTACAGCCATCTCACAAATTATGTAAATATTTTTAGATTTTGTTTTGACAAGGAGATTCATTTTAAATGACCTGTTTATCTGCCTCCCTTAAAATAGAGCTCTTCTTAGGCTTTTCTCCTTTAATAGCATTATTGCTCCCTCATTGCATAGTGTTATTGCTCCCTCATTGCATAGCGTTATTGCTCCTCGTTGCATCTTAGACAATTTTAGCTGCCATTTATTTTTTTATTTTGAATAGATCAAATCTTTTTTTTCAGTACAACGATGCATATTATCGTGCTAAAAGAGGAGTTAAAATTTATTCAAAAACAAAAGAAGTACAAATCAAGGGCACCACACATCCTTGTCAATATCCACTAAGTGGTCCAAATTTTTAGATAAATTTAGGGGTGATTGAACCCTATCCACAATTTTCCAATTCTGCAGATGATCATAGGCCCATTTGGCCAAATAATCCAATCCTTTGTTCCATTCTCTAGGAATGTGATAGAAAGTAATAGATTCCAAGGAAGCACACAAATTAAGATTTTGTTTAATAATTAAAGCTAAATACCAACTAACATCTTTGAATTATTTCCTATTCAACAACATCACCACCACCTGAGAATCAAATTCACAAATAATCCTTGTCCATCCAAGAGAGCAACTATGCTCCACAACATATAAAATGGCAAAAGACTCCATCAAATTGTTAGTATGCATACCCTTATATAAATAGAAAAAATAAACTGAATATTCCCAGATCTATTCTGCCCAACACCACCAATACCAGCATGACCTATATTTCCCTAAGATGAACCATCTATGTTGACTTTCAACACTCCTTGTGGAGGAGGACACCAATGCCCCTCCCTATTTATCTTTTGAAGAGGATGCCTACATCTATTTGTCATGATCTGACCAACATCCCTCGTAGCACCATTATGGAGAGGAAGATTGAGATGACTGCAACAAGTAACATCTCCTAGATCCACACCCTCAGCCAATTCACACTTAGCCGAAATAGTTTCTCCCAAAGAATGAAGAATTTTCCACCACAAATGTTGGACAACCAACTTCACATCTTGAAAAATCCTGCGATTCCTCTCCAACAAAATATGCTAGATAATAAAGGATGGTCCAAGAGCCTAAGAAACTTGAAGAAAATAAGTCTTAACAGGGGCCTTTCCCCACTAAGAAAAATACTTAGCCAAAGAGGAAACATGCCAACAAGCCTTGTTCCACACACCCCACCGACAATGTCATTCTCTCTAGAACAACAAGAGGAATACCAAGATAAAAAAAAGGGAAGAGACCCAATCTAAAACCTCAAAATATCTGCAATCTATCATTGAATAGCTTGAGGATTATTAAGAAAGAAGATAGATGACTTGTGCTCATTGAATTTATGACCCAAAATAGCAAGATAAATATCCAAATCCCGCCTAAATGAAGCAGTTTCCTGAAGACGAGCCCTTCCCATAAGTGTAGTGTCATCAACAAATTGAAGATGAGAAATTTGTGGCAGCCCATTGCCCCAACACCACCCTTAAATCATGCCTTGGGAAACCAAAGACTTAAGAAATCTGCCTAGACCCTCAACCATAATAATAAACAGATAAGGGGAGAGAGGATCTCTTTGATGAAGGCCTCTAGAGGCCCCAAAAATCTCAGAAGGTTCCCCATTCATAATAACAGAGAAAAGGGAGGAGGTAACACAACTCATAGTCCAACTAAGCCATTATGGAATAAAACCAAAGCCTAAGAGAATTCTCTCTAAATAATGCCACTTAACTCTATCATAAGCTTTGGCCATGTCCAACTTGATGAACATAGATTTCTCTTTAGAAGTTGCCATAGAGTGGATGACTTTAGAATCAACCACCACCCCATCTAGGATTTCTCTACCAGCCACAAAACCCCCTTGCTCCTTAGATATCACAAGAGGAAGACAAACTTTGAGCCTCTCTACAACCAATTTAGTTTAATAATCTTGTACACCACATTACAAAGAGCAATAGGTCTAAAGAATTCTAGCTAGTCAACACCTTCCTTTTTAGGAATGAGAACAAGGAAAGTAGAATTCAAGGCTCAAAGCATTTATTTACTGCAAAGATATTCACGAGAAACCTCTAAAAAATCTAGACTTATAATACCTAATATTCTTGAAAAAATTTAATAGGAAATCCATCTAGACCAGGAGCTTTACCCTTATTCATCTCAAAAACAACCTTCTCCAATTCAGAAAAAGAAATCAAATGGATGAGGAACTCATTCATCTCATTGGTGATTAGGGAGGGGATGCAAGAAAGAATCAAATTCTCCTCCTCTTTTGTAGGGGGTGAATCTTCAGAAAAAAGAGTAGAATAGAACTGTCGCGCCTCATGAGACAAAGCGTACAAAGAAGTTATGTGAAGCCATTTCAAATTAAATAGAGAGGAAATATAACTCTTATTACAACGAGCCTGCACAAAGTGATGGAAGAAAGTATTATTCCTATCCCATTCCTAAAGCCAATCAATCTGAGCCTTTTGTTTCTAGAAAATCTCCTCTCAGAGCTCCTACTCCTCCACTACTCTCGTAGCCTAGGATTCATCTCTTCCCAAAGCATTCAAGAAACTATAATCCTGAATTTGGTGAGTAATCACATCAAGGTGCACTTGAGAATTCCTCTTTGTAGCCTTCAGGTTACCAAAACATAGCCTATTTCATCTCTTAAGGTGATATTTGACATATTAAAGTTTCTTAACAAAGGATTACATGGATGTACCATAAGCAAGGCCTCCATCACACCACCATTGGGTCATAGGATCATGCAGGGAAGAATCTCGAAGCCACATAAGTTGAAACTTAAAAGGGGGATTCTTGGGAACAGTAAAAGAGGTTGCCAGAAATTTAATTGGTTAATGATCAGAACCCCTCCAATCAAGAATCTTTGAACCAGTAACCAAGCTAGCCCCCATCCAAAAATAGGAAACAAGAAATCTATCTAGTCTTTCAGAAATCACTTCCTCTACACTCTGCCTATTATTCCAAGGGTGATCCCATAAAGCTGGTTTACAATTTTTAGAAGATTCTGATTTTTGCTGAAATCACATAATTTTAGAAAATATAATGATTTAAGCCTTAAAAATTTCTATTTAAAGCATTCCAATTGAAGATGGTTTGATCAAACTACCTTAGATTAAACCCCCTTGGATAGAACCCCGGTAATTTTAAACCATACCTATAACAGAGTCTCCTTAACACCTCAAAAAATGCTGATAAAAAACCACTTTTGATTTACCTTTTGGGGGATCAAATGAATTCATTTCAAATTTATTTTATGTAAGTATGTAGTCCTTATTATAAGCTTCCCAAAAAGTATAATTTCAAATAAATTTAGTTTAATTATTATATTTATTTTTTATTTCTTATGAATGTAGGTTTTTCACTAAAAATCAAGCCCTTTGTTCTACACATGTGGAAAAATAGAAGATTATAAAAAAAAATTCAAAAATATGAGTGCACCAGATATTGAAGTCCTTGATTGAACAAAAAAAAAATTGAATATTGATAAATACAAAAAAAGTTATGCATTATACAGTCTGCCTATGTCTGAATTGTAATTAGTTTGAATTCGAAACTTGATTAAGGAAAAAATATTCAATAAAATACTATGAAACCAATTGGAAGCACTTGATATTGTAGCTATAAATCTAAATTCAAAAAAAATAGAATTTTATCCTTTAATAAAAAAAATTGCGCTATACGGCGAGTGTCACTCCTTAAAATTGGTGTTTACTAAAAAAAAAAAATTTTTAGAAGGAGATGGAAAAATAAGTACAATCTAATTCCAAAATTTTTGAAAAAAATATATTTAGAATCTATAGACAAAATGTCACAAATCACTAGTTTGCATCATCTTCAAATTCCTCACGGCTTAGCCATCATAGGTGCTCGAAAGTGAAGATTTAGTTAGAAAAAATCAGTTTAGTGTCCAATTTGGCTAAAAATTGTAAACCAGTATTGTGGGATCACCCCCAAGTGAAAATACCATTGGAAGGTTTAACATCAATAAGAGCTAGAGAATCCACATTCTCTCGAAAAAGATTAGAAGCAGGTCCTAGCCTTGGCAAACCACCTCTTTTCTCCTCCAAACTCAACACAAAATTAAAATCACCAGCTAAGACCCAAGGAAGATATGAAGCACAAGATCTAGCATACCTTATATGAGCCCAATGCCAAAGTTTTCCACAAATATCAGTCATAGCATAAACATTAGTAACCAAAATAGTCTCAACTGTCTCCAAAGTGGAAGTAACCATGTAGATAGTAGAATGACTAGAAATCCACGAAAGAGGAGCAATCTTTCTTAGGTCCCAAAAAAGATCCAAACCCCCAAAACTCCCCTGAGAACTAATGCATTGACACTAACTGAAACACAAGATACGAGAAGCACATTGAAGCATGAAATCAACTCAAAGTTTAGTCTCTTGAACATAAAATATATCTGGAGAATGAACTGCACAATCAAATCATGAATAACATTTTGACGAGAGGTGCTATTCAACCCCCTTACATTCTAGGAGAGAATAATCATGGAGGAGATTGGGAAAAGTGAGCATCAATGGGTTTAATAGACCCAGATTCCACAAAAAAATCTCCAGTAAGATTAATCTTCTCAAGATACTTCTTGCAGCCACTTTTGAAAGAGTTCTCAAATTGTCCCTTCATAAGGGTGCATTGTTGTAGCCCCAAAGTTGGAGAAGACCTCTTGCTCTTGCTAGAAGCTATCCCATCCTTTTCCAAATCTACCAAAACAATATCATCATCATCCTACATAGGACCATTGAGAGACACCAGATGATCTTCCACACCCTGGGAGGAATGGAGATCATGACCGAACCCCCGACCTTGCACCACAACACAACCCATACCTGCGGAACCAGAAGGTACATCCACTTGGATTCCTTCCTCCAAGGCTAAAGTGTCCAACACCTCAAACTGATTAAATCCCTCTTCAATCTGCATGTCCTTTAAAGATCTCTTCTAACCCCAACCCTTAGCTCAAGGCTTTATTGGCATTGTAAAGCCCTCTTTATCCACACCCTCCATCATGGAAGATTTCCCTTTGTCCTCTTTAACCACTTTTGGTGCTGAAGATGAAGGGGAAATATTTGAATGAGGAGCCTTATTAACCCTAGGGCATTGCCTTTGAAGATGTCCATACTCATGAAAAATCTAACAATGAAAAGGAAGGGACTCATAATCAAGTTGTTGAACCCATGACAAAGAACCAAGACAAATTTCTAGAGAATCCAGCAAGGGATTATTCAAATCTATTTCCACAAAATATGATCAAAAGAAATAACCTTTTTTCAAGGGTTTGTTTAACGACTGCAACAGGCTTACTAAGAAGAGCAACAATTCATTGTAAAATATATTCTCTCCAAAACTCTAGGGGAAACCGTGGTAGATGAACCCAAATAGGAACCCTCAATGACAATTCCTTAGTTGAATTAAAATCCATATGCCAGGGTTTGATAAACAAACCAACATGATTATAAAAGTAGGCCCCCCCCTCAAAAACCTGATTCTTATTAGCAATATTGGAAAAACAACTATTTGCAGCCACCATAAGCTCCATGTCTCCCTCAACCTACCACGAATGTTTGATCCAAGCTTCCAAAGCCGACAAAGGTATATGAATCCGAAAATTTTTGCAGATTAGAGCATGTCTACTCCAATAAGAGACATCATCAACAAATGATTCAAGAGAAATGACCAAAACTAGATGATCCTAACTTCTAGGAAAACAACCATTCAATTTCTTCAATTTAGGGCCCTCCCCCACATAAAATGACTTAGACTGGTGAGCTTTCATACCCGATGCAGAGCCATTGTGAGACCCACTACCTCCAACCACCACCAAACTAGAAGAAACCTGATGCTCCACCATAATCCACCAACCCATAGACCAACCAAAGGAAATCATAAACAACAAATGAAAAAGACCACCCCTACATGTAGTAAACCCCCCCCCAAGCAACACAAAAACCCACCACCAATTTGGTTCAGGAAATCACATGCAACAAAGAAGAAAAACATGCAATTGCAGCCTCATGGGCCATGGACTTCACATAGCATGCCCCAGTTGCCATCACTCATCCTCCCAACCCCTTCATCAACTATTTAAATATGCTATTATCTAAAAATTTAATAATGTTGTTAATAATAATAATATTTGTTTATATTTTTAAATTTTAAATTTTATTTCTTTCAAATACATGCTGGTTGTGTTTTGGTTTCTATTTGCATGATCATGATATAATATATCTTTTTGTCATGTAAAGTGCCTCTTAACATAATAGTTACAATAAAAATAGAGCTAATAAACAACATAGTAAATATATAAATAAATTATGAGGTAATTCCCTTATATTGGAAAACCTAATTGGGCCTATATATTCAATCTTAGCAATGGTATAATATTTGAGAAATTCTTGTACTGTGTCTACTATCAAACTTTGAGTTTGAGGTGTTGCCAAATTTCAAGTTTGTGGGGCCTACTTTGGATGAACTTGAAGAGATTATAGGTTAGAATGTTGAATGTGGCCCACATTTAGTTTATAAAGAATTTCATGTCTAAGGATTTCCTAAACCTAGGAATTCTATTCAATTTGACTTACAAGGGTTTCAATTTTGAGGATTTTTTTGAGGTTGCAAGATTATATTCAAGTCCAAACATGAAAGCACTATACATTACATTTGTTAATATGCTAGTTCATGTCTAGTGTTTAACATGGTCAGAATTCAAATGTTTTCTAGACCTAGGATCCCCTATCTAATCCAATTGAGGAGGGGACTCAAATGTGATGATGTCATGCTTTTCTTGTCTAATTGATTAGTGTGTCCATAGTTGCATATGGTATACTTGGTGGTGGTTTGTAACTAAGATGCAGCTTTGTCAAGCATAATCATTGCTCTTTTTGGACTTGTCATTGGAACCATCACAAATAATTGAGTTCATGTCTACATATTCCATGTGTCTCTAGATGGGTAGAAATTGTGGGCCTTCTTCTAAGTAATTTTTCAAATTTTGAGTGTCTATAAAAAGAGAGATGTCTTTGAATGTGGCAAGGATGTATTTACTTGTTTTTTGATCGTGAGTGATATGAATTTCTTAGGAGGTGCCATGTGTACCTAGATGCCATTTGTATCAAGTATGACTGAGATAAAGGTTTGGCAGGATTTATTTATGTTACAGGATATGTTTTTAATTCCATACATTTTCAATTAGTAAGTATCATCACATAGGTGGCACCCATTATTTTCAAATTTTGAATGTAGCTATACATAATTGGTCATAAGTGGGTGTATAAGTAATATGGTAAGATCTTGCGGGGATTGAAATGATCACACATATATTGTGGTCATATGTTAACATGTAAATAGAGAGTGGCCTAGTATTTATTTAGTGGGAAATTTTGAAGTTGGTTGATGAGAGTTGAATTAAGACACAACTATCCTATTGACATGTACAAGTTATATAGAGAAAAAAAGCATTACAAATCTTGATCTATTCCCTTGCACTTTTCTTTGTTGTATAATTTTCCATATTTTTAGCCCTTATAGTCCATGTGTTTCCTTAAGGTTGCATTCTATTTATGTGGATAAACTACTATTCCAACATGTTTCAAGGACTAAATAAGTGTAGTGGCAAAGTAATGGATCTTTGAAGTGAGATCATGTCTCTTTACTACACACATGATTTTCTCCAAATTGAAACCTAAATAATAATTTCCTTTTTTCCTACTTATAATTTTAAAGGAACATTTCATATATATGCAAGAAAGATATCTTATGTTGTTTCCAACATAAATTTCACAACAATGACCTGTACAAATTTTCTCTATCCCTATTTTTCTATAGATTTTTCTCTTTTTTTGTATAGAAGAAATCATGAAACAAAGGACTACTTTTACTCTAGGTTGTCTACAACATGGGGACAAAGTGAAGTATGAGGACACATAGATTTGGTATTAAATTCCTTTGTAGGTATGTGAGAGAAACTAGTGACTTGCATAGGTCTAGAAATATTCTTTCTTGCACCTAAGTATTGTGGATTAATGTTAGAAGGATTTTTATGTTCATGCAAGTTATTTTGTATTACTTTTCAATGTGTGCTAATTTGACATATGCCTAGGTTGAATTGACATGAATTATCATATGTTTCCACATCTTTGGAGATAAGAAACTAAGATTGTAACTACTATATATGCATATTTTAAAGATAATTAGGGCTTGTTAATGAACCAATTTGGTTGGGTAGCTTTAAAATGTAACTCCTTGGAGTGTAAATGCATCTTTGGACTGCCACATATTGTACATCCTAATTTGACGACTAAATTTAAATTTGTGTAAGACATTTCTTTACTCTATAGTACCATGGTGAAACTAATCTTTATCTCTTTATCATGATATAGATACAATTCTTCATCATGTTGAGGAAACAATCAAAGAGTGTAATAATGGACAAGTGGTAAGCTAAGAATGCAAAGAAAATAGAAGGAATGAGGCAAATTCATGAATGTAGGAAATTTAACATGATAGTAGAAGACATGCCAATTAAAGAGGAACATGAACCATCAACTATATGTAAGAGAGACATGGAATTGGTGGCACAAAGGAAACAAATGCAAAACCTTTGTGTAATGAGATATTTGAATCTTGTAGTTGGAGACACGCCATCTACCACATCTCAACTTAAAAGTACATCATCACTCACATGTGAAGATGGAGGTGTTCCATCTTTCCCATATCAACTTCAAGGCACGCCATCTATTCCACCTTTGATTGAAGGTATTCCATCTATGTCATCTCATTTAAATATTGATGAAATTTCTAATGTTGTGGAAAATTTACCTTTGAGAATACCTCCTAAAATTTTGCGTAGAAAGCCCAATATTTTTATTGATATTGATGAGAATATTTTACAGCTTATGGATGATAAGATTCCAAAATTTACTTGTAGAAGGTATGCTAATAAGATTTAGAGATTTTAAAAAAAAAAAAAATGACATCAAAAGATGTCAAATCTTTATTAAAATGATGAGAAATCTAAAGTATAGGTCCATTATGAAGATTCTTGGGCTAAGAACATCGAAAAATTCAAGTGACAAATTTATTTCCAAGAATCTTATGAGTGCATATGAGAGTGTGGGTACCACCTCAACACTAAAGATAGTAATGTCACACATGATGCGTTATTACATCAACAATAGTAAGTAATCAAACCAATAAATCTCATTTCATTAGAAAGACAATTCAAGCATTGAGAATAAATAGAAAAACTTTATTGAGAGCTATTGGAAGGTGCTAAAGAATTGAGGACATAAATTATGACAATGAATTATGGGTATTCTTTGGTAGAATACCATGAAAATATAAACCAGTTGTTGAAGCATTGAGATCCCTAATTGAATAATTTTGGAATAATAATACAAGGGTATCTCCCTGTAGTAACAAAAAAAGTAGCCTTTTCCCTTACTTAGTTTGGATTATTAACATTGAAATTGCACTAATGGTGTCTTGGAGTAGTGTTGTAATGTGTTGTACACATTCACATTATTCTAGGACCTTTATTTGATTAAAAAATGATCTAATTGGTCCTTTTCAAAGGTGTTGTGAAGTGGTGTAACACACTTTCATGCTTTTCTAGGACTTATTTATTTAATTAATCCTTATGGGCCCCTTTCTGAATAAAATGTACCCAATGTGTACCTTATTTAGGTGTTGTAAAGTGTTGTGACATACTTTCACATTTATCTAGGGTGGTCTTAATTAATTGTGGTTGATTGGAGTTAATTAGCCCTTTTAATTCAAATTTAAGCCTTAGTTATGACCTCCCGAAGATCTATCTCGACACCCAATAATTAAATAATATAACATTAAATTGGAAAAATTTAGGTCTTGGACAATGGTGCCAAGACCCATTCGCCCTAGGTGACGAATTGGTCCTCCCTTAACAAGACCCCCATTTTTCAATTGATATGGAATGGGTTTTTAGTGCTCTTTCCATCCCCTAGGGCTAGGTTCTGGTAAACTAAGCTAGGACCCAGTTTCCCAAGGTGGCGAATGGGTCCTCTCTTAATGAGGACCCCCTTTTCAAATTTCATCTTGGGGGGAATTTAATTATGTTGGTTTCCTGATCTGGTGTCAGTTTGAATTGTTTGATTTTTAGGGTTAATATCCTAATTTAGTATAAATAAGGGGTTAATTCACATAGTTCCATCCTAAGCAATCCTAGACTTTCAAACACTCAAGCACTATAGAAAATTAGAGTTCACAAGGGTGTTGCATGATCATTCATAAGGCATTTCAAGGCATATTTCAAGAGCTTATTGCAACAATTCAAGATCATATCATCACGACAAGGGTTTGATGCATGCACTCATGTTGTTGAGCTAAGATTGTGAGTGTAGCATTGAAGATCTACTTGCAAGCATTGTTTCATATAATTTTCAAGGATCAAGATCCACATTCTTCATGGCCATTACATGTTAGTTTGTAGATTTGTTTCATAAGACACAATCCAAGGTGACATCAATTGCATTATTTCATTTTTCATTTCATTATTTCATCATTTGGTTTAATTACCTACAAGGGGTTTGATTGAGGAAAACCACCATTCACTAACAATCAACAAGTTTTCCCTCCCTTGAAAGTGTAATTGCAGATTTATAGGTTGAAGATCAAGTGGAGCAAGTTTGGAGCAAAATTGTCAAGATTGTCAAGTTGCAAAGTTGTCATTCAAAGTGAAAAATCAAAGAATTGAAGCTACAAAATTAACTATAGACTTCCAAAACTTGATAACTAGGATTTTGAGAGTGCATCCATCAAGGAACAAGACCTTAATCTTAGTTTCAGAAACCCTAATAGGAACCCATTTTCTACTGAAAGCGAATGAGTACTCTATAGCTTAAAAAATAACAATTTTTTGACAAGGTACATAGCTTTTTATGCTCTAAAAAATTCCCTCATAGTTTCTATAATATTTAGGGTCATTTTCTGATTGTTATTTGCATCTTATTTTATACACAATCTAATGAAACATCCCTTAGGAAAATAGTGGTTCATCATCTTGTTCATTAAACATTTTGATAAACCCATTTTTCGGTGTTTCACTCCCAATCAAAGAGATGTGGTAAGGAGAATTGGTAGTCAAACCTATGAGCCACATCCAAAACATTTTTTGGATTAACTCAAACATATTTTTTTTCTAAATTTCTAGAGATGTATCCTTAAGTTAAAGTTTTTCAAATATTTTTTGAAATGCTAAAGCCTTTATATGTCAAAATAAATCACATGCACTACTTTTTGTAGAGTACATATTGATTTCTCTAACCATTTTGATGTTTATCGATGTATATGTTTAGATTTGCATACTAGCAATGTTGTAGTACTATGACATGCATGCACCACCTACATCTTCAAGAGATTTCATATCAACAATTTTATGTGAAAGAGAGGATGGTCATTTATTCTACAAGAGATTATGCTTGGATGGAACATGTCAGCATTATGGTGGCTTGCAACATATACCAATTTGTGAACATATGGAAAGTACACATGTGGTTGGAATATAAACTAGTAGAATTTGGTAAGTATAAGATAGTGGCATACATGATAAAAGATGGTAAAGAAGAAAAAAGGTGTGATTTGGTTATTGAAAAGATTCCATTGTATCAGTTTAAGTCCATATTTTGAGAGACTATAGTGTATGAGTATGCAAGGCATACCCATAGAGCTTGATGGTTGGACTCACAAATCAAGTTATGCAAGGACACATTTCGACTTGATAGAATTGTTTCAGCTGTCAAATTTGTAGAGAACTACTATATACAACCACAACGTGAGGTGCAACCATAGTATTACAACTCCACATAGGTTGCTACATTTTTGCACATAACATTCTTCATACTAGTGACAATATAGAGGATGACAAAAATATTATAAGGGATTATCATTTTTATATTAGTGATGATCACACACATTCTACCTGGAGTTCATGCAAGATTGCTTTCATGTGTTCTACCATGATTTATTTAGAAGGGGAGTATCATTTCGTCAACATATCATGTGGTCGGATAATTGTGCATCACAATTCAAGAACTCACGAATGTTCTATTGGTTGAGCAGGATACATAATATTATAGGTGTTCAACATATGTGTGAAAGGTGGAAAATTTTTTTGGTTCCTCTCGTAGGGTTTAAGACCTAGAAAGAACAATTTTCACTATCTTTCACTCAAGAACAAACCCTTGAGATCTCAATGCAAAAGAGAAAGATATCTTACAAGAGGGTTGTTCTAGGGGCTAAATATGATCTAATGAGGGTTCACAACCAAGTTTAGACTTGGAAAGATAAATGAAATGCAAGATGCAACACTAAACCCTAATTCAATACAATAACCTATAAATGCAAGTAAAACAAAACAAAAAAGTAGGGAAATGAATGGTGTTCACCTGGAAATCTAGAAGTGATTGGAAGTAACTCTAAAACACTAGAAAATTTGACTTTTTGACCAATTGGGACTCATTCACCAATCTGGGTGAATCAGTCCCAGATCTGGATTTTTGTGCAAAAGCCTATTTTAGGAAAAAGGGTATCTGAATATGAAAATAGATCTGGAAAACACCTACAATGGGACTCATTCACCACTTGTGGAAAATCAATCTCATTCCACTTTTTCAAGAATTTAAAGTTCTGATATGCACTTCAACACCTACTCTTTCCTTCCAACTTGAATTATGGATCCAAATCTATGAAAACACCTACAAAACATAATATAAACTTGATTTGATCATGGGGGTTTTTCCTTGGTCAAACCCCTAGTTTGGTAATTAAACCTTTCTATGGAAATAATGAAATGTGCACGAAAACCCTAGCCTTAAGTGTGTCTAAGACTAGGAAATTTGAAACACAATGCAATCCTATTCTAAGATGTAAGAATATGATGCAAGAATGGAAATGTGAAGATGAATGACTCACTTGAAAAGATCTCTAATCTCCTTAAATGAGACTTAATGATTCTTGTACCTTTCTTAGGTTGAATGTAGAGTGATAATGGAAGATGGAATCACTTAGGAAACAAGTATTTAGGCTTGGCTTGATGGCTAGTTGCATCTCCCCAACCTAGAATCCATCATGATTCACCATAGGCAACCATGATCAACCCTTGACAATGCTACCTCTTGAATGAAAGTGAGCTTGAAGACCCACAAAAACACTTTAATGCTGCTCCAAGACTTCAACTTTACCTGCTTTTGAAACTTGAATGCTCTCATGAAATATTCTCAACACTTGTCTCTTGAATTTTCTCTTGAAAAATGCTTGCTCAAATTGCTTAGATGATAAAAATGGCTTAGAAACTTGCTTATATAGGTATTAACACCTAATTGGCTGTTATTTCATATCTCAAAGGCTGACATACACCAAAAATTTGAATTAAAATGGTGAATTTCCCACCTAAGGGGACTCATTCACCCAAGGTGGCGGATGAGTCCCACCTTAGCTTTTTAAGGTGGGTTTTCAAGATTTTCAGTGTTTTAAGTGATTTTGTCGAGTTTTTAGGTGAAATAAGCCTTCAAATCTTGAATAATGGGTCTCAAGGGCATATAAATGATGATTTTAAAGTGTAATTAATGCAAGGGTGCCAAAATAGGTCCAAATTAAGTGTGAAATTGCCTCACTTTTGAGAGCGTACAATTTTCTACACTACAACGTAGAACTTTTGTGAGGCCGATCATAGAAAGGGGGAGCATGATGGTGCATGAGCATGTACCAAAAGAGTCATAACATGAGAAGAGTTGAAGTATAAAGAAAATGCAAAGTTGAAAAATGTGAAATCAATCATCGAGTGGTGTAATGCTATAATGGGTCCATGTAATGAAGGTAAGTCTTTAGTTCATAGATTTTTTTGGTTGATAGATGATACTAACATTGCAAAATAGTAGGATTGTTGTACACTGAAAGGATCAAGTGAGCTACACTCTTTCAGAGATCTACTGTAGGATTATGGAGTATTCATATAGGGAAGATGGTATTCTTTTGTTCTTCTTGTACATATCAAGCTTGGAATGAGTGTAAATCAAAGGAGTGGGTTGATGAATGGTGCTTGCAAATTCTAAGCCCACTTGACACATATAAACTCTCCACTGCACTACAAATCACACAGATGGAATCAATAGCTAAATTTGATCACATATCAAATCTATTTCAACCAGGTAATATATCTACTTGCATAGTTTATGAAATTCCTAATTTTATCTTACTTTAAAGTGTTTTTATAATGTTGACTAAATTCATCTAATTTGATCCACATATCAATGTAGGGCATGTTTATGCAGTTATTGCACATGAATGCAATAAAGAGGTAACAAATTATTACTTGTGTGGTTGTGTTGAGGCTAAAAAGAATTAGAGGCCCCAATTATAGATGGATAAAGCATAGAATATCCTATAAGCTCAATGTTTTTTTTTTGTGGAAAATGGCTTAGAAGGTACCTAGTTAAGAAGTTTGATGTTTGGTTGTTTGAGGACTTTGACACACATTAGAAGATTATTCATTACTCAAACCTTGTCATGGAATTCAATGTTCTTTTGATCAAATATGGGTTAGACCTTTGAACAAGAACTTATGGAAGGTGTGTGAGTCTAACCATGAAGCAATACTTGACACAATAAAGAGTAGAGTAGACCCAGATGGTTCGTTGGATTGATTTGTAAGTATGTAAATTGAATTTGTAAAGTCATGCTATTGATCACTTTATTTTGGTTATTAAAATGTGTATCATTATCTTGTATTTTAACAACTATGGAAATGAGAAAAGAACATATTGTGAAGTTTCAATTTTTTAAATCACATTCTTTCATAGATCTATAACTCTTCAAGTCATTCTAACTCATATATCACAGTTGTGTTAGCTCTCAAAAACGCAAGCTGAATGCCTCAAGAGGTTGCCAATCTCTTGATACGCTTTAGGGTAACAGACAAGGTCAAATGAATTAAACCTTCTACTCTTCAGGTGCTGCCAGACCTAGGCAGGTGTACCTATCTGAATAGTGCAGACTTATCTTATGATTATCCTTCTGAAATGCTTTATCCACAATGGCAGATGATAGTGAACAAAATGAAACCAAACCTGATAGCAATTTGCAGATCTAAATCCTAAAATACTTAATTAACAGATATAAAGAAGCTGAATGAATTAAAATGATGAAATTATAGAGACCAGTGCCTTGTTGGGTATGCAGAGTCAAATGAAACAGAAGTGGGTAACTTATTCTAGTAGAAAATCAAATTGCAGGCATATGATATGTTCATAACTTGTATAAACAATGCAAGATTATGACTACTGAGCTCTTCTTTAATAATCCAAATGAATCTTCCTAATTACTGTGATCAATGAAAAGGATTTAATCCCTACTTGAGAGAACCAGTTAATTAATCACATAAATGTAGCAAATGTGCACAAATAAACTGAAAGTAAACTTGTTATTCCAATTTAAACATCCAAAAAATATCAAATTGGAGACAACTTCAGCAATACTTTCCAATAAGCTTAACATATAATTGATACTAAAATAACCTATCACACCAGCTGAATTTCATTGAAACCACCATTAAAAAACATGCACCATGGTCTCCAGAATGAGAACTTTATTCTACTGTGCCCATTCCTACTCTACTGTATTTTTCTAATCTAAAATCTTCTCCCCCTTCTATTACAATTGGGGTGTATATTTATACACCAGCAATTCAAAAAAAAAATATGTTGAGATCACATGTCGGCCAGAATCCATATCGATCAACTGTTACAATCGGGCCCAATCATGTCAGCCCAGCACTTTGAAATTATGTTTAAATCGCCAACCAATCACCAAGATATGCCTGAAGGTATGCCGAAGGCAAAATAATGCTTATCGCTCCCTACCAGTGTTCCCCTGCATCACATTCGTCGTGACCAAGCATATCTCTCGCCGATGAAATCCTTTCATTTTGTTCATAGTCGCTATAACTCAATAGTATCAGAGAGATCTCATGTAGACTTTATCCTGTTTCACCGAAAGTCATCATTTACCCTAGGTCACCGTAGCACCTTGCTTGTTACACCGAGGTCAAAGGATATTCTTCTGATTCTTTAAGCTTCACTGTGACCACACAACATCGGTGAGACTCAATAGCGAATTAACTAAGTTCCACCGAAAGCCTCGAGCCACAATATATCGCCAAGTCACAAATGATTTTACACCGACAGAAAACACCCGCCTCATGTTTGTCGTTGTAGCCCATCACACTCGAGGAGATGTCATATAGAGATTTCATGCTATACCAAGAACCTTTATTCACCCGTATCGCTGTAACCATGTGATATCGAGGGGACCCTATGCCGAACACTTTAAGTTTCACTGAAGGTCATCCCGCCAGCCTCCATTGCCAAAACAAGAGTGAACTCTCGCCGAAAGTCACTTGGAGGAAAGCTTTGCATTGTTGGTGAGACAAATAAAACTTGCCCAGACCTCTTGCTACAAACACATGCCTTTGCCGATAAAGTCCACAAATGTTTCATTGGTGAGACCCTGCTGCATTCGTCAAGACCTACTCTGAATCCAACATAGTCTCACCGAAAGAAAATTCAAAGAGAAACCATGTGTAAGGTCGGAGAGACCGAAGGTCACTCGCCAAGACCTTACAACGATAGCCTCATCTCCCACCGAGCTACCCCTTCACCTATCGGTCAGTGTGACAAAATGATATCGCCAAGAGCCTGCACCGATACTACCAAGCTCTTGCCGAAGACCTCCATATGCACAAGTCGGGGAGACAGACTGAGTTCGATAAGACACTGCCTCGAAAGCCATAACATATGCCGATAAACATCTCCATGGTCGCTGAAATAACATGGATGCAATGCCGATAACCACCAATAGACAAATGCCAGTCGCCACAACAAAGAACATGTCACGCCGATACACCTGAAACAAAATATTTTAGCAGAAAAAACACAATTGAGTCGAGGAGACCCAAACCAACTCATGCCAATATGGACCAAAGTGTGGAAAATGTAGACATGGATGAATTCTATGGGGCAATAAGGGAAAAATATAGATGAAAAATGCATATTGTAGGACCAAATCAAGAAATTTATGATTGAAGTCATATGTAAAATTATCATATTTTACAGTTCCAACAAGTTGATAGTTAGACTATATTAGTGTTTGAAAGAGTATTAGTGTTTCTTTCTTTCCTAGGTCACATTAGAGTATATTAGTGTACGCTTCTCAACACATGATTATCCACTATATGCATATTACTATGCATAAGAAATAGCATATCCTTCACTTGGTCATGCTTTATCTACCCTTTGACTGCTATCCTAGTTTCACCATGGTGATTGCATTGATTTCATTCTACCTACCACCTATCATCTTCCTTGTTTTCCTTCCTTGTCTCATGGCATTTGATGCTTGGACATTTGTCTTAGTGATACAATTGTTGTCCTCCTTTAAAGAAACCCTCCTTTAGCCCTTTGAATTTTGTCCTCCTTGACCAATATACTTGAATACTTAGTGATACATAATTAGGGTATTAGTATATATAAGGTGTAGGGTGGTCACACAATAGTGGTTTACACTTTCTCAAACATTTTGATTTTTGTTGAAATCACATATTTTTAGAAAATATAATTATTTAAGCCTTCAAAAGTTCTATTTAAAGGATTCTAATTGAATAGGGTTTGATCAAACCACCTTATATCAAAACCCCTTGGATAGAACCCCGCTAGTTTAAAACCATAACTATAACGAAGTCTCCTTTACACCTATCAAAATGCTAATAAAAAAAGGGTTTTGATTTACCTTTTGGGGGACCAAATGAATTCATTTAAAATTTATTTTTTGTAAGTATATAGTCATTATTATAAGCTTCCCAAAAAGTATAATTTTAAATATATTTAATTTGATTATTATATTTATTTTGTATTTCTTGTTAATGTAGGCTTTTCACCGAAAATCAAGCTCTCTATTTTGCACATGTGGAAAAATAGTAGATTATCAAAAAAAATGAAAAATATCAGTGCACAAGATATTTATGTCCTTGATCCAACAAAAAAAAATGAAGTTCGATACACACAAAAAAACTTGTGTTAGCGAGTAAATCATGTTTGAATTGTAACTAGTTTGACTTTGAAACTTAATTAAGAAAAAAATATTCAATGAAATTTTATGAAACCAATTCTATGCATTAGATGCCATAGTTACAAATCTAAATTAAAAAATAATAGAATTTTATCCTTCATAGAAAAAAATTTATGTGTTAGCCAGTAACGTCGCTCTTTAAAAATGGTGTTTACTGTTAAAAACTAGTTTTTAAAGGAGATGGAAAAAGAAGTGCAATATGATTCCAAAAATTTTGAAAAATATATATTTAGAATCTATAAACAAAATGTTACAAATCACTAGTATGCATCATCTTCAAATTCCTCATGGTTTAGTCACTATAGGTGCGAAAAGTGAAGATTTAGTTAAAAAAATCAGTTCAATGTCTAGTTTGACCAAAAATTGTAAACCAATATTGGGATCACCCTATAGTTTTCTATAGATCTATTCATTTCTTAAATATATCTTGATATGTCAAATAATAAGTGCAATAGGTACATTGGACTATGTTTATTGAAGTTAGGGATCCATATTTCATTCAATCATGATAGTTGAGGTTGTGATTATGTTGTTCCTTCTCTATCTAAATCTAGAATCAACAACCTTATGCCCAAAAATATTGCAGGAAAAATAGTAACCTTGAAAGGATTGATTAAACCTGTTAGGAGCATGTTTTTTCTTGATGGAGTACTTGTGAAGCCTTTCTACTTCTGGTCAAAACTAGCTCCACATTCTTTCTTTCCATTATGAATATTCATTGTATCTTTGGAGGAATTATTCTTATAGTCTTCAGAGTAGACTCTCACTTCTTTTATTTTAGTACATTTTCATTTGATTTTGAACTATTTGGATCATACTTCTTTTCTTTGTCAATTTTTTGCTTTTCTCTTTTCAAGGCATTCCTTAGGATGGTATTTTCTTCTTTAAGCTTTGAATATTCAACAATCTTATCTTTGAGTTTGATATTCAAGAAATCTTAAGTCCTCTTGCCTTATTCAACCTTTATTTTCAAATGAAAGATCACACCTTCTACCTCTTTTAGTTTTATTTCATAGTTTTTTCCTTCTTTTACTTGAATTCTTAGTTTTTAGATTCCTCTTTTGATTTTGAAAGCAAGCTTTCATATTTCTTATTTATACCTCTTGCTTCATTCAGGTCTTCCAATTTAGATCAAAATTTTCCTTTAAAGTTGATCCCCCATTCATCTGAATTAAAGTCCCAACCTTCAGGTTCCATAGATTCCAAATCCATATTGGAGAAAAATATGTCTTCATTAGTTAAGGGGATTGACTCCTTACATATATATCAACATTATCATTTTTATTAGTAGTATTGAAAGCCATAAGAGAGTTTCATCATTTGAATCATTCTCCTCATCTTTAGAGAAACCACTGCACTCTTTGGAAAATAGACCTTTCTTGACTTTATCTCTTTTATTGATGTCATTTGATTCTTTATTTAAGGGCATTTAGATGTAAAATAACCCATTCTTCCATAGTTGAAACATTTAAAAGGTAACTTACCTTTGTAGTTTCCAATACCTTTATTTTTGTCTTCTCACAAAGTTTGCTTCCACTTCATCAAGTTCGTCAATTTTATTAATAACTTCATCTTCAATCCTTTTGTTAGCTTTTAATGCAACTTCTTTCTTTGGAACATATTGACCAAACTCTCTCATCTCAAAGATAGTAAGAGTACCAAAAATTTCATCAACTAAATACTAATCCAAATCTTTAGATGAACTTCAATGGCAGATGCTTTGTGATTATAAGATTTTGGGAGAGATCTCAAAACTTTCTTTATAATTTCACTTTATTTTACTTCACCAATTCCAATGATCCTAGAGATAATTTCTTGTACCTAGAGAATATAACTTGTAATGTCTTCATCTTCAGTCATCCATAGAATCTCAAATATGCTCTTGACGATCTACATCTTAGCTTGCTTCACTTTAGAATCTCCTTCATAGATGCTACTAAGCTTCTCCCAAGAATCTTTGGTAGAACTACAACTTATCACCTTCAATAATTCAAAATTGACTAATCCAAACAAAATAGCATTCTTGGCTTTAGCATTACACTCATATAATCTAATTTCAACTAGATTTGCAATAGGATTGGTAGGAACAGTATAACCACTTTTGACTAATTGCAAGAAAACAAACCTTAGAGAGTTTAGGTGTCCTTCCATTCTTAATTTCCAATAGGAGTAATTAGTCCCATAAATCCTAAGACCTTCATATGAAGGTCATCGTGTGTCATCCCAGATCTTTTCCTCAAGCTATTAAGATTCTATAGAGGAAATTGCTTCTGATACCAATTATTGAACACTTTCAGAGACTTAGAGGTGGGGGTGAATTAGTCTACACAAAACTTAACCCCTTCTAGAACTTGAAACTTTCAACACAACTCAAACTCCTTTAGCAGATAAAGATAGAACTTTAAGCAAAGCAGAAACATAGAAGAATATAGAAATTTGAATCTTTAACACCTTTAGAAAACTTTATGAATAAAAGATATAGCAATTTTCATATCAACAACAAAGAGAAAGAGATGGAGAACACACACATGCACAAAGAGACACCAGATTTATTCAAAAAACCTGATGAGGGAAAAACCACGGTGAGAGTTAACTCACAATATAAGGCTCACTACCAAAAGACTTGCAAGAAGGATCACTGCCTTAGAGAAAGATACAAAAGGACTTGCAGCATTGAAATACCAACCAACTCTAGGAGCAAGATATAGAGGACCTAATGAGATTCACTATCTTAGAGTAGGATACAAAAGATATATAAGAGAATTACAAAGCTCTCCAACACAACTCTTTATTAATTTAGGAATTCAAGCATAATTTATCTTTCCATTCACATTCTTTAGCACTATCTTTGTTGGATATTCAATACACCTTACTCAAACACTTTTTTACACTTGTAAACTTCTCAATCTAGTTAAATATAGAATGATATTGCACTTATATACATCACAACACTTTGATTCTTTAATTAGCTCGAACAAGAAGAGAATAAACAATGAATTCCACTAGTTGGTCACCAAAGCATGACGCAGTTCTATCTTGAGGATAGAGAAGACCAAAAAAATATTAACACTTCTTTCAATTTGACCTAAAATGATTGAGACATATGTCCGCATAAACCTAGGTTGACATGTTAAGTGAACATGTGGATGAGACAATGAAGCACATAACCAATCGACCCATAAACACTCTTATTAAATGTACATGATACAATCCTAAACAAGATAGGTCAAGAACCAGATCTATCATGATGTGCATCTTCTATTTCTGGCACAACCCCCCAAGCACACAAACCAAGCAAAGGAACAAGCCCTATCAACCCGATATCCATAAAAGATCAAGAAAGAAAACTGAAGATGGAATGCAACACCAAAGTGAACAATTAGCAATGTGCAAATCACATAGGGATGTTCCTTGCAAATCCTAGATTACTTCCATACACTTCTTTCATATTGTCATGTCATCAGTAGCCATCATAGAGAAAAAGGGTAGAGATAACTCAATTCAAGAAACATAGAATACATAACCTAGGATGATGTAACATTTGTAGAATGGATTGTGAAATTGAAAACCATATGAGATTGGAACTAATACATTACATAGACATTGTGAAAACATTTAGCAAGCCACAAGAGTAGAGACATCAATTAGCAGAGAAATGTAGAGCATTTTCCAGACCAGTCCAATCAACTAGCACACTGCCAACCTATTGAAATTCACTGGAACCTCCTTGATAACACACATGACCTAAAAAGATAGGAGTGAAATGTACAAAAAGTACTAACATTGAATACCAAACTACAAGAACAAAACTACAATAGTGAAGGAATGCATATGTAGCATTCACCCATATAGACTTCAATGTAGCTTCCTGAACTAGAAACATTTAAGCAACTTGCGAAGACTAGAACTTATTTTTAGCAACACATACACTATCAGGAATATCAGAAGAGAGAAAGAGACAAATTGTAGACCTTCAACAACATCTCTCCAACATTATTCATGCTTCTAATACTCATCTTAATGTGTTATCATGAAAACAACTCTACTACTAGAAATAATACATTATATGAACATCAACGATAATATTTCTTTGATAAGGTATGACCTCCAACTATGAAATTCTTCAACTCTTCTCTTCTTTGATAAGGCATGAAATCCAACCATGAACTTATTCAATTATTCTCTTCTTTTATGAGGCATGACATGCAACCACAAACTTCTTCAATTCTTCTCTTCTTTAATAAGGCATGATATCCAACCATGAACTTCTTCAACTCTTCTCTTCTTTGATAAGGCATGGCATCCAACCATGAAATTCTTCAATTCTTCTCTTCTTTGATGAGGCATGACATCCAACCAAAATTATCCCAAACAGAATATGCCAAGGACTAACAACATGTTACTTAAAGATGCCAACAATCTCCATCAATGACACTGCAACCATTAGTGTTGACATCAATGAAAATAATTGTGAACAAAGTGCTCACAATAGCCATAACAAGAGAATTCCACAAATCAGGTAAAGAACAAAACAAGATATGAAATATCTCCTCTTCTTCCATTTTTACATCTATTGATAAAAACTAAACAACCAAAATATTGAATATTTTCAAGTGGTCTAGAATTTTTCCACCCTCTTCCATTCTCAAAGTAAAATTTCTTCCTTAATAAAATCTTGTTGATTAAACATTTGGATTGATATATCTCTCAAAGTTTCTTCCATAGTTTCTATGCAAAGGTCTTCATAGACATTGATTAAAATAGAGTCTTCTAAGCACAATATAATTAGACATTTGGATTTATAGTCCATAACATCATATTGAGCAACCAAAGTAGTGTCTGGAAGCCTTGAAATATTATCATCAACATCCCATAGATCTCGATCTATTAATGGATCTCCATCTTCATCTTCCACATCTCAAAATGGTTAATAGAAAATTTCTCTAGCTCTATTCTCCCTCATGAATTTTCTATTTGGAAATTCCTACAACAAGATCACCTAATATCTTTTGCACAAGCTTCCACTCAAAACTAGATTAGTTCAAGACCCCAACAACCCACAACAAAAGCCAAAGGTGATTGAGAGCTCTGATACCACTTATAAGAGAGTTAATATAGTAGAACAACTTCCTACACTAGTCTTGAGAGTAGGGTTATGCAAAAAGTTAGATCTTCATAATATTGAAAAACTTAAACAAAATAAACAGAAATATTATGTATACAACAACATAGTGATTTACGCAGGGAAAGCTCTTTTAGGAGAAAAAACCAAAGTCCAAAAGCTACCCAATATATTATTTTGAAATCAGCAAGATTAAATATTCTTGTAGAGAAAGCTTTTGATAGGATTATCACCAACTACATATTTAGAGGCATCTCAACAACTATCAAACTCTCACACACAATACAATAGTGAAATACACAACTAAAATACAATGCCCTCATAAATTAGGGTTTCTTTATAGGGAAAAGAAAATCCTAATCTCTACTATTAGATCTATGACCTAATGATGAACAATTCAAATTTACAATGATAAAATATATATAATACATGGCTTTCAAGGGTGTTTCCCATGAAAACTTGTTGAGGTGTAAGGCTCTCAGACTCTATAGAGGGGTGGGCCCCTACAATCAAATATATTGACCTATTATAATTGCAAGGTCGAGAGGCTATTTTTCCTAAAACTTTTAGTATTTCTACCTCCATAACAACCAAGATTTTGATGTATATTGAAAAGCATGTAAACAATGCAATGGAAATTTATATGACAAAAAGATAAAAGTAGCTTAATAATAAGAGTTTAACACTTGATGCATTCAAATTTTAATATGAGAGAAAATATAGTGACAAAAAAGAATAACACCACCTTGAAGCTTTAAATAATCCTCAAAAATGATTTGTTGCCTCAAGAATGCTGCTAAGAACAAGAGATAATGACATGCAATGTGAGTAGTAGCTTGTTATGCTTTCAATGGTGAACAATATTACTGAGCTTCAAAATTTGCTTCAATTACATTATGTGTGAGAATGAACTTTAGATAGTGTGAAAAATAAAAAGGATCCCTTTTTCCAAAACGAGTCAAGTTAATTTTGTTTCACAACTATATTCAGGGTCGTTACATGTTGAAAAATATGTCGAAAGGTAATACTCCAATGACCACTAGAATCACAAATTTTCATAGGACACTAGCATGTCATGTAGAAATATATGTGAAATGCTCCCATCTAGAAGAATTCAAACACAAAAAGACATGGAATAGTATGTAATTAATAAAAATGAATGATTCAAGTGTTAATATTTTGAAATTAAATGATTTATATCATAGGGCTAAAAAGAGGGTGTTGTGCAAAGTGAAATTGCAAGGATATGCAATTTATGACACCATAGTTACCATACTAAAATTGTGCTTCAAGGTCTTATTTTTGATAATACACCCAAATGGTTAGGGAAACTTATTTTAGTTGAGTATTTTTATTCTAAGACATAGCCCCCTCTAAAATTATGCTTGATATTTGGTTCCAAACTATGTAGAAGCATGTGGAGTCAAGATCAAAACCATCAAAGAAAATAACTAAGAGTGAATTTCCTTCTTTATTTTAGAAGAAACAAGATTGTACATCTATATCAAACTATGTCAATGGTTTTCAAAATACCATTACTTGTTTTATATTTATGGATTCAATAATTAATAGTAACTAAAAGGATACGATTAAAAATCCCATCAAGATTAAATTTCCTAGTTTCTCTGAACCTTTTTTTGGCATATTTTGATTATTTTTCTAAACACAATTAGGTTATTTTACTTTAAAGACCTCTAGGAGCACTCTCCAAGGTTTACTAGAGCTTGAAGTAAAGGGAAGTTTTCTAATCCTATCAGTTGGTCCTAAACTACCTCTTGTCCAATTATAAGTTTCAATTGACTACTCTTACATTAACATCCTCCAATCTAATTAATTTGCACATTAATGCTTTCATATAAACAGATCAAATCATTAACATATATTTAACCTATGATAAATTTATTTTATATTCATATATTCCTAAAAATGCATATTCTATTTTAATGAGCCTTTTCTTTCTAATAAATTATTCACTTGTTAAAACAAAAAAAAACTATTTGAAAGATCAATATTTTGTCACTTTAAATTGATATATATATATATATATATGTATATATCTCATTTGAATATTTATTGTCGGATGAGAAAGAACCAAATATATTGTGATATTGTTATCAGGATTCAACCGTGTAGTTTTATAAGCCAAACTCATTGACTCATGTTTCATGAGTAGTGGTTCAAAGAACCCATCTCTCATGATAATAAATGGTCCACTTAGCACTCATTGCATCTATTTGATGCTCATAGAGGTGAAGTACTCGTTCCCGGAAGGTCACCCATCCCAGTACTACTAATACCGCCTACTTATCAACCAAATATATATAAAGTCTTACATTTCATTTTTTTTTTAAATCTTCAATCCCAACTTGATTAACATATAAAATGTATATATAAATTTTATTGGAAAGCTGAGTTGGAAATTTTGTCTAGATTAATTGTACACATGAAAAAAGAACAGTGCATATATATATAGAGAGAGAGAGAGAGAATGAGGAAATGGTACGCTCAAGTCATCACTTGTGCGTCATCTCTATTTCTGAAAATGGAAGATGTTAACCAAGTTCAAATATTTACAACAATTTCATTATTTATAGCCACTATTTGATCCATAAACTATTTGTCTACTTTTAAAATTTAAGGTGATTCATCTTAAGTGAAACGTTGCAGAAACTATTTGTCTCATAACTTGTTTAAATGTTTCCACGAGCAAATCAATGTTTATGTACCTACATATAACTTACATAGGATTCATGTATCCAACCTAAAAGAAAAAATCTATTCAAATCTTAATCAAAAGCATACCTAAAAATAAAAGAGAAAAAATCTCATAATACTAAAATATTCAAATTTTATAATATTAGAATAATTGCTGAAATCAATGGCCTACACTTTAAGGAAATAATCTAACGTTTGTTTATTTAAATTATATATATTAAAAAAATAAACAAATTTTGTAATGGGCCAACTCTTGTTGTGCCCCCCATTAATGGGGCATGGGTCCCTTGCAGTGATTATAGCTCACATAGGGAGCCCCCATGAAATTAAAGCCTTGCCTTTACATGTATAGGGGAGAGGGGCTCATAATGGAGCAAGGTCCAATAGTGGGGATAGAAGTGGTCCTCAATGGGCTCCATAGTGGAGCACTTTAATATCCAATTGCAAAACACTTTTTATCCATAAAGTACTCAAAGTGACAAATCATGTGATGCCACATTAGCGCACCAATAAAACATGACTTAGTGCACCACTATCGGTCTCACTTTTGTTTGGGGTCTTTTTGGATACCTCAACAAAAAGTGATGTGGCATCATATTTGATGATGTGGCTCTAAAATGAAATATAAAAGCACAGGAGTTGCCAAATAAACTATTGCATAGAATTGGTAGTGATTTGAAATTTCCACGTAGGATTTTGAGAAACGTGAAGTTAAGGTGCTCCACTATGGGCCTCTCTCCCCTATATGCCTTAAAAAATGTTTTGTTTTCTTGTATTTGAAATGTCTGCTCTTCTTGTTGTCTCTTTTAATAGTATCATTGTTGCTTCATTGTATCCTAGAGGATTCTAGCTAGCATTTTGTTTTTCCATCAGAAATAAATAGATTTGGACTTTCCCTTCATTGTAAGGATTTATATTTGATTATATCATTTATATTTTTAATTTTATAGTTTTAGTTT
>VDFB02353493.1:350062781-350120148 GCA_007258455.2 Sequoia sempervirens
CTCCGACCTTATCCCACTCTCTCAGGTTACTCTCTCACACACTAAGTCCATCTATCTCTCTCCCCTATACCCTTATAACCCTTGACCCTTAAACCCTCTACCATATACCCTAAACCTTAAAGTTTAACCCTTAAACCTTCTACCATATACCATTAATCCTTAGGTCTATGTGTACACAAATCAGATATCCGATTTGAAACGGATATCCGATTTGAAATGGATATCCGATTTCTAGACCATTACTTTAAAACAACAACAAAATATGCTTTTTACAAATCAGATATCCGATTTGAAACGGATATCCGATTTGTAAAAATCATATATATACAACTATTTTCATTGTGTTAAAGTTATAGTCTACAAATCGGATATCCGTTTCAAATCGGATATCAGTTTCAAATCAGATATCCGATTTGGAAAACTAGGATTAGTGTTTGCTTTGGTGGTGTGTACTAACACCCGAGCCTAAAAAAATTCAACACTATATTTTTGTGTTTTTGGGTCGATGAAAGACGTGTTTTTTTCCTCATTGCCACTTTTTGGCATACCATGATCCTGCACATACCCTTTTAAATGTTTCAACTATGGAAGAATGGGTTATTTTACATCTAAATGCCCTTAAATAAAGAATCAGATGACATCAATAAAAGAGATAAACTCAAGAAAGGTCTATTTTCCAAAGAGTGCAGTGGTTTCTCTAAAGATGAGGAGAATGATTCAAATGATGAAACTCTGTTATGGATTTCAATACTACTAATAAAAATGATAATGTTGATATATGTAAGGAGTCAATCTCCTTAACTAATGAAGACATATTTTTCTCCGATATGGATTTGGAATCTATGGAACCTTAAGGTTGGGACTTTAATTCAAATGAATGGGGGATCAACTTTAAAGGAAAACTTCGGTCCAAATTGGAAGACCTGAATGAAGCAAGATGCATAAATCAGAAATATGAAAGCTTGCTTTCAAAATCAAAAGAGAAATTTGAAAAACTAAGAATTCAAGTAAAAGAAGGAAAAAATAATGAAATAAAACTAAAAGAGGTAGAAGGTGTTATCTTTGATTTGAAAATAAAGGTTGAATAAGGCAAGAGGACTTAAGATTTCTTGAATATCAAACTCAGAGATAAGACTGTTGAATATTCAAAGCTTGAAGAAGAAAATACCATCCCAAGGAATGCCTTGAAAAGAGAAAAGCAAAAAAAATGACAAAGAAAAGAAGTATGATCCAAATAGTTCAAAATCAAATGAAAATGTACTAAAATAAAACAAGTGAGAGTCTACTCAGAAGACTCTAAGAAGAATGCCTCTAGAGATACAAGGAATATTCATAATGGAAAGAAAGAATGTGGAGCTAGTTTTGACCATAAGTAGAAAGGCTTCACAAGTACTCTAGATTAAAAAAAAAAAACATGTTCCTAACAGGTTTAATCAATCCTTTCAAGGTTACTGTTTTTCTCACAATATTTTTGGGCATAAGGTTGTTATTTCTAGATTTAGATAGAGAAGGAACAACATAATCACAACCTCAACTATCATGATTGAATGAAATATGGATCCCTAACTTTAATAAACATAGTCCAATGTACCTATTGCACTTATTATTTGACATATCAAGATATATTTAAGAAACAAATAGATCTATAGAAAACTAGAGGGTGATCCCAATATTGGTTTACAATTTTTGGCCAAACTGGATATTGAACTAATTTTTTTTTAACTAAATCTTCACTTTTCACACCTATAGCGGCTAAACCATGAGGAATTTGAAGATGATGCATACTAGTGATTTGTGAATTTTTTTTTGTAGATTCTAAATATATTTTTGGGTATGTGCAGGATCATGATGGGCCAAAAAGTGGCAATATGATGGGTATGTGGTTGATGACATTTTTTTACCCAAAATTGATGAAACGAAAAGGGTTTTTAAAGGAGATTCTCAACTTTCCACCAATATAAATTACGCTTTAATTTTAATTTAATAAGTAATTATTATTCATATTTTCTATTCAAATTACGACTAAAGTCCTGATTGATAGACTAATTGAAAAACATCTATAGCTTTCAAATGGTATCACATTTTTGAATCCAAAACATGCATCACATTCTATGCTTCAGACTATAGGATTAAAAAATAAAATTGAATTTCATGAATTTTCACCAAGTTAAGGTGGTCGACATACAAGTTTTTATATTTTTAAAAGTTGTAATAAAAATTCATAATTAATTATTTACTTAGAAAAAATTACAAAAAATATGCATCACATCGGGACATGAGTCCGCTACTTATATCTAAAATATTATAAAAAAATATTATCATTTTATTGTGGTTAGGGTGGTCAGACAGACACCTACTTCTTATTTTTCCCCTAAAATTTAAGTATTACTGCATTGAAATTTCAAATTTTCACCAAATAGATTTTTTTCTTTAAACAAACCTAGTATTATAGAAACTAAATTCAATTTTCTACAAATTCTATTCTTACATATTTTTGATATAATGTAGATAACTTATTCAAATTTTTATGTCAAGTTGCCTAACTTTGATTTTTTAGCCACTTAAAGGCCTATTTTTTCCATGATGATCCTACACATACCCTTTTCTCAAAAAAAATGGAATCAGATTGCACTTCTTTTTCCATCTCCTTCAAAAACTAGTTTTTAATAGTAATCACCATTTTTAAAGAGCGATGTTACTGGCTAACACAACTTTTTTTCTATGAAGGATAAAATTCTATTTTTTTAAATTTAGATTTGTAACTATGACATCTAATGCATAGAATTGGTTTCATAATATTTCATTGAATATTTTTTTTCTTAATTAAGTTTCAAAGTCAACCCAGTTACAATTCAAACATGATTTACTGGCTAAAACATTTTTTTTTTGTATGTATCGAACTTCATTTTTTTTGTTGGATCAGGGACATCAATATCTAGTGCACTAATATTTTTCAATTTTTTTTTATATTCTGCTATTTTTCCACGTGCAAAATAGAGAGCTTGATTTTCAGTGAAAAACCTACATTCACAAGAAATAAAAATAAATATAATAATCAAATTAAATATATTTAAAATTATACTTTTTGGGAAGCTTATAATAACGACTATATACTTACAAAAAATAAATTTTAAATGAATTCATTTGGTTCCCCAAAAGGTAAATCAAACTTGTTTTTTATCAGCATTTTGATAGGTGTAAAGGAGACTCTGTTATAGGTATGGTTTAAAACTAATGGGGTTCTATCCAAGGGGGTTTGATCTAAGGTGGTTTGATGAAACCCTGTTCAATTAGAATCCTTTAAATATAACTTTTCAAGGCTTAAATCATTATATTTTCTAAAAATATGTGATTTCAACAAAAATAAAAATGCCCCAAAAAGTGTAAACTACTATTGTGGGATCACCCTACACCTTATATATACTAATACCCTCATTATGTATCACTAAGCATTCAAGTATATTGGTCAAGGAGGACAAAATTCAAAGGGATAGAGGAGGGTTTCTTTAAAAGAGGACAACAATTGTATCACTAAGACAAATGTCTAAGCATCAGAGGCCATGAGACAAGGAAGGGCAACAAGGAAGATGATAGGTGGTAGGGAGAATGAAATCAATGCAATCACCATGGTGAAACTAGGATAGCAATCAAAGGGTAGATAAAGCATGACCAAGTGAAGGCTATGCTATTTCTTATGCATAGTAATATGCATATAGTGGATAATCATGTGTTGAGAAGGGTACACTAATATACTCTAATGTGACCTAGGAAAGAAAGAAACATTAGAATAATCTTTCAAACACTAATATACTCTAACTATCAACTGTGATATATGAGTTAGAATGACTTGAAGAGTTATACATCTACGAAAGAATGTGATTTACAAAATTGAAACTTTACAATATATGTTCTTTTCTCATTTCCATAGTTGTTAGAACACAAGATAATGATACACATTTTAATAACCAAAATAAAGTGATCAATAGCATGACTTTACAAATTTAATTTACATACTTAAAAATCAATCCAATGAACCATCTGGGTCTATTCTACTCTTTATTGTGTCAAGTATTGCTTCATGGTAAGACTCACACACCTTCCATAAGTTCTTGTTCAAAGGTCTAACCCATATTTGATCAAAAGAACATTGAATTCCATGACAAGGTTTTAGTAATGAATAATCTTCTGATGTGTGTCAAAGTCCTCAAACAACCAAACATCAAACTTGTTAACTAGGTACCTTCTAAGCCATTTTCACAAAAAAAAAAAACATCGAGCTTATAGGATATTCTATGCTTTATCCATCTATAATTGAGGCCTCTAATTCTTTTTAGCCTCAACACAACCACACAAGTAATAATTTGTTACCTCTTTATTTCCTTCATGTGCAATAGCTGCATAAACATGCCCTACATTGATATGTGCATCCAATTAGATGAATTTAGTCAACATTATAAAAACACTAAAAAGTAAGATAAAATTAGGAATTTCATAAACTATGCAAGTAGATATATTACTTGGCTGAAATAGATTTGATATGTGATCAAAGTTAGCTATTGATTCCATCTGTGTGATTTGTAGTGTATTGGAGAGTTTATATGTGTCAATTGGGCTTAGAATTTGTAAGCACCATTCATCAACCTACTTCTTTGATTTACACTCATTCCAAGCTTGATATGTACAAGAACAAAAGAATACCATCTTCCCTATATGAATACTCCATAATCCTACAATAGATCTCTGAAAGAGTGTAGCTCACTTGATCCTTTCAATGTACAACAATCCTAATATTTTGCAATGTTAGTATCATCTATCAACCAAAAAAATCTATGAACTAAAGACTTACCTTCATTACATGGACCCATTTTAGCATTACACCACTCAATGATTGATTTCACATTTTTCAACTTTTCATTTTATTTATACTTCAACTCTTCTCATGTTATGACTCTTTTGGTACATGCTCATGCACCATCATGCTCCCCCTTTCCATGCCTGACCTCACAAAAGTTCTACATTGTAGTGTAGAAAATTGTATGCTCTCAAAAGTGAGACAATTTCACACTTAATTTGGACCTATTTTGGCACCCTTGCATTAATTACCCTTTAAAATCATCATTTATAGGCCCCTAAGACCCATTATTTCAGATCTCAAGGCTTATTTCACCTAAAAACTCGATAAATCACTTAAAACACCGAAAATCCTAAAAACCCACCTCAAAAAGCTAAGGTGGGACTCATCAGCCACCTTGGGTGAATGAGTCCCCTTAGGTGGGACCCATTCGTGAAGGGTGGCGAATGAGTCCCATTTGGGGTCTTTTTCAATTTTGAGTGGGAAATTCACCATTTTAATTCAAATTTTTGGTGGATGTCGGCCTTTGAGATTTGAAATAATGACCAATTAGGTGTTAATTCCTATATAAGCAAGTTTCTAAGCCATTTTTATCATCTAAGAAATTCTAGCAAGCATTTTTCAAGAGAAAATTCAAGAGACAAGTGTTGAAAATATTTCACAAGAGCATTCAAGTTTCAAAAGCAAGTAAAGTTGAAGTCTTGGAGCAACATTAAAGTGTCTTTGTAGGTCTTCAAGCTCACTTTCATTCAAGATCTAACATTGTCAAGGGTTGATCATGGTTGCCTATGGTGAATCATATTGGATTCTAGGTTGGGGAGATGCAACTAGCCATCAAGCCAATCCTAAATACTTATTTCCTAAGTGATTCCATCTTCCATTATCACTCTACATTCGACCTAAGAAAGGTACAAGAATAATTAAGGCTCATTTAAGGAGATTAGAGATCTCCTCAAGTGATTCATTCATCTTCACATTTCCATTCTTGCATCATATTCTTACATCTTAGAATAGGATTGCATTGTGTTTCAAATTTCCTAGTCTTAGACACACTTAAGGCTAGGGTTTTCATGCACATTTCATTATTTCCACTAAAAGGTTTAATTACCAAACTAGGGGTTTGACCAAGGCAAACCCCCCATTATCAAATCAAGTTTATATTTTGTTTTGCAGGTGTTTTCATATATTTGGATCCAAAATTCAAGTTGGAAGGAAACAATAGGTGTTGAAGTGTAGATCAAAACTTTAAATTCTTGAAAAAGTGGAATGAGACTGATTTTCCACAAGTGGCAAATGAGTCCCATTGTAGGTTTTTTCTAGATCTATTTCCATATTTAGATACCCTTTTTCCTAAAACAAGCTTTTGCACAGAAATTCAGATCTGGGACTGATTCACCCAGATTGGTGAATGAGTCTCAATTGGTCAAAAAGTCAAATTTTCTAGTATTTCAGAGTTACTTCTAGTCACTTCTAGGTTTCTAGGTGCACACCATTCATTTCCTTTCTTTTTTGTTTTGTTTTACTTGCATTTATAGGTCATTTTATAGGTTATTGTATTGAATTATGGTTTAGTGTTGCATCTTGCATTTCATTTATCTTTCCAAGTCTAAAATTGGTGGTGAACCCCTCATTAGATCATATTCAACCCCTAGAACAACCCTCTTGCAAGATATCTTTCTCTTTTGCATTGAGATCTCAAGGGTTTGTTCTTGAGTGAAAGATAGTGAAAATTGTTCTTTCTAGGTCTTAAACCCTAAGAGAGGAACCAAAACAATTTTCCACCTTTCACACATATGTTGAACACCTGTAATATTATGTATCCTGCTCAACCAATAGAACATTCATGAGTTCTTGAATTGTGATGCACAATTATTCGACCATATGATATGTTAATGAAATGATATTCCCCTTCTAAATAAATCATGGTAGAACACATAAAAGCAACCTTGCATGAACTCTAGATAGAATGTGTGTGATCATCACTAATATAAAAATGATAATCCCTTATGATATTTTTGTCATCCTCTATATTGTCACTAGTATCAAGAATGTTATTAGTACAAATGTAGCGACCTATGCGGAGTTGTAATACTATGGTTGCACCTCACATTGTGCTTGTATATAGTAGTTTTGTACAAATTCGACAGCTGAAACAATTCTATCAAGTCAAAATGTGTCCTTGCATAACTTGATTTTTGATTCCAACCATCAAGCTCTATGGGTATGCCTTCCATACTCATATACTATAGTATCTCAAAATATGGACTTAAACTGATACATTGGAATCTTTTCAATAACCAAATCACACCTTTTTTCTTCTTTACCATCTTTTGTCATGTATGCCACTATCTTACACTTACCAAATTCTACTAGTTTATATTCCAACTACATGTGTACTTTCCATATGTTCACAAATTGGTATACGTTGCAAGCCACCATAATGTTGACATGTTCCATCCAAGCATAATCTCTTGTAGAATAAATGACCATCCTCTCTTTCACATAAAATTGTTGATATGAAATCTCTTGAAAATGTAGGTGGTGCATGCATGTCATAGTCCTACAACATTGTTAGTATGCAAATATAAACATATACATCGATAAACATCAAAATGGTTAGAAAAATCAATATGTACTCTACAATAAGTAGTGCATGTGATTTATTTTGACATATAAAGGCTTTAGCATTTCAAAAAATATTTGAAAATTTTTAACTTAAGGATACATCTCTAGAAATTTAGAAAAAAATTGTGTTTGAGTCAATCCAAAAAATTCTTTGGATATGGCTCATAGTTTTGACTACCAATTCTCCTTACCACATCTCTTTGATTGGGAGTGAAACACCAAAAAATGGGTTTATCAAAATGTTTAATGAACAAGATGATGAACCACTATTTTTCTAAGGGATGTTTCACTCAATTGTGTATAAAATAAGATGCAAATAAAAATCATAAAATGACCCTAACTGTTATAGAAACTATGAGGGGATTTTTTAGAGAATAAAAAGCTATGTACCTTGTCAAAAACTTGTTATTTTTAAGCTACAAAGGACTCATTCGATTTCAGTCGAGAATGGGTTCCTATTAGGGTCTTGTTCCTTGATGGATGAACTCTCAAAATCCTAGTTATCAAGTTTTGGAAGTCTGTAGTTAATTTTGTAGCTTCAATTATTTGATTTTTCACTTTGAATGACAACTTTGCAACTAGACAATCTTCACAATTTTTCTCCAAACATGCTCCACTTGATCTTCAACCTATAAATCTGCAATTACACATTCAAGGGAGGGAAAGCTTGTTGATTGTTAGTGAATGGTGGTTTTCCTCAATCAAACCCCTTGTAGGTAATTAAAACAAATGATGAAATAATGAAATGAAAAATTAAATAATGTGTTAATATTTCTAACCATTTGTAGATTTGATGTCCACAAAATGGATATGTAAGCATCTTTTTAAATCTGAAAACTACTAACATCTCAAACATGGGTTAGTACTTCACAAATCTATCAAAATAACTCCTATGAAATACCTTGTAGATGTTTCCAAATGCAATACATGACCAAATGAAACTAAAAACATTATGAAAACAACAACAATTACCTATTCCATAGTGGATTGGTGTCACATGTGCTAGTGACCCTTTCCCAATCCTTGATCAAAGCTCAAGATGATGTAAATGCAATGGAGATGATGAGCAAGATGAGTTCTCAAATTAAGAGAGTAACCTTGCATAAAATTTGTGGATCCATGAATGAGAATGAAGGCCTTCTTTTATAGATTTTCTTGATGAGAGATTGGCCAAGATGGTGAATGTGGGACTAAAGATCCACCAATGAGAAGAGGACACTTGTCAAGTGGTGAGTGGTCAATGGATGTGGAAGATTTGGGAAGAGTGCCCATGAGAGGGAAAATTTGAATTCAAATTTTGCAATAAATTTTGAGAGGGGGACAAGAAAAACAGCAATAAATGAAATTTTGGAGGAACAAATCAACTTGTCATGTTGAGGGAAAATGAGGGTTTTTTAATAAATCAATAAAATTGATTTATTTGTGCAAGTGGAGATATCTAGAGAATGCAAGTGGGTGAGATTAGTATTTAATCATGGTTAGATTAAATAAATGATGATTATGTTAGTTTAATGATGATTAGGTGAGTTGACTTTTAGGACTTTGATATTTGATTTATTTAAATCAGAAAATGATGGAATATGATTTAGGATTTGATTTAAATGGATGTTTGATTTATTAAAAGGCTGATGATAATGTTTGCTTTATTTTAAATGACCTTAGGAAATGGAGATTAATGAAATTACTTGCTAAATGAATGAAGGTGATGTTAGGGTTAGAGATGGCAGATCTAACAATTAAATGCAAATTTAATTAATAAACAGAGAAACTAAAACATACATAGAATAAATCATAACACAAAGAATTTAACGTGGTTCACCCAATCCGGGCTACATCCACCAAACCGCAGCCATCCAATACTTTTATTATCCAAGAAAAATCCCTTTACAATCTTTAAGGAATCACATTTTTCATCATACATAATACCCATCCGAACCCCTTTTTACCAAGCTTAGAAGCTTCCAGATTTTAGGGTTCTACAAAATTAGATTTTTCTTTTTTCATTGTTGGGGATGTATAAGATACCATGGGCTGCTCAAGATATGAATGATCGGGGTCACATACCCAATCTTGGAGAGACCCGGGCCCACACCAACACAATCTCCCCTTCCGACGATCTGATGACACGCCGCACTACACCTCACGGAAATAAGTACCTTGGACCCTATCGCTTCTATTATAATATTGCGGTTCACTAGTAGTTAACAAAATAGTATACAAAGAGGGGAGAAAATATTTGGAGGTCTACTTATCCTTGAAGATCGTCTTATCGTGAGTTTGTGGTATTTGTTGTTGTTGTTGTTGCCCAGCATGAGGAACCACTGAAACATCATTGTTTGGAATATCATCCAACACTACATAATCATTTTCTTTCTTCTCATGCTGAAGCAACAGATCTTTGTACAACACTTTCTCATTGAATATGACATCCCCGCTTCTCACAATTTTCTGATTTTCAAAATCCCAAAGCCTATAACCAAATTCATCAATGCCATATCCAACAAATACACATTTCTTTGATTTTGCATCAAGCTTGGTTCTATTTTCAGAATCTACATGTGCAAATGCTTCACAACCGAAGGTTTTTAGAAAAGAATAACTCACCTTCTTACCTTTCCATGCTTCCTCTGGAATACCACAACCCAAAGGATTAGAGGGACCTCTATTAATTAAATAAACAACAGTGTTTACAGTCTCTACCCACATTTTTAAAGGCAACCCAACATGCAATCTCATAGTTCGTGCACACTCCATCATTGTTCTATTCATGTGCTTAGCCACTCCATTTTCCTGTGGAGTCCTTGGAACCATTTTGTGGAGTCCTTGGAACCGTTTTTTGCCCATGAATACCATTAGAGGAACAATAATCTTCAAAATCTTTACTGTAATACTCACCACCATTATCAGATCTGAGATATTTTAACCTTTTTCCCGTCTCATTCTCAACCAAGCTTCTCCATTTTTTAAAAGTTTCAAATACATCAGATTTTTTCCTAAGGAAATAAATCCATATCTTCCTAGTTGCATCATCAATGAATGTAACATAATATAGAGAGCCACCAAGAGAAGATACCTGAGATGGTTCCCATACATCCATATGCACAAGCTCCAATTTCTCATCTTTCTTTTGCTTCCCATCCTTGAGAAAACTTACTCTCTTTTGTTTTCCATACACACAATTTTCACATAAATTCATATTAACACATTTTAGACTTGGTAAAATATTATTTGAATGAAGTACTTTCATACCTTTTGCACTCATATGCCCAAGTCTATTATGCCACAGTGTTGATTTAGAGTCCACAACAACTGTATGATCTTCTACCTGCTGAACTACAACAACTGTTCCTGAACATTGACCTTTTTCTATAACAATTAAAGTAGAAGGAACAGTATGACTTGTACAAAGATATAAGGTGCCTACTTTCGCACCTTTTGCTACCACTAAGGCACCCTTTGTGACCCTCCAGTTTTTATCACTAAAAGTAACAACACAACCTTCATCATCTAGTTGCCCTCACAAATTAAATTTCTGCTTAACTTTGGAACATGCCTTACCTCACATAGTAGCCAATGATTCCCATTCTGCAACTTAATCTTGATTCTTCCCTTTCCAACAATCTGACAGGGTTCGTTATCTCCTAAATAAACCATTTCAAAATCCCCTTGGACATAATCAAGAAAATAACTTCTATGGGGGGTAGCATAAAATGAAGCCCCTGAATCTAACACCCAAGAATCATCAACATTATCAAGGGAAAGAATCAAAGCATCCTCATTAGATTTATTACTTACCACATTTGCCTCTTTACTTCCTTCCTTTTTATCTCCTTTATTTTTTTGAGACCAACAATCTTTCTTCAGATGACCCAGCTTACCACAGTACCAGCAATCCTTCTTGTCTCTAGATTGGGACTTTCTATCCTTTGATTTTCCTCGTGACTTCCCACAATATCTATAATTGTTTCCTCTCTCCTTTGCTTTGCCTCTGCTTTCTGCATTCAAAACATTGCTTGATGTGGATATTCCACCTGAGCTTTTCCTATGGATTTCCTCGCTCAAAATAACACCAACAACATCATCAAACTTCAATGTATTCGAACCAAAAACATAATTGCTAACAACCATTACCAAGCTATTCCAACTTTCAGGCAAAGAGCACATAATCAAAAGAGCCCTAACTTCTTCATCAAAGTTTACTTTTATAGAAGTTAATGGACTGGTGACTGTATTAAACTCATTTAAATGATCAGTAACTAACCCACCTTCTACCATTTTCATATTAAATAAACGCTTCATAAGAAATACCTTATTCGAAGCAAAAGGCTTTTCATATAACTTTTCCAAGGTTTCCATCAACTCTTGAGTTGTCTTTGCTTTTGTAATATTGAAATCTCCCAGCCATCTGTTTCGGGTTTCTTGGTTTTCCCTTCCAATGGCCGCCATAAATCCTTCTGATAGAGATAGTCCTCCATCTGCATCTTCCATAACTGATAGTTCTGCCCATTAAACTTCTCAACCTTCTTACCCTCATTTGCCATTGCTCCCACTCAACTGTGAGATCTTCCTATAGACAATAATTGAAACACAACCCGCTCTAATACCACTTGTTAGGGTTAGAGATGGCAGATCTAACAATTAAATGCAAATTTTAATTAATAAATAGAGAAACTAAAACATACACATAATAAATCATAACACAAAAAATTTAACGTGGTTCACCCAATCTGGGCTACATCCACCAAACCACAGCCATCCAATACTTTTATTATTCAGTAAAACAAACCCTTTTACAATCTTGCGAATAATCGTGTTTTTCATCATATAGTAATACCCATCTGAACCCCTTTTTACCAAGCTTAGAAGCTTCCAAATTTTAGGGTTCTACAAAATTGAATTTTTCTTTTTTCATTGATTTTTCCCTTTTTCGGTGATCACGTGAAAAAGTATACCATGGGCTATATAGTATAGCATGATTAGTCGCCACATACCAATAGGTGAACCTAATGTGAAATCTAGTTCAATTGATGAATGAACCTGATCAAATGCAGAATGTTAATTTTGCATGTCTACATTTTGCCCCTCTTTGAAGCAATGTACTTGTTACATTGGTTCAAAGAATAACCTGCCACGGTCAAAATTCAAAAAATTTCTGATTTTTCAGATGCCCCAACTGAAAGTACACTGGTACATTGCCCCCTCAAGAGATCAAGCGAAAAGATTCGATTTGAGGGTCGATCTCGCGATAAAGAGGTTCAAAATGGGTGGTTATGGATGATGATGCAAATGAGATGATTTTAAGATACTTAGAATAAAAAATCTATATTATCCTAAACAACTTAAATGATTGTATGATGCAATGATGGATGACATGGATGATGTGATATGCTGTGATTATGCAATGGATGATTTATGAGATGCTTAGACTAACAGATCTATATTATGATGATGATATGAATGCATGATGGATGCATGATGGATGAATTGGTGATGATGATTAACTATTCATGCTGTGATGTTAGTGTGGAAAATGAAGAAATTAGATGATGACAAGAGGATCCAACAAGCCAACATTATGAGAGATGATGATGAGAAATGATGATAGATGGATGATTTTGCTTTATCAAGGATTGGGATTTTCAAAGGGTCACTTACTTTATGTTTGATAACATGCCTAAGTACGATGCATCAAGGTATGAAGGACCAGGATGGCGTTGTACTTAGTGTGATGGACTTTGACTCAACAAATAGATAGGAGTATTCTTGTTCACACCTGACATACGAAAACCTTGCTAGGATGTACTTTAGAAGTTTTAAACACCTCAGACCAAAAAATAGAAAGGTATAACCAATCAATGCAATAGTCAACAAACTATCCAAAACATCCTCCATACATATCTAACAGAGCAAGTATTCAGCAAGTTATTTTACAAGAACATCCAACAAGAACAACAGACAAAATAATAATGATCGTTTCCCCATTCCTATCTCTCTAAATCCTTCATTCGGATATCATCGAGAGGTCCTTGGACTAAGCGCAATAAGATAAGTCAAAAGAAAAAGATAAAGTACACAAACAAGTTGATGTTCTTCAATACTGCTAACCAAAAGGGATTGTGTTTTTAAGGATAAGAACCGAAACTTATTGCCAAAAGATAATGCCCATTATAGGAAGGATACATCCTAGGACATGTTAGTGGATGGCGGCACGCCATTTCGTTTATCCAAAGTGTTCTTTCTGATAAATAATGCCCCTTGTAGGAAGGATTCATCCTAGGACATGATGTTATCAAATGATTGATATGGGACTATTTGGATGATGGACTATCGACATAGAGACTTGACCAACTTGTTTACGTACTAACTTAGACTTGAGACTTGACACTTTTGAGTTTTATTTTTTAACCTGCTAGACTTGTTTCTAAATATTTCACCAAAGGTTGAGGATGATGATTAGTTTATTATGGATGGTGTTTATTGTGGGTGCAAGCGAGATGAGGTGGATGGATTTTTTTTCAAATATTTGGATGTTTTTGAAATTTTCAAATGTTTTGAGGCTGTTTTTGGTATTTTCAAGATTTTGCAAATATTTTGATTTTCAATTTTTCAAATGTTTTTGGGATTTTCTGAGATTTTGACTGAAAGACTAATCATAAGACCTATCCTAGGGGCCTTGGGGGCTGATCGATAGATTAGCCTTGCTTACGTTATACATGCAGAGACCACGTAGTTCAACTAACGACTTGATCAATTTACATATGAAGATATACATGATGCGATGTCAGCTTATTATGACAGACTCCTATAGGACTGGCCTAAATGTCTCGGGGGATGATCAAAGATCAACCTTGCCTATGTTCAAGCTCAGAGACAACGTAGTTCAACAAGACGACCCTATTTTTGGCTTTTTGAATGAATTTTTGACTTGTTTTTGGATTTTTTTGATTTTTTTGATGTTTTTGGATTTTTGGATTTTCTGATGTTTTTGGATTTTTTGATTTTGAGGACTTTAAGACCATACACAAATCTGATCTGATGAGAACGTGCCCCCAGCGTGATGTAATAGACTACCCTGATAAAGGTAGGACAAACTAACCTTGAGGATGGGTCGAGTAGTACTAGGAGGGATCATGATACGAACATAGGACCAAGCTATGGTGCGGATATGAGTGGATGAGTGATGAATGGAGATATGGATGAGATGGATGATGGAAGCGAAATGAAGTGGATGATGATGAACAAGCCATAAAGGTCTTGGTGGATGGAAAGTGCTTATTTACACAAGGCGCCTGTTTGTTAGGTTTTCACTAAGGTACTTGTCCAAAGTGCCACCGAAGTGGCTTTCACTAGAGGATGATTTTTTCTCTTTACTATTTTTGATCCTTTTTCTGATTTTTTTGGATTTTTTGCTTTTTTTGATTTTTTTGTTGTCACCAAGATGCCTATTTTCCAGGTTTTTTGCCGAAGTAACCATTTTCTTAGGACTTTTTCTAATTTTTTAAATTTTCTAGTTCTATACCTTGAAAGAATTAGGCATAAAACTTTTTGAGATGGGAGCTATTCATGGGCTCCAACAGAGGTTCCCCTTCGGGTGTTGATAGTTGATATGCCCTTGATTTATAGCTTGCTATGATGATGAAAGGCCCTAACCAATTGGGTTCAAACTTGCCTTTGCTACTGGGATTCGGGACATTCTTCTGATTTTCTTTTAAGACCATTTATCTGACTTGGAAATTCATGCTTTTGATCCTCTTGTTGTAGCTTCATTTGAGTCTAATATGATAGACTTGTAGATGATTCAAAGCATCGATCCTCCTCTCATCCAGTAACTCCAGCTCGTTTAGTCTTGAAACCCGATATTCCTCATTAGTGATGAGATTTTGCAGTGATATTCTAAGGGATGGGAGCTCGATCTCAATGGGGAGTACAACCTCTGATCCGTAGACCAAGGAGAAGGGGGTGGCACTAGTGGGTGTACGAATGCTGGTTCGATAAGCCTAGAGGGCGGGATTAAGCTGTAGATGCTAGTCACAACCTGCGTCATTGACTATTTTCTTGAGGATTTTGAGGATGGTTTTATTTGTGGCTTCTGCTTGGCCATTGCCTTGGGGATAATATGGGGTGGAGAAGCGATGCTGAATTTTGAATTTCTCGCACAAGTCGTGAACCTCCTAGTTCTTGAAGGGTGTCCCATTATCTGAGATAATGGCTTGTGGGACACCATAACGACAGATGAGATAGTTCAGGATGAATTTTGAGATCTACTTTCCAGTGATATAGGTCATGGGTATGGCTTCCACCCACTTTGTGAAGTACTCAGTTGCAATGATAATGAATTTATGGCCGTTGGATGAGGTGGGTGAGATTTTCCCAATGAGATCGAGTCCCCACTGTGAAAAAGGCCATGGTATAATGATCAGATGAAGCTCTTGAGCTAGAGCATGGATGAGGTCCCCATGCTGCTGACTTTGTAAACATCTTTTAGCATGATCATATGCTTCTCTTTCCATTGTGGGCCAATAGTACCCTAGCCTTAGCAGTTTCTTGGCTATGGTTATTACGCTCGAGTGTGAGCCATAGATACCGTTATGAACCTTGGTTAGAGCGGTTAATGCCTCCTCAGCATTTGGACAGCGCAGTAAAGTACCCTCTATGCTTCTATGGTATAAGGTATCACCTAGGATGAAAAATCTGGATGCCTTTTTTATAAAGGTTCATTTTAGGCTCAATGGTTGGTTAGTGAGTATGACTCCTATGCGAAAATATGTGTAGATGGTGTGATACCAAGGATCGCCAGGACCAATGATTTGACACACATATTCCAATTTTAGTACCTCGAATGTGGGAACGAGAAGCTACTCGATCAAAAATTTGTATTTCAGCACGTTGTGAGGGATGTCTACTAGAGACCCAATTGTAGCCATGGCATCAACGGCTCTATTGTTGGTTCTTGGAATCTACTCAAATGTTATGTTGATGAAGGATTCCTTTAGAGTCTCCACCAATTTCTTGTATGGGGTTAGCTTGTCATCCTTTGTCTGATATTCATTATTGACCTGATTTATGATTAACTGAGAGTCTCCATATGCCTTGAGAGCTATGATATTCCATTGCACTACTATCCTGAGACCTATAGTCAAAGCCTCATATTCTGCTATGTTGTTAGTGCAAGGAAATGCCAGCTTGTATGATCTTGGTATGTAGTCCCCTTGTGGGGTGATGAAGAAGACACCAACTCTTGATCCATGTTGTGTATATGACCCATCGAAGTATAGTTTCGAGTGATCAACAACGTTGAGGTTAAAGATGGATTCGTCTAGAAATTCAGATACAAGAGGATTCTCAGAGTACATAGGTGCTTCTGCTAATTGGTCTGCAATAACTTGACCCTTGATGGATTTTATTTCAACATACTTGATGTCATATTCTGATAATATCATGACCCATTTTTCCATTCTACCAGTTAACATTGCCTTTGATAAGAGATATTTAAGGGGGTCAATCTTGACAATAAGCTTGATCTTGTGTGCCAACATGTAGTGTCTGAATTTTTGGGATGCAAACACTATTGTGAGGCATGCTTTCTCAATGAATGAGTAATTTAGCTCATGACCCACCATTGTCCTGCTAATATAGTAGATGGCCCTCTCCATTCCGTTTTCATCATGCTGGGCTAGAAGAGCTCCAAGGGCTGTTGTTGTTGCTGATACATATAAGATCAATGGCTTCTTGGGGATGGGTGGCATTAATACTGGCGGTGTCAGTAGATATTCCTTTATTTTGTTGAATGTCTCTTCGCATTTTGTATCCCATTTGTATGCTACCCCTTTGTGGAGTAGGTGAGAATATGGGTTCTGCTTGTCTTCCAGTTGTGCTATGAACCATCGGATGGATTGAAGTTGGCCCTAGAGGCCCCTCAATTGTTTTAATGTCTTTGGTTCTTCCATTCGAGGATTGCTTTTACCTTTGCCGAATCCACCTCAATACCCCTCATGGACACTATGTATCCTAGTAGTTTACCTGATTGTACACCGAAGATGCACTTCTTTGGATTTAGTCTAACTTTGTATTCCTCCAATCTGTCAAAGATAGCACTTAAGGTTGCTATATGATCTTTTCTTTTTCTTGATTTGGCTAGGATGTCATCGACATAGTCTTCAACTATCTTGTGAATCATGTCATGGAAGATCAATGTCATGGCTCGTTGATATGTTTTTGAAAAGGAAAAAATAGGTTTTATAGGGACCTGAAACCACAAAGTTTAAACATACAAAGATAGAGCAAAAAAAGTCCAAGAGAACAGACAGCTGTCCAAAAACAAAATGATAGCAACAAAGAAACAATAGGGTCCAAAAAAGGACCGCCAAAAAGCCAGAGAAAAAAAACATCACTACTCCATGAAGTTCAAAAACTCCTCGGCTTCCTTCTCAACTTCACTCATTTCCTGTATTCCCTTCTTGAGGATTTGAACCATATGTGTAGAAGCAGAGACCTTCCTCTTCATGTTAGCCCGAGTGTGAGTCGAAATCCCTTCAACAACATCTCTGCTACAACCTCTGTCTGCACCCAAGTCCATGAACAACGAGCCCTTTTTATTTTTTCCAACTTTTCCACCATAGCATTAATGATAATGGTGTTATGCCTGACAATTTTATGATTATGTGCCACAGTGGCCCTGATATTTTGGCCAATCTTGGACATATTTCTCTCCAACCTAGACAATCTTTCCTCCTGCAACTGTTGTCTTTTCTCCATTAAGGGGGTATTTTGTCCATCATTCTCCTTATGGCTCCAGCTCACCTTCTGCTCCAACTCAATGACTCTGTTGCTGAGAACCATATTACGGCCATTCAAATCACAGACTTCCTTATGGGCCCACTTAAGAAAAGTGATAAGGCCATCATCACTTTTTTCCACTACACTCATTATGTTATCAGACCTAAAGTTATTTGGGGCAGAATTAATTTCATCCTGATTAGGGGTCTTTTAGGGGCATTCACAAATCTTCTAGATGCAGGGGCACTAGGGACTGACTCTTTACTAGCCATATGATTTTCAGAATGAATTTACAAAGAATTCCCAGAGTATGAAACCAATTTTGTAACCGAGGCACCTTTAAGCCCAGAGACCAAACTTAGGGTATGGCAACCAGGCGAAGGCTGGGGATTAAGACAAGACGGTGGAGCAGAACCCGGCATAGGGAAACCATGCGAAGGCTCAGGGTTAAGACAAGAAGGCAGAGCAGAACCCTCAAGGACATTCTGGCAAGAAAGGGATTGAGGGTCAGTGGTTTTAGTACTAGCATGAGCAAAAGAAAAAGGGGCCAAAGGATCATTCTCCCTGCTACTTTTCGTATCCTCATCATCCAACACCCTAGCAGCAACATTTTTAGGCAGAGCGAGTAAATTTTGGAAATGCTCAAAGATGAGCCTAACAAGACTAGGGTGAATAATAGAAATCAGCTTAGGGTTTCTTTCAACATCATCAAGGCAATTCTTCAGAGAAGAGAATAAATAAAAAGGCAAAGAGATACAAACCTTGTGACGAAAGTGGTTCAAAATGGAAAAGTGATAACCATACACCCTAGTGAAGCGCCCATCAACCATGATGTACTCCATGATGACTCTCAGAACTTTCCTCCAAATTGATTTAATGGACTCCACATCCTAGTAGCTATTAGAAACCTTAACCAACTTAGCCTTCTCCTTATCTTTCTTTGGAAATCTAATAACCGCTTCATCAGAGAACTGGCAGTCCTGATAAAATTTCACACCCTCAGTTGAAAGACCAGTAATCTCACCAATGATTTGCTCATTCAGCTTAACATTCCTACCAAACAACACAATCTCACCATTTTTCCAGTTTTTGGCGAAATAGTCCAGCATCATCTCATCAGTACCATGGAGCTTTTCCAAGAACGGAACTAAACCTCCCTTTTCAATTTTTTCCCAAGATTTAGCATTCTTCCTGTGCTCTTGAAAGCTGCTTGGCTCAACACATTTTCTCTCTCCCCCCATCTTCAAAGATCTACTATACCAACCCCTACAGTTGCTCTAGGTCCCGTATGAGTTTATTTTCCTAGACACCCAGAAAGTGTGCTGAAACGCTTCTCAAAAAGGAAAATGACGTCAGTCCCATCAAATCTAATGAGATCATCGTACTTAATCTTTATCCACTTCATCATGGTGAAGAAAAACTTCTCTTCCATCTATAGAATCATAATAGATTAGAGATTTAACCTCAGAATTGAGGTAATCATTCTTCCTCCATGTGTTTTCCCCACCCCTCTTGACCCCTTCATGGGCAAAGTAATCTACCACCTTATTGGCTTCTCTGTAGGCGTGGGAAACTTTCACTTTGTCGAATTTACTTAATATAGCAATTGTATCTTCGATCCACTTTTTGATGGTCCATGAAGGGGGGGTTAACCCAAGAATGTAGTCTATTATGTTCTTAGAATCCCCCTCCAACCAAAGACATTTCATATTCATATTGAAATCCAGGTTAACCGCATGATAAGCCCCAACAACTTTCGCAACATGATTAGTTTGGGTGCCAATGTCGATAACAAAAGCCGCAATAAAAGCCCCCACATTGTCCCTTAAAACACACCCACTACCAGCTTTCCTAGGGTTGCCTTTAGCAGCACCATCAAAATTGGCTTTCACCCATCCAAAAGGCGGCAAAGTCTAGTTGGCATTCTCCCTTCCACAATGGGTTGGTGTGGGGACTTTTAAAACAACTAATTTCGAATTCCACTTTTTGGCTGTAGCAATATCAAAGGGAGACCAAGTAGCTTTATCAACCATTTTTCTAGGGAATAGGGATAAATTTTCCTTTATAGCCCTAACAATTTTTTCATACAAGTCCCCCTCCGACGTCTCTTTTTCCCTAAACAATTTGTTGTTCCTTTCCTTCCAAATACTCCATGAAACAAAAGGTAGGAAAAAAGACCAAAGCCTACGCACAAAAGGATTTTTTGATGGAGCTTTCCATTGCAAGAAAAAAATTTCAACCGAAGCAGGGGAAACCCAAACCATGTCAAGATGCACAAGAATTTTTCCCCAGATATGCAACACATAAGGACAATGAAGAAAAAGATGATTAACAGTCTTAGCATCATTCCTGCACATGTAGCATCTGTTAGGTAATTGGATTCCTCTCTTGCCAAGATTTTACAAAGTGAGAATCTTGTTTTGTAGCATAATCTAATAGAAAATATTGATTTTAGGAATCAAAGAATTAATCCAAGCTTTAGCCCAGAAGGGCGGGAACTCCTGCAGGCTAACCAACATAGAAGTAGTGGAAGAAACTAAAAAAATGCTAGACGGATTGTCTATCCAAACCGCAAGATCATCCACTTGGTGTTGAGCCAATCTAAGGGCCCTGAAGGCAAACTAAATTGGGCAAAGATCCAGAATTATAGTCCTCAAATCAACCCAGTCCCCGTTCCTCCAGTAATCTTTGACCAGGACCCTGAATTCCCTTTTACAATCATTCATCCATTTACTGAAATTCTCAATTTTGATTAGAGGATCCTTGAAAAGCCATCTGTCTTCCCAAAATCTAACATTATTTCCTTTTCCAACAATCCATCCAGTCCCCATCTCCAACAACTTTCTGCCTCTACTCATATCATTCCAGCAGACAGACCCTCGAGGTAAAAGAGAAGAAGTAATAGCATCATTAAGAGACTCACAGTTGCTAAAGTATTTGGCTTTTAAGGTCTCTTGCCATTCCCCTCTCAGAGTAAGAGATCTCTAGAGCTGTTTAGCAAGAAGGGACAAATTCAACATTTTAATTTTCCTTAAGCCCAGACTACCTCTTGATTTAGGTCTACAAACCAGGCCCCACCCAACAAGTGGGAGTCTCTTCTTATCCTCCACACCAAACCAGAGAAACCTTTTCTAAATTTTTTCAATAGCCTCAACATATTTAGTAGGAATTTCAAATAAATTGAGAGCATACATAGGTAAATTTTGCACGACTCGTTGATATGTTGCTCTTGCATTCTTTAGGCCGAATGGCATCATGTTCCAACAATAGGTCCCCCATGGACAAGTAAAAGCTATCTTGTGTTGATCCTCTTTTGCTATCATAATTTTGTTGTATCCTGAAAATCCATCCATTAGTGATAGCATCTCATGCCCTGTTGTCATGTCCACTATCATATCGATATTGGGAAGTGGAAAGTCATCCTTGGGACAGGCTTTGTTCAAATCTCTAAAATTTGTACAGATTCTGATAGCTCCATCAGGTTTTGAAACAAGTACCAAGTTCGATATCCATTATGGATAATCAATTGGTCAGATGAATCCAACATCTAATAGCTTTTTGAGCTCCATTTTGACTAACAACGCAATTTGAGGATGCATTTTTCAAAGTTTTTGTCTAACAGGTTTTGCATCTGGATACACTACTAGGTGGTGGACCACAGTATTTGGATCAAGTCCTGGCATATCAACATAACTCCATGCGAAGTTTATTTGTCTTTCCTTTAGGAATGCTGATAGGAGTTCTTGCTCTTTTGATAATAGTGATTCCGCATAGAATGTGATATGTGGGGTCTCCTTTGTTCCTAGGTTGACTGGGTTGCATTTTTTGGCCAAGACTACTGACTTCTCTTGATGAATAGCTTTTAGGGGAAGATTGAATTCTTCATCCTCAGGTGCCTCAAAGAGGTTTTCACCATTGGATACATCCTTTCTTTTTACTATTTTCTTGTCAGAGAGTGCCACGATGTGGTTTTCACTCAAAGACTTGGATATGATTCTTAGTGAACTCACTTTTGTGACTGAAGGATTCAATTGTTTCCCCGTAATAGGCATGTGTGTCCAAATCTATTATGAATCCTGCCTTGTGATCTCCATCTAGAATGTTATCCCTCAACCCCATGAATTCTGAGAGCACTTCATCGTTTTCGAATGTATCAAGAACTGGTGGTCCTCGTTGGTCATAGTCGATCAGTTGGGGGTAGACTAAGTGGATCTCATGATTTTGACTATCTGGTTCAAAGGATATGGTACTAATCATACACAGGGTGGTAGCTTCGAATAACCTAGGTAGGTTGGATAAGGTATCTTCGTCATCACTACTAATGTAGGGCTTAGTCATAAAATTATGTGCGTCTCTACCTGTGACTATTGGTGAGTGTAGTTGTACTATTACTGGCTGAGGAGAAACATTAGCGGCTCTAACTGGAGGACTTCGGCCATGTATGGTTATTCTCAGAGGGGTACATTCAAGACCAAGATTTGTTATAGGTTGTGTCTCAGGCATGATTGGTATTAAGAGCCCATTTTCATTTTGCCCCAATCTTTGGTTTCTGTCATAACCCATTGCAAGCATCATTTGTAGGCCCTTGCTTGTCTCATCCATTCATAATTCAGGTGTCAGTATTTCATCTCAATACAGCATGTGGGATGGATCTGCCTCCATAACCTCTTGACCAAGTTCTCCCCATCTTGTGAATTCAGGATAGTCCTCAGGATTTGTTTGCGATGTAGAAGCTTGATTTTCTCACGAGCGTCCCCTTGATCTAGGAGATTGCAGTAACTCTCCTATCACAAAATAATTATTAGGAAGCCTATAGCTTCCACAACCATCCTCTTGGATGATGATCTTGATGTCGAAGATGGTGTGAATGTCAGGAGTGGGAGGTGTCTGTATCGCAGAAGTGGACGTGAGGGTGGCGGGGTCAATGTATGATGTGGATGGGCCCTCATCATTTTTCGGCACTTGGGGGATTTTGTAATATTTGGCTTCAAGGTTTTTGCAGTATGAAAACGGCTCAGGATCTCCATGGACGGTAACCTCTTGTCCATTATGTGTGAATTTCACACATTGGTGGAAGGTTGATGCTACGACTTTCATCGCATGAATACATGGGCATCCCAGGAGGATATTGTATGGAAATTCGAGGTCCAAGACCTGACATGTGGTTACCATGAGTGTTGGCCCTACTTGGATAGTGAGCTTAATTGTGCCCTGAGACACTCTTTCTTGGTCATCATATGCTCTTATTGTGATGCCCTTTCCTTTGTCGATGGAATCTTCTGATATTTTCAACTGCTTGATGAGGCTAAAAGACAAATGTTCAAACCTGCACCTCCATCCACCAAGCCCCTTTTGATTTGTCTTTTGTTCACAATGACCTCCAAGTGAAGTGCACGATTGTGAGATGGTTGGATAGGAAAATCTTGGTCAAAAAATGTAAGGAGATTAGGTGTTATGATGTTTCCGACCACAGCTTGGAATTGTTCTGCATCGAGGTCTATGGGGACGGTAGATGAGGCTAATGCTTCCTCAAGGATCTTTTTATGCACTGATGAGATTTTTAACAACTCCATGATGGAGATGTGTGTTGGAATTCTTTTGAGTTGGTCTACAACATTGTAGCTATATGGAATGCCTCTTAATGTAGGGACTCTATTTGGTTGGGATGATCCTGCAATGGTGACTTTGCCGCCTCTTGTGGTGACTCCACAATCTTCGGCTCGGGCACCTTTGATGGTGATGACCATGTAGTTTTCATTGAGGTTGGAAACAACTATTTTGTATACATGATTTACACTACCTTTTCCTTTATCCTTGTTATTCCCTTTGTTGCCATGATTCAACATCAAATTCATGTAGATTTTAAGGTCCTGATTCCCTGTAGGTGGTTCCACGTTTATGATTCTTTTTTCGATGAGATCTTGTATGATGTTCTTTCAGAGTCTCATGCAATTATTTGTTGTGTGGCCTTTGATTTTGTGGAATTCACATAGCTGATTCTCATTGTACCAAGGAGGTTTGACATTAGGTTCTTGGTAATTCTCAAATGTAGGAGCTTGGATGAGTTTTTTGTTGATTAGCTTTTTCATGATGTCCTCAAGTGGTTCCCCCAAAGTAGTGTATTTTCATTTGGGGTATGTTTTGCATTGAGGTGGTCCTCTTTGGTCATTGAGGTTATTGATGGTGGGATTATTGGGTTGGTATGTTGTGTGATGAGTGTTTTGGTGTTGTGGTTGGATTTGCGGTGCAGGTGTATTTTGGTGTGGACCACTAATGACCACCTTGGCATTGACGACACCATCATTAGTGATGATTTTGTTTCTCGCCCATGTACAAGTTTTATCATTGTACTTTGGTGGTGGGCGATTGTTTTACTGTTCATGATATGGCATTGATTGGACGGGTTGGGTTGCAAGGGCTCTTTCAATGCTAAGTACTTTAGAGATCAATTGTTCATATGTAGTGATACCCTGAACTTTGAGATGGAATGATAGGCGACTTTCAAAGTTGGCTATGATTGTGCAGACTTGTTCTTCTAGCATGGTCCATTTGCTTCGATTGACCTTTGATCGCCATCATTGAAGAAATGAGGCAAAATATTCATTTCTTCCTTGTTTTAGAGCGTATAGTTCTTCAAGACTAACATCCATTGTAATGTTACATGTGTAGTTTCTAATGAATTCATCTCTGATTTCCTGGAATGTTTTGATGCCTGAGGGTAAGCGAGAGAACCATTCTATAGCGTTTCCTTCCAAGCTCCTAGGGAATGGCTGCATCAGATAAGTATTGTCATATGCAACCTCCATACAATGAACCTGAAATTCCTTGATGTGATCTTCAGGGTTTCCCATCCCTCGATAGTTGTCAAATGTAGGGATCTCAAATCCCTTAGGGAATGGTTTCATGTCTATGCTCCTATCGAATGGATAGGGACACAAGTTGCTTTGCATTTTGGTTGTCCGCCCCAATTGAAGGTCAAACACTTGTTGCGAGAGAAACCTGAGTTGTGTCGTCACATCATTCTGGGGATCAGGGGGTGGGATGAATGTGTTTTGAGGTGTTGCAATCATGGTTTGGATGGATGGGTTGGTTGGTGCATTGTTCAATGGTATCGGTATGTTGTGGTGGGCGAAGTAGGCTTCTACTTGCTTTTGGATGAACAATGCTTGTTGTTGCTCTTGTTGTTGTTGCGCTAGGATTTGTGCTTGTTGTTTCACTTGTTGTTGTTCCAACAATGCTTGTTGTTGTGCTTGTTGATGCGCTTGTTGTTGTTCTAACAATGCTTGTTGTTCTACTTGTTCTTGTTCCCACAATGCTTGTTGTTGGGCTACCAATTCTGCTGCTTCTTGTTGCTCTTGGTATTGCTTTAGTGCTTGCTGATACGCTTGCAATTGTGCTGCTTGTGCAAGAAGTTGTGCTTGTGCTTGTGCTTGTTGTTCTTGCGCTTGAGCCTATGCTTGGGATTGCGCTTGTGTGGCTTGTTGCTACAATAATAGCTATGCTTGAGCGACCCTTTGTGCTTGCAATGCTTGCGTGGCTTGGGAAACTTGAGCGGCTTGTTGTTGCTGTTGTTGTTGTTGTAATAACACTTGAGCTTGTTGCGCTTGTTGTGCTTGTATTGCAGCTTGTGCAACTTTGGCAACTTGTACAACTTGAGCAGCTTGTTGCATGGCTTTTTATTTTTACACTTGTTGATAGCCTCTTTGGAAAGCAGCTTGTAATGCTACATCAAATTGGTTTGATTTGGTGAACGTTGGTGGTGGTGGATTTGGAATGGTGTTCATGGTGAGTGATAATGTTGTGTTGATTATTTGGTTGGTGGATGGTGTTGTTGATGTGGTAAGTGGCGTCGTTGATGTGATTGGCCCTTGAGAGACCATGCTTTGCAATGTTGTGGGGGTGTTTGATGATGTTTCCATTGCTTGTGTGTTTGTTGTTTGTTGTTTTGATGTCAACAATAAGTTTTGAGCATTTGGAAAAATGTTTTGATTGATGGTTGGGATGTTGTTTTGATTGATACTCGGTAGAGGGGGAAGCCTTAAACCAAGGAGTGGTGTAGATGACAATGGTGATGGTGGGAGAGGTGGAAATGTAAGGGGGGTGAATCCTTACGAGAGTGTTGTGGTGTTGAAAATGCCCCCTAGTCTGAACATGTCTCCCTCCTCTTGTGAATTTGTGAAGAGGGGAATTTGAGGTGCTTCGTGAAAAGATGTTGATGATGGGTCATAATGTAAATTGAGAGGAACATTTTTTTGTAATGGATTATGGGGGATGTTTTGTTCCAATGTGGTGTTTACGTCCAAGCTTTGATTATTAACAAGGGGATGTGATTGAAGAGCATTAAGAAATGTGTTTCCTTTGTTAACGTTGGGTTGAGTTGGAGAAAATGATGTGATTTGTGGGATATTTTCTATGACGTTTTGAGATGGGGGTGTAGATGAAATGGGGATGGTGGATGAGATTGGTGGAAAAGATGTCTCTACTATAGTGCTCACATCAAAATCCGAAGGCAACTTGGCCCCTTGTTTTGCTAGTTCAAGCATGTACAACGAAGGATTAAGTCTCATCATGATGTTGATGATTCTATGGTTGTCTAGATTTTGGAGCATTTTAGCTACTTCTTCATGAGACATTCCAAAGGTAAGATCCTCCCCTTGGGTTTCCTCTTGTGGGTTTTACGATGATGTTGGAAGGCTAATTGTGAGATTTCCATCCCCAATGGGATTCATTTCAGGAGTGGTTTGGCTAAGATCACTTGAAGCGGGTGTTTCTTTGTTGGCTTCCATACTCTTCTTGTATTGAGATCTAGTTAGAACCATAAAATGGGGATCAATCTTCGAGAATATGGGAGGTGAATCTCTTGATTCTTTGGATTAATCTCTATTTTATGTCCTAAAGTGAAATTTTGTAGGATGCTTTTTTAGGATAAAATTTGATGATGATATGATGGTGATGTTTAAAGATGGATGTTATGGATGTTTTTGGCTTTTGATAAATCTTGAATGAAATACTAGGCTTTTAGGATTTAGGATTTTGAGATTTTGAGGTTTTGTCCTTGATCTTGATTTGGATTTTGATTTTGATTTTGAACAAAAAGACCCTAAGATGTTTGATAATGATCTAAAGGATAGTTTTGTTCAAAGGATGATGATTTGGATATGTGTGAGGAGAAGGATGCATCTACCCACACCTACTCAAACAAGATGATTGTTTCACTAAGTATATGAAGAAAGATTCATCTACATACACTAAGCTAGACAAGATGATTTTTGATAATTTTGACTAAGTATATGCAAAAGGATGCATCTACACATGCCTAGCCAAAAGGTGTTTTGATAAATGTTTCAAGGAATTGGTCTCAATGATTTTGGTGTTTGTTTGATTTTTTCATAAAGACTAGCACTTCAAGGATGATTTCAGGGTTTTTCAAAAGATGATTTATGTGATGATGTTGTTTTAGAGGATGGATGAAAAGTTTTGATATGTTTTGATCCCTAGATGAACCTAAAATGACCACTTTGTTTTCCTAGACCTAGGTATTGAAGAGCATGCATATGCTTCCTAAAGACCTTTGTAACCAAGGATTAATTTCATTTGGACTTTCATTTTCGGATTTTCAATGATTTTTGCTTTGGGATTTGTGAGTCTCTAATCACACATGAAAATTCATTTTGCTTAGCTTTGCTTAATGGCTTTATTTTACCAAAAAAAATATCTTTGATTAAAGTTTCAAACTAAGATGTCCAATGTCTCAATTTCTTTAAACCCCACAAGATAGTTTATGTGGAACTTAAGGCAAGGGTTTTCCTGTTTGTTTACTCAAGAAGACAAATTGAGATATAATCCAATGCTTAGAAACCTCTAAGGACATAATTCCCAAGGGAAAGCAATAACATATGGATTGAGTCAATGATATTTATCTTCAAAAGGGTTTGAAATTTTGATGATGTTAAGTGTTTGTTTTTTATTTGTTTTCGAGCAAGCAATGTATTTTCAAACTAACTCACAAGCAATGCAACATCCTAGATTAATGGGTACGTTTTTCTTAGTGGGCTTGCCTCATGCCCTTCATAGAAGAGATGATTTTACATGCAACCAAGGAAAAATATAGAGGTATGAAGAAATCCTAACCTCTATATTTCAACCAAGATTGGACATGGCAAGTAACTTCTTGGAATCTAAGTTCCAATGCACCACTTTGATAAACTCACTCAATGGATAAATAGGCCACTACAAAACAAGGGTTCTAGTTCAGACTTTTCGTTTGTAGGAGTTGACCCAACGTTGCAAGAGTCCCCTTTCAGATCCATCTTGTTGGAGTCAACCGCGTGATATTGGTGTCTCTTCCAATATCCACATTTATATCCCTATTGGAAATACTCTCGGGTTCAAAGTGTTACCGGTTGAGCCATTCCCTTGGGTGATTAATTTTTCCCACAAGGCGGGCCCTCTAAGATAAAAAAAGAAAATGAAGAACAAAATCCATAACTTGATCAATCTTTGATAGCAACAAAGAGAGAGAATATACGCGAAAATGCCCCCCACTCACACTTGCACAATAGTTTGTTCAATTTTAAGCCCAAGTTGAAGTGTGGAGATGATTACTTTATCTTACACCAAAATCACCAAAAAGGCCTTTTGATTCTCAAGATTGCTTGGAAGCGTGAGAGAAGCGCATACATCATTTTCAATGACTTTAGTTTAAGTAAGTAACCACAAAACAAGGCAAACACACATTCATTTTATCCTTCCAAAGTAATTTTTTGATTCGTTTTAAGCACCAAATGAAATATGAAGATTTCTCGTCCAATTTTAAACCAAATCGAAGAGCTAGTAAGTTTCTAAGGTTCAATTTTAGCCCCAAATTTGAAAGAAAACAATGATATAGTTGGCCTAAAACAGAAAATTAAAACAGTAAATGGAAGCCTTGAGCTTTTAAAAATGCTTTGTCAATTTCAAGTTCAAATGCTCAATTTTCTTTAACTCCAATCTGATTTCTTTTTCTTGATTCCAATGCTAAGATGTAAACAATGTAAAGTTATCACAAATAAGAAGTATGATATTTCAATGATATAATGAATACAATTTAAACATAATGAATGCATTCATAAGGAATCAATAATCAAACAAAGAGAAAGTTGCCCTTTAGGGATTCTTGGTGCCAAATGATGATCAAATGATGATATGTTATGCTTCATTCCTTTAAGAATTTGGTAGGTGATGTTTAACTTCAATCCATAATAAAGCTTACTTAGATTTCCTGCATCCTTAAGTCATCAAGCCACAAAAGCACTATTTTGACCACAAGGTCTATAGATATTGAATTGCATTACTTAAATCAATGAGTATAGACATTTAAGAGGCCAAGTATAGACTTGAAAGGTACTCCTGTCCACATGTGCATGCATTTAAGAAAAAATTGTGAATTTGATAGGACAATCAATGTTGATTTTTGGCTTTAGTCTATTCATCCACTCTACACAGCCACACATTAATGATAGGAATCATAATATTAATGAGAATCAATCACAACTTGCAGCATAAATAATTGTGAAAAAGCATAACCTCAGAATTTACTCAGTCATCCTAAGATATAGACAACCTGGATCCCACAAGTCTCTCTTTATTGTAGTGGCCACTGAAATAATTGTTGCATCTTGAAGAGGCGTATTTAATGTCACTAGGTATCAGATGTTCCCTTACTACATTAATAGATTTAATGCACCCCTTTCAAATTGATGCAATCGCTAGTTGTACAGCTGCACCCAATGATGGCAAGACTTTTTGACTAGCATCCTCCCACTTTTGAATTTGATGTTCTTGTAGACACTTAAAAATGACCTAGGCCTGCAAGCTTCATTTTTACCACTTTCATCCTAGCATAATTATGACATTTAATTATGTCCTTGGTCCACATTCGACTATTGATTAAATAATTCATAATTATTTAATTAATTCATGTCCTTTATTCTTCATGATTATTAAATAAATAAATTTATTTATTTATTAAATACGTCATTAATTGTCTAAGTCTTCCCTTAATTAAATAAATTTCTTAATTTATTTAATTACCCTTTGTCATATATTTCTTCCTGATTATTAAATAAATAAATTTTATTTATTTATTTAATATGTCACTATCTGTCATAATTAAATGAATTGATTAATTTATTTAATTAATTAATCTTATTTGCTAAATTAAATAATTCTATTTAATTATTTAATGTCAAAATTAATATTCCTCTTATTTTAAATAAATAAAATTATTTAAAATGTCATCACTTTCTTAACTGTCAGTCCATTTTGGTAAATAATCTGAAAAAGATTATTTATTGTCTCACAAAATCATTATTTTGAATTACTTTAATTGAAAATAGTAGCTAATCTTCCAAAAATCAAGTAATCGGGCAGATTCTTGATTTTCCAAATCTGATCTTCAGTCCAACACTTATCTTCTTGATTTTTCGAATCTCACAAATCAGGTAGTCTTTATCTTCTTGATTTTCGAAAAACTTTATTTTCTAATTAATTTATCTCATTTATTCTCCACCATCGATCCAATTATCTAAGATATTATTTTGACCGTTCGATTAATGAATTTTCCCTAACCCTAATTAGGGATTCTCAGATTTAATCTAGACCTCTCATTTTAGGTCTTAGTCATGAATTAGTCTCGTTTGTCCATTCAAAATGGCATTTTCTATAAAATGCTATTTTGCTCTCATTTCTAGATTACGCACATAGATTAGGCAAGATTTTAGACATAGGAATTTCAATTGTATTGTCATAGGCATAGGAATTTATACATTGCATAAATCCTTCAAAGCTTGGTGTAGGACTTACACATTTGCAAATTGTTCGCACAATGAATCTGAGGGCAAAGCATCATCTAGCAAGTAAGAAGGTATTACAAAAGTGAATCATGGAGGTCTCGACGATTAGGTATAATTGTTCTTTCATTCACTTCCATTGTGTTTTGTAATCACTTTGGGTTTAATGTCAGTTATGATTTATATGCTTTATTAATCTAAACCTAAATTTTACCCTCAGTTATAGTTCTATTTACTGCAGACAGGTGGATCATATGTTGCTAAAAAAATGACAGCGTTTAGAAACTTTTAAGCTACTGTATAAAACCAAATGCTACCACATTTAATGCTAGTAAGAACTAATGCAAGTGGCTGGTGTAACAGATGTGCCTAGAAGTCATTTCAAAGGTTTCCAAAAGTTAATGCAAATGGCAGGTGCAAAGCCGAATTTTCGACCTTTGCCAACATTTTTTTCAACGTATGTCAGAATGATATGAATGTTTCAAGTTTGATTCAAGTGGATTTTAGACAATGCCTAATTCATACAAGGTCGGTCTCTTGCCTATATTTACACAATACCTACAAAGTAACAAGGCATTGAAAGAGTCATTAACACCGAGCATTATATGACAAGACTTAGTATGATATTTCCACACGGTTGTTATAGAAGACACGCCTTTTAACATAAAATTATTTATCTTGTTGGTTTGTCTTAAGCAATAGGCTCAAGCATAAACAATGGCATGAGAATTTTTTACCTTTGTTTGGTGTAAAGCGATACCATCTGGACCTGTGGAAGCATACGGGTTTGCACAAAAAAATTTAAATCTGTCAGTAAGAATAGCATTTCTACATGGCATTTCTTCACTATGCTATCACATCTATCAACAAAAAAATGCGTTATAACTTTTCAGAGGTCTCATCTCTATTCCTATGTATAGCTATCCTTCCCTTCATCAAATGAAGAAAGAAAACGCGTGATAACCTGTGAGCACCGAATAAAAAAGGATTGATGCAAGGCGTGTTGCACACTAAGAAAACAGCTTTAAATCCAAATGTAACATAATTTATTCCCTCATCACTTAGATCTGCTTCTAGCAGTTCAAGGATCTTTCATGTGTCTAAGCTAGAAGCTAGAGAGAACTATGGTAAAGTTGTCTTAAATAGGACTGAATCTGCAACTTTGAACAAATTTGATGATGAGACTTGCCAATAATCACAATATTGACACCCTGATGACATTACACTTGATTTTGTGGATGATTTATTGCAATATTCAGAGAGTTCTTTAGTAGCAAGTCTTGCTAGTCTTGATTATTCATCAGGATCCAAGACTGTGAGATTAACGGAAAGTGGGCAGTTTAGCTTATGACAAATCCCACTGCCAATCCTCCATCAAGGCACAAATAATTACTCTCTGTGGCACCTAAGATTGGACGCATAAGAATAGACTAAATAACCAGCAGACATAAGGTTGAATTCTTTTGAACAGGGTACAGGCGATTCATACAGACAGCCATCAATGTATACTACTTGAAAGAAAATGTGTATCATGCCATAAGAGGAGGCGTTAGAAATTCTCCAATGCATAATTTTAATAGGTGTTAGGTTGAAATCTGCAGTCAGAGAAGCTTTCCTGCAAATGTATTGGATTAGCGTACTGGGAGAGAAATGAGGTTGCAGCTAGCAAAGATCAACCTTAAATATTCTATTAAAAATGATCTAACACATAACAGATATGCTAAGATTAATGCCATAAACAAGATTCTTAGTCTCCTAGGTATTGGGGATTTAAGTAAGAAAGCCTGCAGCTAAGAACACAAAAGAATATACTTTCATATTTAAAACTACGAGTCAGAATGATATAAATGAATCATCAATATCAAATTGTTGAAATATGAAATTAAGGATGTAGGATGGCCACACATATGAAATTAACTCTTAGAAAATTTCATATGAAACAAAATCTAATGCTAAACTATCTTGTTCAGCCCTCCTTCTAGCGCCATATGTAAGCATCTTTTTAAATCTGCAAATACTAACATCTCAAACATGGGTTAGTACTTCACAAATCTATCAAAATAACTCCTATGAAATACCTTGTAGATGTTTCCAAATGCAATACATGACCAAATGAAACTAAAAACATTATGAAAACAAGAACAGTTACCTATTCCATAGTGGATTGGTGTCACATGTGCTAGTGACCCTTTCCCAATCCTTGATCAAAGCTCAAGATGATGTAAATGCAATGGAGATGATGAGCAAGATGAGTTCTCAAATTAAGAGAGTAACCTTGCATAAAAGTTGTGGATCCATGAATGAGAATGAAGGCCTTCTTTTATAGATTTTCTTGATGAGAGATTGGCCAAGATGGTGAATGTGGGACTAAAGATCCACCAATGAGAAGAGGACACTTGTCAAGTGTGAGTGGTCAATGGATGTGCAAGATTTGGGAAGAGTGCCCATGAGAGGGAAATTTGAATTCAAATTTTGCAATAAATTTTGAGAGGGGGACAAGAAAAACAACAATAAATGAAATGTTGGAGGGACAAATCAACTTGTCATGTTGAGGGAAAATGAGGGTTTTTTAATAAATCAATAAAATTGATTTATTTGTGCAAGTGGAGATATCTAGAGAATGCAAGTGGGTGAGATTAGTATTTAATCATGGTTAGATTAAATAAATGATGATTATGTTAGTTTAATGATGATTAGGTGAGTTGACATTTAGGACTTTGATATTTGATTTATTTAAATCAGAAAATGATGGAATGTGATTTAGGATTTGATTTAAATGGATGTTTGATTTATTAAAAGGTTGATGATAATGTTTGCTTGATTTTAAATGACCTTAGGAAATGGAAATTAATGAAATTACCTACTAAATGAATGAAGGTGAACCTAATGTGAAATGTAGTTTAGTTGATGAATGAACCTGATCAAATGCAGAATGTTAATTTTGCATGTCTACATAATGCAATTGTTGTCACCTTGGATTATGTCTTATGAAAAAAATATACAAACTAACATGTAATGACCATGAAGAATGTGGATCTTGATCCTTGAAAATTATATGAAACAATGCTTGCAAGTAGATATTTAATGCTACACTCACAATTTTAGCTCAACAACATGAATGCATGCATCAAACCCTTGTCGTGATGATACGATCTTGAATTATTGCAATAAAATCTTGAAATATACCTTGAAATGTCTTATGAATGATCTTGCAACACCCTTGTGAACTCTAATTTTCTATAGTGCTTGAGTGCTTGAAAGGCTAGGATTGCTTAGGATGAAACTATGTGAATTAACCCCTTATTTATACTGAATTAGGAGATTAACCCTAAAATAAAAACAATTCAATCTGACACCAGATCAGAAAACCAACATAATTAAATTCCCGCCAAGATGAAATTTAAAAAGGGGGTCCTCATTAAGGGAGGACCCATTCGCCACCTTGGGAAACTGGGTCCTAGCTTAGTTTACCAGAACCTAACCCCAGGGGATGGAAAGAGCACTAAAAACCCATTCCATATCAATTGAAAAATGGGGGTCTTGTTAAGGGAGGAGCCATTCGTCACCTAGGGTGAATGGGTCTTGGCACCATTTTCCAAGACCTAAATTTTCCCAATTTAAATGTTATATTATTTAATTATTGGGTGTCGAGATAGATCTTCGGGAGGTGTCATAACTAAGGCTTGAATTTGAATTAACCACAATTAATTAATACCACCCTAGATAAATGTGAAAGTGTGTCACAACACTTTACAACACCTAAATAAGGTACACATTAGGTACATTTTATTCAAAAAGGGGTCCATAAGGCTTAATTAAATAAATAAGTCCTAGAAAAGCGTGAAAGTGTGTTACAAAACTTCACAACACCTTTGCAAAGGACCAATTAGAGCATGTTTTAATCAAATAAAGGTCCTAGAATAATGTGAATTTGCACAACAGATTACAACACTACTCCAAGACACCATTAGTGCAGTTTCAATGTTAATAATCCAAACCTAGCAAGGGAAAAGTATACTTTTTTTGTTACTATAGGGAGATACTCTTGTGTTATTATTCCAAAATTATTCAATTAGGGATCTCAATGCTTCAACAACTAGTTCATCTTTTCATGGTATTCTACCAAAGAATACCCATAATTCATTGTCATTTATGTCCTCAATTCTTTGGCACCTTCTAATAGCTCTCAATAAAGTTTTTCTATTTATTCTCAATGCTTGAATTGTCTTTCTAATGAAATGAGATTTATTGGTTTGATTACTTACTATTGTTGATGTAATAACACATCATGTGTGACATTACTATCTTTAGTGTTGAGGTGGTACCCACACTCTCATATGCACTCCTAAGATTCTTGGCAATTTAGATTTGTCACTTGAAGCTTCCAATGTTTTTAGCCCAAGAATTTTCATAATGGACCTATACTTTAGATTTCTCATCATTTCAATAAAAAGTTGACATATTTTGATATCATTTATTTTTTCAAAAAAAAATCTCTAAATCTTATTAGCATACCTTCTACAAGTAAATTTTGGAATCTTATCATCCATCAACTGTAAAATATTCTCATCAATAGCAATAAAAATATTGGGCTTTCTACGCAAAATTTTAGGAATTCTCAAAGGTAAATTTTCCACAACATTAGGCATTTCATCAATATTTAAATGAGATGACATAGATGAAATACCTTCAATATATGAAACACCTCCATCTTCACATGTGAGTGATGATGTAATTTCTAGTTGAGATGTGGTAGATGGCATGTCTCCAACTACAAGATTCAAATATCTCATTACACAAAGGTTTTGCATTTGTTTCCTTTGTGCTACCAATTCCATATCTCTCTTACATATAGTCAATGGTTCATGTTCCTCTTTAATTGGCATGTCTTCTTCTATCATGTTAAATTTCCTACATTCATGAAGTTTCCTCATTCCTTCTATTTTCTTTGCATTCTTAGCTTCCCGCTTGTCCATTGTTAGACTCATTGATTGTTTCCTCAACATGATGAAGAATTGTATCTATATCATGAAAAAGAGTTAAAGATTAGTTTCACCATGGTACTATAGAGTAAAGAAATATCTTACACAAATCAAAATTTATTCATCAATTAGGATGTACAATATGTGGCAGTCCAAAGAGGCATTTATACTCCAAGGAGTTACATTTATACTCAAAGTGTCAAAAGTAATAATTGATTTATAGAACAATCTTAAAGCTACCCAACCAAATTGTTTCATTAACAAGCCCTAATTATCTTTAAAATATACATATACAATAGTTACAATCTTAGTTTCTTATCTGCAAAGATGTGGAAACATATGATAATTCATGTCAATTCAACCTAGGCATATATCAAATTATCACACATTGAAAAGTAATACAAAATAACTTGCATGAACATAAAAAGTCCTTCTAACATAATCCACAATACTTAGGTGCAAGAAAGAATATTTCTAGAATTATACAAGTTACTAGTTTATCTCACATACCTACAAAGGAATTTAATACCAAATCTATGTGTCCTTATACTTCACTTCGTCCCCATGTTGTAGACAACCTAGAGTGAATGTAGTCCTTTCTTTCATGATTTATTCTTTACAAAAAAGGAGAAAAATCTATAGAAAAATAGGGATAGAGAAAATTTGTATGAGTCATTGTTGTGAAATTTATGTTGGAAAAAACATAAGATATCTTTCTTGCATATATATGAAATGTTCCTTTAAAATTATAAGTAGGAAAAAAGGAAATTATTATATAGGTTTCAATTTGGAGAAAATCATGCTTGTAGTAATGAGGCATGATCTCACTTCAAAGATCCATTACTTTGCCACTACACTCATTTAGTCCTTGAAACATGTTGGAATAGTAGTTTATCCACATAAATAGAATGCAACCTTAAGGAAACATATGGACTATAAGGGCTAAAAATATGGAAAATTATACAAGAAAGAAAAGTGCAAGGTAATAGGTCAAGATTTGTAATGCTTTTTTTCTCTATATAACTTGTACATGTCAATAAGATAGTTGTGTCTTCATTCAATTCTCATCAACCAACTTCAAAATTTCCCACTAAATAAATACTAGGTCACTCTCTATTTACTTGTTAACATATGACCACAATATATGTGTGATCATTTCAATCCCTGCAAGATCTTACCATATTACTTATATACCCACTTATGACCAATTATGACTAGCTACATTCAAACTTTGAAAATAATGGGTGCCACCTATGTGATGATACTTACTAATTGAAAATGTATGGAATTAAAAACATATCCTGTAACATAAATAAATCCTCACAAACCTTCATTTCAGTCCTACTTGATACTGTAAATGGAATCTAGGTACACATGGCACCTCCTAAGAAAGTCATGTCACCCACAATCAAAAAACATGTAAATACATCCTTTCCACATTCAAAGACATCTCTCTTTTTATAGACACTCAAAATTTCAAAAAATACTTAGAAGAAGGCCCACAATTTCTACCCATCTATAGACACATGGAATATGTAGACATGAACTCAATTATTTGTGATGGTTCCAATGACGGGTCCTAAAAGAACAATGATTATGCTTGAAAAAGTTGAATATTAGTTACAAACCACCACCAAGTACACCATAGGAAACTATGGACACACTAATCAATTAGACAAGAAAATCATCACATTTGAATCCCCTCCTCAGTTGGATTAGATAGGGGATCCTAGGTTTAGAAAAAATTTGAATGCTAACCATGTTAAATGCCAGACATGGACTAGCATATTAACATATGTAATGTAGAGTGATTTCATGTTTGGAATTGAATATAATCTTGCAATCTCAAAACAATCCTCAAAATTGAAACCGTTGTAAGTCAAATTGAATAGAATTCCTAGGTTTAGGAAATCCTTAGACTGTATGAAATTTTTTATAAACTAAATGTGGGCCAAATTCAACATTCTAACCTATAATCTCTCCAAGTTCATCCAAAGTAGGCCCCACAAACTTGAAAGTTGGAAACACCTCAAACTCAAAGTTTGATAGTAGACATAATACAAGACTTTCTCAAATATTATACCATTGCTAAGATTGAATATATAAGCCCAATTAGGTTTTCCAATACAAGGGAATTACCTCATAATTTATTTATATATTTTCTATGTTGTTTGTTGGCTCTATTTTTATTTTAACTATTATGTTAAGAGGCACTTTACATGACAAAAAGATATATTATATATCATGATCATGCAAATAAAAACCAAAACACAACCAACATGTATTTGAAAGTCTAAATAAAATTTAAAATTTAAAAATATAAACAAATATTATTATTATTAACAACATTATTAAATTTTTAGATAATGACATATTTAAATAGTTTATGGAGGGGTTGGGAGGATGAGTGACGATCGCTGGGGCATGCTCTATGAAGTCCACGCCTTGTGAGGCTGCAGTTGCATGTGATTTCCTGAACCAGATCGGTGGTGGGTTTTTGTGTTGCCTGGGGGGGGTTTACTATGTGTAGGGGTGGTCTTTTTCATTTGTTTCTTACAATTTACTTTGGTTGGTCTGTGGGTTGGTGGATTATGGTGGAGCATCAAGTTTCTTCTAGTTTGGTAGTGGCTAGAGGTAGTGGGTCTCACAATAGCTCTTCATCAGGTATGAAAGCTTAGTAGTCTAAGTTGTTTTATGTGGGGGAGGGCCCTAAATTGAAGAAAGTGAATGGTTGTTTTCCTAAAAGTCAAGATCATCTGGTTTTGGTCATTTCTCCTGAATCAGTTGTTGATGGTGTCTCTTATTGGAGTAGACATGCTCTAATCTGTAGTTTTTTTGGGATTCATATACCTCTGTTGGCTTTGGAAGCTTGGATCAGACATTCGTGGTAGGTTGAGGGAGACATGGACCTTATGGTGGCTGCAAATAGTTAGTTTTTGGTTGTTTTTCCAATATGGCTGATAAGAATTGAGTTTTGAGGGGGGACACTACTTTTATAATCATGTTGGTTTGTTTATCAAACCCTAGCTACATATGGGTTTTAATTCAGCTAAGGAATTGTTGTTGAGGGTTCCTATTTGGGTTCGTCTGCCATGGTTTCCCCTAGAGTTTTGGAGAGAAGATATTTTACAATGAATTGTTGCTCTTCTTAGTAAGCCTGTTGCAGTCGCTCAATAAACCCTTGAAAAAAAGGTTATTTATTTTCCTCATATTTTGTGGAGATATATTTGAATAATCCCTTGCTGGATTCTCTAGAAATTTTTCTTGGTTCTTTATCTTGGATTCAACAGTTTGATTATGAGTCCCTTCCTTTTTGTTGTTGGATTTTTCATGAGTATGGACATCTTCAAAGGTAGTGCCCTAGGGTTAATAAGGATCCTCATTCAAATATTCCCCCTTCATCTTCAACACCAAAAGTGGTTAAGGAGGACAAAGGGAAATCTTCCATGATGGAGAGTGCGGATAAGGAGGGATTTGTTCCAATGAAGCCTTGAGCTAAGGGTTGAGGTCAGAAGAGATCTTTAAAGGATAGGTAGACTAAAGAGGGATTTAATCGGTTGAGGTGTTGGACACTTTATCCTTGGAGGAAGGAATCCAAGTGGATGTGCCTTCTGGTTCCATAGGTATGGGTTGTGTTGTGGTGCAAGGTTGGGGGTTCGGTCATGATCTTCATTCCTCCTAGGGTGTGCAAGATCATCTGGTGTCTCCCAATGGTCCTATGTAGGATGATGACGATATTTTTTTGGTAGATTTGGCAAAGGATGGGATAGCTTTTGGCAAGAGCAAGGGGTCTTCTCCAACTTTGGGGCTACAACAATGCACCCTTATGAAGGGAAAGTTTGAGAACTCTTCCAAAAGTGGCCGCAAGAAGTATCTTGAGAAAATTAAGCTTACTGGAGATTTTTTGGTGGAATTTGGGTCTATTAAACCCATTGATGCTCACTTTTCCCAATCTCCTGCATGATTATTCTCTCCTAGAATGTAAGGGGGTTGAATAGCACCTCCTGTCAAAAGGCTATTCATGATTTGATTGCAGTTCATTCTTTAGATATATTTTATGTTTAGGAGACTAAACTTTCAGTTGATTTCATGCTTCAGTGTGCTTCTCGTATCTAGTGTTTTGGTTAGTGTCAATGCATTGGTTCTTAGGGGAGTTTTGGGGGTTTGGATCTTTTTTGGGACCTAAGAATGATTGCTCCTCTTTGGTGGATTTCTAGTCATTCTACTATCTACATAGTTACCTCCACTTTGGAGACAATTGAGACTATTTTGGTTACTAATGTTTATGCTCTGACTGATATTTGTGGAAAACTTCAGCTTTGGGCTCATATAAGGTACACTAGATCTTGTGCTTCATATCTTCCTTGGGTCTTAGTTGGTGATTTTAATTCTATGTTGAGTTTGGAGGATAAAAGAGGTGGGTTGCCAAGGCTAGGACCTACTTCTGATATTTTTTGGGAGAATGTGGATTCTCTAGCTCTTATTGATGTTAAGCCTTCCAATGGGATTTTCACTTGGGGGTGATCCCACAATACTGCTTTATAGTTTTTAGCCAAACTGGACACTAAACTAATTTTTTATAACTAAATCTTCACTTTTGAGCACCTATGGTGCTAAACCATGAGGAATTTGAAGATGATGCAAACTAGTGATTTGTGACATTTTATCTATAGATTCTAAATATATATTTTTCAAAATTTTTGGAATCAGATTGTACTTATTTTTCCATCTCCTTCGAAAACTTGTTTTTTTTAGTAAACACCAATTTTAAGGAGTGACGCTCACCATATAACACATAACTTCTTTTTCATGAAGGATAATTTTTTTTTTCGAATTTACATTTATAACTACGATATCTAGTGCTTCCAATTGGTTTCATAGTATTTTATTGAATATTTTTTCCTTAATCAAGTTTCAAAGTCAAACTAATTACAATTCAGACATAGGCAAACTGTATAACACAATCTTTTTTTATGTATCGAAATTCAATTTTTTTTGTTGGATCAAGGACTTCGATATCTGGTGCACTCATATTTTTCATTATTTTTTTTTGATAATCTTCTATTTTTCAACATGTGCAGAACAAAGAGCTTGATTTTTGGTGAAAAACCTACATTCACAAGAAATAAAAAAATAAATATAATAATTAAATTAAATTTATTTAAAATTATACTTTTTGGGAAGCTTATAATAAGGACTACATACTTACATAAAATAAATTTTAAAATGTAAATCAAAAGTGGTTTTTATCAACATTTTGATAGGTGTTAAGGAGACTTTGTTATAGGTATGGTTTAAAATTAGCGAGGTTCTATCCAAGGGAGTTTGATCTAAGGTAGTTTGATCAAACCATCTTCAATTGGAATGCTTTAAATAGAAATTTTTAAGGCTTAAATCATTATATTTTCTAAAAATATGTGATTTCAACAAAAATCAGAATCTCCCAAAAATTATAAACTAGCTTTGTGGGATCACCCTTGGAATAATAGGCGTAGTGGAGAGGAAGTGATTTCTGAAAGACTAGATAGATTTCTTGTCTCCTATTTTTGGATGGGGGTTAGCTTGGTTATTGGTTCAAAGATTCTTGATTGGTGGGGTTCTGATCATTGACCAATTAAATTTCAAGCAACCTCTTTTATTGTTCCCAAGAATCCCCCTTTTAAGTTTCAACTTATGTGGTTTCGAGATTCTTCCCTGCATGATCCTATGACCCAATGGTGGTGTGATGGTGGCCCTGCTTATGGTACAACCATGTACTCCTTTGTTAAGAAACTTCAATATGTCAAATATCACCTTAAGAGATGGAATAGGTTGTGTTTTGGTAACCTAAAGGCCACAAAGAGGAATTCTCAAGCGCGCCTTGATGTGATTACTCACCAAATTCGGGATTATAGTTTCTTGAATGCTTTAGGAAGAGAGGAATCCTAGGCTACGAGAGTAGTGGAGGAGTGGGAGCTCTGAGAGGATATTATTAGAAAACCAAGATTTGATTGCAAACCTGAATAGACCTTCCACAAAAGAGGAAAATGAAAAAGAAGAAGCTTTGCATAAAAACATGCAATTTGATATATTTGAAAAGACCAAATAATACAAGAGATAATTTTCTTTATACAAGCAAAGATGCCTAAACCTAATCTTATCTTGAGTAGCAAGATAGCTCAATAAGATAAGGATAAAACCTAAAGCTTAGGAATTAAATAAAGCCTAAGTAAACTTATGCAAGCGTAATTAAATATTAATTACACTAACACCCCCCCATAAGTGCAACTTAGGGAGAAGCTAATTATTATGCAAATATGAGTCTCAACAACAAGGCCTAATTAGGTACTCATGTACAAATGCAAAGAGAGAGAAAACCCAGTGGGAAAAACCCCCCCTTTAGAGAGATGAACTGCTGCAAAGAAGCACTGGAAGAACTTTGATGAAGCAACACTAGAACCCCAAATCCGGCAAGCAAGGAAAGATAGTTCTGTTTGCAAAATATCAATCAGAATAACAAATGAAAAAGTAGACCTGATGCCAAGGAACACTGGAAACTCACATAATGGATCAACTTTGGAATCTGTAAGCAACATTAGATGAAAAGATGAATGGACCCATAATGATGACAAATTTCGAAGTTGTGTCTCATGAAGCCAATGCCAAACTGAAACTAAAACTGCCCATAGGACGAGTACCATCAAGATTCTGGAACATTAACCATAAAACCATGGCCCTCAAACTGAGAAAGATCTGAACCAATGTGGATCAAGAACTGTAAAATCCCAATGTGAAGTGTGAACCGAAGCAAACCAGCAATGTGTCTAGTTAAGTAAGAAAGAATCTAGAAGGAGACAATAGGAAACCATACAAAATCATGTGAGTTGTCACCAAAATGAAAGATGGATGCAAGAACCCCCTTTAATGGAACTTTATATCAGTTCGTTATTAAAATACCCAATAATTGCATAAGGAGATGATGCAAAATTACAGAAACATAAGTGAAAATGTAAACCTAGAGCACGAAACAAAAATGAATGCATGCCTAAAATAAGTTACACATTTTCTAGAAATGACCTCATATCTGTATAGAGGCCAAAACCAACTTTCTAACGCTGTAAAAATCACGAAAAATGGATAAGCGAGTGAAAAGATATGCGTCCCAGAGTGAAAAACACATCTGACATCCAAGGTAGAAAAAATCATCAAAAAGGAAAAACCAGAAAACCACACTAGTACCATTGCGTAGAGTGTTGAAACAGCTTTCCAATGATCTCTTGTTTGCAAAGAAAAGACGTTGTATGCCCAAGATATGCCTGTTTCCGTGAAAGTTGTCCAAAAAGCTCTAATTTGGCCATCTACAGCCCTCAGGGGATAAAAAAATTTGGCCCTTGGTCACATGCAGGACTAGGGGCTGGCAAAAAGATTTTGGGGTGGATCCCCTGGTCACCCACGTGACTGGGGCAGGGGCTAGAGACCGCCGACTAGGTGTTGGGCGTGGCCCCCGGTCGCCGATAGAACCTGGTGCGAGGCTTAATAACCCAGCAGGGGTTGAAGCGTGGCCCGCGGATCTCCATATGGCCACATTGAAAGCCGCGGGGGCTGAGAGTGAGCTGGCGGAGCAGGAGGTAGAGCTACTGGTGGTAGTGTCCACCCGGTGGTGCGGTGGTGACTGCTCGGTGGCACGGGGGCGGTGCAATCGTCCATAACTAGTAGCGCAGAAAAAATTCTGCATTTTGATTTTTTTTATTATTTTTGAAGTTTTCTCAAATTTTGTGCCTCGTTAACTATTCCTGGGGGCCGTACGGCCCTTGGGTAAAATTTTTTTGCTTCTCTAGTCGACAATGTGCAAATCAGACGTATTTTATATCAAAATAGGGGGTTTTGGGCGCTGCAAATCAGTGAGAGTCTATTTGGAGCTGAAAGTGCTCACGAAAATCGGGCCCCGGTCAGCTAGAAAAATCAGCGATCTACGACCCTTGCAGATCGGCAAGCGGTGAGAAAATTAATGAAATAAAATTCATTACGACTTTTTTCCGGTGCTCTAAATCCAACAAAAATCGATCTAATCCAAGATGCTTTGCATAATGATGCTCAAGAGTTAAGGAAAACCCTTGAGGGACCTTGAACGAACTCTGCAATGAATCTCTCCAGAAATCTGAGAAGGGGCTGCAAATCAAGGCTCTGATACCATGTTAGAAACCCATGATCTGATTGTAAACCAAAATAGACCTTCCATAGAAGAGGAAAATGAAAAAGCATAAGCTTTGCATAAAAACATGCAATTTGATATGTTGAAAGACAAAATAATACAAGAGATAATTTGCTTTATAAAAGAAAAGATGCCTAAACCTAATCTTATCTTGAGCAACAAGATAGCTCAATAAGATAAGGATAAAACCAAAAACTTAGGAATTAAATAAAGCCTAAGTAAACTTATGCAAGCATAATTAAATATTAATTACACTAACAGATATTTTCTAGAAACAAAAGGCTCAGATTGATTGGCTTCAGGAAGGGGATAGGAATAATACTTTCTTCCATCACTTTGTCTAGGCTCGTTGTAATAGGAGTTATATTTCCTCTCTAGTTAATTCGAAAGGGCTTGACATATCTTCTCTACATGCTTTGTCTTGTGAGGCATGACAATTCTATTCTACTCTTTTTTCTAAAGATTCACCCCCTACAAAAGAGGATGAGAATTTGATTCTTGCTTGCATCCGTTCCCTGACCACCAATGAGATGAATGTGTTCCTCATCCATCTGATTTATTTTTTTGAATTGGAGGAGGTTGTTTTTGAGATGAATAGGGGTAAAGCTCCTAGTCTAGATGGATTTCCTATTAAATTTTTTCAAGAATATTGGGTATTATAATTCTGGATTTGTTAAAGGTTTCCCGTGAATATCTTTGCAGTAAATAAATTCTTTAAGCCTTGAATTCTACTTTCCTTGTTCTCATTCCTAAAAAGGAAGGTGTTGACCAACTGGAATTCTTTAGACCTATTGCTCTTTGTAATGTGGTGTGCAAGATTATTACTAAATTGATTGCAGAGAGACTCAAAGTTTGTCTTCCTCCTGTGATATCTGAGGAGCAAGGGGGTTTCGTGGCTGGTAGAAAAATACTAGATGGGGTGGTGGTTGATTCTGAAGTCATTCACTCTATTGCAACTTCTAAATAGAAATCTATGTTCATCAAGTTGGACATGGACAAAGCTTATGATAGAGTTAAGTGGCATTTTTTATAGAGAATTCTCTTAGGCTTTGGTTTTAGTCCAGAATGGGTTAGTTGGACTATGAGTTGTGTTACCTCCTCCTTTTTCTCTGTTATTATGAATGGGGAACCTTCTGATCTTTTTGGGGCCTCGACAGGTCTTCATCAAAGAGATCCTCTCTCCCCTTATCTGTTTATTATTATGGTTGAGGGTCTAGGAAGATTTCTTAAGTCTTTGGTTTCCCAGGGCATGATTTAAGGGTGGTGTTGGGGCAAGGGGCTGCCACAACTTTCTCATCTTCAATTTGTTGATGAGACTACACTTATGGGAAGGGCTCATCTTTAGGAAGTTGCTTCATTTAGGCAGGATTTGGATATTTATCTTGTTGTTTTGGGTCAAAAATTCAATGAGCACAAGTCATCTATATTCTTTCCTAATAATCCTCAAGCTATTCAACGAAAGATTGCATATATTTTGAGGTTTTAGATTCCAAGTCTCTTCCCTTTGTTTATCTTGGTATTCCTCTTGTTTTTGGTAGGAAACCTAGGTCTTCTTGGCAGAAGTTGCTTGATAAGTTGTATAGTAAAGTCAATCATTGGACTCATCATTGGCTATCTACTGTTGCTAGAGTGACTCTTCTGAAGTCTGTTATCTAGACTCTTCCTATTTATAGGTGTTTTCTTCAGGCTACTCCTTTGTAATTCCTTAGGGAATTTGATGCCCTCTCATGAAAATTTATTTGGAGTCGTAACTTTTAGAAAGCTGCTAAGTGGAATCTTGTTAAGTGGGATTTTGTGTGCAAACCACAGAATGAGGGGGGCCTCAGCTTATGTTCTACTACTTTGAATGGGCAAGCTCTCACTACCAAGTTATATTGGCATTGGTGTACTAGTTAGCATCAACTTTGGGCCTATATTTTCACCCATAAGTATCTTAAAGATGTTGATATTTTTTATGTTCCTCACTTTCCTTTAGAAGGAACAGGATCTAAGATCTGGAATACTCTGAAAATAGGGGTTCAATTGGATAAGAAAAAGATTTTTTGGATCTGTCATATAGGTTCTCAGGATATTTTTTGGTGGGATTCCTGGGATGGTCATCCTACTATCCTTTCTACTTATCCCCACCTCCAATCCCTTTCTGCTCATTTTACTACTATGAGGTGGAATATGATTGAGCATTATAAGGTTGTTCAGAATCTTGAGCTGGTTGCTAGTTTTAGATGGAAGAACTCTTTTGAATGGCCACCAAGGGGGTCAGAGGAGGATAGGAAAGAGTTGGCTCAGATTCTTGCCTCACATGAATGCAATTCATTGGTGGGGCATGATGTTTTAGCTTGGAGGAGAAATGACTTGTCCGATAAGTACTCTATTTCTGCAAGTTATGGGAAGCTGGTTCGATAGATATTGGGGGACACAAAGGTTCCTTAGTGGAAATATGTGGAGAAATTTTTCTTAGCCCAAGTGCAATTTTTTTATGTGGCTGGTGGTTCAAAATCGGTATCTTACATGGGAAACTTGTGTAAGCATGGGTTCCAAGGTCCCTCGATGTGCTTTTTATGCTGTAATAGTGAGGAGAGTGTCTCTCATCTCTTCTTCCAATGTTATTTTTCTAGAGAGAAAGACATTGCCGGTGGGGTGTGTGGAACAAGGCATGCTGGCATGTTTCCTCTTTGGCTAAGTTTTTTGCTCGGTGGGGAAAGGCCCCTGTTAAGACTTCTTTTCTTCAAGTTTCTTGGGCTCTTCGACAATCCTTTATTATCTAGCATATTTTGTTGGAGAGGAATCGCAGGATTTTTCAAGATGTGAAGCTGGTTGTCCAACATTTGTGGTGGAAAATTCTTCATTCTTTGGGAGAAACTATTTCAGCTAAGTGTGACCTAGCTAAGGGTGTGGATCCAGGAGATGTTACTTGTTGTAGTTGTCTCAATCTTCCTCTCTACAGTGGTGCTACGAGGGGTGTTGGTCAGATCATGAGAAATAGCTATAGACATCCTCTTTGGAAGATAAATAGGGAGGGGCATTGGTGTCCTCCTCTGCAAGGAGTGTTGAAAGTCAACACAGATGGTTCCTCTCAGGGAAATCTTGCTCATGCTGGTATTGGTGGTGTTGGGCAGAGTAGATCTGGGACTCTTCAGTTTATTTTTTCTATTTATAAGGGTATCTATACTAATAATTTGATGGAGGCTTTTGCCATTTTATATGTTGTGAAGCATAGTTGCTCTCTTGGATGGAGAAGGATTATTTGTGAATCTGGTTCTTAGGTGGTGGTGACGTTGTTGAATAGAAAAAAAATTCAAAGATGTTAGTTGGTATTTAGCTTTAATTATTAAACAGATTCTTAATTTGTGTGCTTCCTTGGAATCTGTTACTTTTTGTCACATTCCTAGAGAATGGGACAAAGAAGTGGATTATTTGGCCAAATGGGCCTCTAATCATCTGCAGAATTGGAAAATTGTGGATAGGGTTCAATCACCCCTAAACTTTTCTCAAAAGTTGGGCCACTTAGTGGAAATTAACAGGGTTGTGTAGTGCCCTTGGTTTGTACTTCTTTTGTTTTTGAAAAAAAATTTACCCCTCTTTTAATGATAATATGCATCGTTGTATTGAAAAAAAGCCCTGATTTATTCAAAAATAAAAATAAAAATAAAAATAAATGGCAGCTAAAATTGTCTAAGATGCAACGAGGAGCAATAATGCTATGCAATGAGGGAGCAATAATGTTATTAAAGGAGACAAGCCTAAGAAGAGCTCTATTTTAAGGGAGGCAGATAAACGTGTCATTTAAAATGAATCTCCTTGTCAAAACAAAATCTAAAAAATATTTACATAATTTGTGAGATGGCTGCAAGCGATTGATGACCATATTTGATTGTTGAGTGTAGGCTATAAATAAAGAAACTGTAGTAAATCTTTCAAGTTGATTGACACATTCCATCCTAGGAAATAGAGATGCCGCACAAGTGATCACATGAGCGTATAATTTCCTCTCTCAATATATATTTCTCTTTTAACATATGTAAAATTAATCTAGACAAAACTTCCAAACTCAGCTTACCAATGGTATGATATTTGCAAATAATATAGAAAATTTATATATACATTTTATATGTTAGTCAAGTTGGGAACGAAAGATGTTTTAAAATATAATAGATTCAATATATATATTTGGTACTTTTTCATTTCACAGTAAAAATTCAAATGAGATATCAATAAAAAAAAATATCTTTAATTTAAGATAATAATATTATCTTTCAAATCATTTTTTGTTTCAACAGTAAGCTTTTTTTAAGATAACAATCATTCAAATAAAATGTACATTTTTACAAATATATTAAAACATAAAATAAATTTTATCATATATTAAATATATGTTGATAATTTGATCTATTTATTTGAAAGCATTAATGTGTAGACAAATTCATAAGGTTGAGGGAATTTTAATGTAAGAGCAATCAATTGAAACTTATGATTAGATAAGAGGTGGTTTAAGACCAACTGATAAGATTGGGAAACTCCCCTTCACTTCAATCTCTAATGAACCTAGGAGAGTGTTTTCTAGAGATCATCAAATTAAAATAACATAATTGAGTTTAACAAAATAATCAATGCATGCCTAAAAGGGTAGAGAGGAACTAGAAAATTTAATCTTTGTGGGGTTTTTAATCATATCATTTTAGTGAGTATAAATTATTGAATCCATGAATACAAAACAAGCAATGAGATCTTGAAAATTATTGACTTAATTTGTTGTAGATTTGTACAATCTCATGTTTAGTAAATAAAGAAGGAAATGCACTCTTCATTATATTCTAAATGGTTCTGATCTTGACTCCACATGATTCCTATATATCATGAATAAATTTTGAAGGGGCTATGCCTCAAAATAAAAAATTCTCATTAACATAAGTTTATCTAATAATTTAAGTGTATTATCAAATGCAAGAATTTGAAGCACAATGTTAGTATGGGAACTTCTCAAGAAGAGTGTATGGAAAACATTCCATAGAAAGCACTATAGGGATAAGAATAGGGCATATAAGAGATGAGTAGGATGCACTATATTGTTTGAATTTAAATAATATTATAAGGACTTTAAACAATAATAAATTAATTAAATATGTTTATAGATATTTAAGATAAACATATGAACGATATTTACTTACATACCTTAATAGATTTAGCAACTACATTAATTATGATATGTATTTTAATCACCTTAAACTCCCATAATATTATTCAAATAATAATGTAGTGTATCCTACTCATCTCTTACCTACTATATTTTTGCAACACTAACCTATTTATGTTCATGTTCTCATCAAAGGTTTAGGCCAAGTGCCATACTAATTCTAAGACTTGAAGGGACTATTATTGATTACAGAAGTTGGCTCCTTTTATCGTCATTCAAATGATTCGGTGACTCATTTAGACATTATGGTAAAAATAAATAAATAAATAAATGGAAATGTATATTGAATTGATGACCATAAAAGTTTGATAGATACGATCTAATATGTATGATGCTTGGGAGTAGACTGAACCAATATTTTTTCTTGAGATGTTTTTGAACTCCTATGTGGTTTTTCTACTACTAAATTTTATCTTTAGGATTTAGAAAGCCTACTCATCAATGTTTGTACCTATGTATATGAAACATGGGTGCTAAAAAACACCTTTGGGAAAAAACTAGAGATAGAGTAAGCACCATTTGATTCCTTTAAAATAGTAGTTAATCTTAAGTACAATGTAACAAGATTGAAAATATGTTGAACAAATGATGTAAAGATGCAACTAAGATTGATCTAAGACTAATTGAGATTGATACAATTAAATCTATGCATATGTATTTTGATTCGATGATTAAAATGATCTAGGGTGATGTCCTTAAATACAAATCCTAGACACACAACTCAAGACCTTTGGCATGCAAATCAATGGATAGTGATTTATTCCTTGAAAGTCTACCTAAAAGAAAGTGATTTTGAATTTTGAGCTAAATAATTAGACTATTAACATGGTTCCATATACATTACAAAATCACACGAATAGCCTATTGTAGGAAGGTAGTGATCTATTATATCAATCTTATTTTACAATGATCAATTCAACATGTCAAAGCTTGATGGTTTAAGATTAGTGACAAACTAATTTACCAAAAAGATTAAATTAAATACTAAAACAATACATTTATAATATCCACACTAAATAACATAAATTAGAAACATTAAAATATCAAATATACAATTTTATCCAATACAAATTATCTATTTATAATATGTAATATAAATTAAATTAAAAATATATATATTCATGTATAAATTTAAACATGAAGTATAATTTTAAATAAGTTATTTTGCTATTCCTTTACGTGCTTTAATAAAAGATTTTTTTTATAAAACTTGTATAGATATCTTAAATACATCCATTTAAAAGACAAGATATATTATCTCATCTATATTAAATTCATTATTAAGAGATCAATCTTATCTTAAATAGCAAGCTCAATATAGATATTTAGACTCATATCTCTATGCTTTAAGAGAGTTGTATTTGAGATATCTGTAATAAACCATGTAATTTTTGTTTTAATTTTAATTGTTTATTTTTTAAAATTAAATTATTGATAAATAAATAAAACATATAACTATTTTTCTATTTACTAGTTTTTATTTATTTTACTTTAGAATTTTTCTTTTTAATAATTTTTTATTTTAATTTACTTTGAAATTATTATTATTTTTTAAATATTCTTTTTACTTAATTCTATTATAAAACTATTTTATTTATTAAAAAAATATTTTTAAATTTTGATATCTATATATTAAAAAAATTTCCCTTCCATATAGTGAGGTCATTGATGTTTACAAAAGAGGGACGTGAAATTCGCTACGAATGTTCCACGAATTATCATAGTTTTTGCCTAACGAGAACGTGCGCGATACCTGGTCCACGTTCAAACCCATGCTCTTACCGGTCAATGTCAGATTTTTTTATTTATCAGCGGCTTCTCTATTGTTTATCCCCTCCTCCTCCTCCTATATAACCACCTACTACAATCTATCCGCCAGACCTCTTCAATATCAAACCCTCGCTGAACTTATGATAGTTCAAAATCAGTCGCTCTGAAAATGATGAGCGAAGAGTATTATTCAGCACTTCAACGGATTGCCTTACATTTGCTCGGCGAGGATTCCATATTCACTGCTCACTCCGATTTGGTAGACCCCAACTTAACAGAAAATGTAATTGCACGCACTGACGGAGATCATTTGCCTGGCAATACGGAGCAGGGATTGAAATGCGGCAATAAACGGACTGTTTGTTCGTCACTGAAGATTTCGGTTCCGTGTGAGCGGCATTACAGAGGAGTCCGTCGCAGACCGTGGGGGAAATACGCAGCTGAGATTAGAGACTCCGCCAGGAGTGGGGCCCGCATTTGGCTCGGGACTTTCGACACCGCGGAGGCCGCCGCTGTCGCATACGACCGTGCCGCTTTTAAAATAAGAGGGTCCAAGGCTCTGCTCAACTTTCCCCTCAACGCCTCCGCCTATGCTGAGTCGGTCTCAGAGTGTGGTTATGTGGAGTCCAACAAGAGGCGCAGAAATAGTATTGAAAAGGAGACTCAGCAGCCACCTCGCACAAAGATTAAAAGGGATGCAAACGATGGAGAGGAGGACGTTTTTGCAAAATTAGAGAAATTGGAGCCTCTTTCTCCGCTCCCCACCTTTCTTTTTCCCCTCACGCCGTCACCCATAATGATATAATCGCCAGTCTTGTAAATTCATTCTTATTTTTCCATTCAATTATTCTTTAAACGTATTTTCCTGGATTTTTAATGGTGAAAAATCTCATATTCGCTATATCTTATGCAAATTCTACAAAACGTAATTCCCTGGGAGGCTTCGTTTTAAATTCATTCATTCTTGTAATAAAATATAGCCATAAAACGTTATAATGGTCATGATCATTTACAAGGAGAAAATAGTCGGATGCATTGTTATTATTAATTTAAACGGCATTATTAGTGTTTAAATGTTTCTTTATTTAATATTTTTGCCATCTCACAGTTTTCTCACTTTCCAGCAAAATTATCCAGGAATACCCTTCTGACATTGAACAGATGATGATCAATATCATCAAAATAATTTTGAGAACCTTTGCAATATGAGTCTTAAGTTTTGGGGCTTCGTTCGTCTGAATTACTATGATATAGGGGAGAGGATCCAATAGTTGAGCATATTTCAATAGTTGTGATAGTAGTTGTTTATATAATACCCAATAGTTGTGATAGTAGTTGTATATATAATGTCTAATAGTTGTGACTTGACTACCCATTATTAAACAAAATGTATTCCTTTGGTTTAAAAAACAACCAATCATGTGATGCCACATCAGCGCTCAACTACCCATGATGTGAATGTACGAGTATTGGTCTCACTATTTTTTTCGGCCTTTTTGGACACCTTGACAAAAGGCATGCTGATGTGGCATCATATTTGATGATGTGGCCCTGAAACAAAAGTTATAAGCAGGGGACTTGCCAAGTAAGCTGCTGTAAAAAATTGGGAGTGATTTGAAATTTCCACGCAGGATAATTAAAAGCACGAAGTTAGGGTGCACAACTACTGAGTCCTCTCCCCTACCGCCAAATAAAATAGAACAAGTCTCACCCCACAATTTAATGATATAATGGCCAGCCTTGTAAGTTCATTCTTAATTTTTCATTCAATTATTCTTCAAACGTGTTTTCCTGGAATTTTAATCTTACGGCTGAGAATTCTTATGCAAATTCTACAAAACGTATTCCCTGTGAGGCTTCCTTTTAAATTCATCCATTCTTACAGAAAATAGTGTGATGCATTCTTGTTATTATTTTAAAGGGTATTATTAGTGATTAAATGTTCCAGGAATACACTTCTGACATTGAACAGTTGCTGATCAATATCATCAAAATAATTTTGAGAACCTTTGCAATTAGCAAGTATTATGAATCTAAGTTTTGGGGCCGCCTCCGCCTGAATTACAATGACATACCGCCAAATAAAATAGGATTCTCACCCCACGCTGATCATGATTGTATGACTAAATACATCATACACAAATTAAAAACATATAACGTCACTTTATATATCATATTCTTTAAGAAAACACCATCCTCCCATACGTCACTACCATATAAACTATGAGTTTTTACGTTTAATTATACAATTATCTAAACGTTGGAACAATTTCCTCAGTCCAGATTCATTCTGCACATGCAAAAACGACAATACGTTCGTTGAGAATAAAATAATTTTACGTGCATACTTAGATGCCATTGGTAATAAGAGAGCGAATAGCCTCTAAGCTGACGTCATAAGTTGTATGTCATCTCTGATTCATCTCTTATCACAGCAACGGTTAAGTTTTAGCTCTGAAAAAAATCTGTCTCCTGCAGTTACAGTCAGCATAGTTACAATCAAGTATGAATTTATCCAATCCATTAAAAGTGAATTTCTAGAGAGATTTTCGGCTTTGGCTTTGAGCGATACTTCGTAAACAACAATTTTATAGATTTTTTCTGAGGGTACGGTGTCACGGAGGGGGCCTTCCCCAAAAAAATTCACTGGGTGCTGCTGGTGGTCTCATGAATTCAATTTTGCAATTCAGCTTAAAAGTTTGAGCTCTAAAATTTAAGGAACAAACAGGAGTATTTTGATAAAAATTAATAACTAAATAAAAATTCTCTCATTTTTTTTGTTTTTTTTAAGAATTTAAAATTTTAAGTGATAAATAAGTGGTAGAAAAAATTCCTAAGTTGTAGGGTCAATTTCTAGCCCCACCTCAATTTCACCAATTTCACTCGGTGAAATTTGCAGTCCTAAAAGGTAAGGGCTGCTATTTTCGAGAAAAAGATTCCAATTAATCCTATAGCATAAATTTGTTTTCTTCATGGGATTGACAACTTTTTATTTTTATTCTTAAATCACTAATAGGCAAAGGTAAATATTGATCAGTTAAAGTAGAACAAAGATTTATTTCTTTTTAATAAGGGTGAGTAGTAAAATTACTATTGATTGATGATTGTTGAAGTGTGTGATATTTAATTAGATTGATTTCTTTAATCATAGATGATATCAATCATTGAAGCTCATTAAAAGCTTTGTTAACTAAAGGTATGATTAGCTTCATAATATAGTAATTAGTACAACTCATGATCATAATGTATTAATAGCTATAGATATCCTGTCAACTAAGATTTAGAAAGATGCAAAATATTGGGAACGTTATTAGTAAGGGAGCTCAAAATCCTAAGACTCATTCAAAACAAACATAGGACAAAGAACATACGAATCCATGAGTTTTTATAATGGCTATCCTTTGAACTAACCATGGGGTGAGGAAAATGAAATTAGTGAGATTTGTACATCACACAAAGAGCTTTTAATTGAATGGGTAGTGTCAAGGATGAGAGAGATTTTAGCGACACACAAAGAGCCCTAACACTCACCAACAAAGCCAATGCCTCCACATCACATACACATGGATGAGTATATTAATTGTATTGCACATTTTATTAAGTTGTTCATTTATTGGCTGATTAGGTACACAATTAAGGAAAATCAAACCATAATAATCATTTTACAACTAATTAATCATCATTATGGCTTGATTATCCACAATTTTTCAGTTCAAGGGAAACATATTTAGGACTAATTAAGTCATGTAAATAAAATTACATTGTATTAGTATAAATTGTGACTTGATTAAATCAAATTATTTGTATTGTTAAACCAATCAAATTATTAGTTTGGTGGAGCACATATTTGAGAATAATTAAGTCTAGCATAACAAAATTACATTAATTTTTTGAAAATGAAATTTTAACTAGATCCTATTACGTATTTTATTCAAATTACATCCTAAAATTCATTTTTTTAAATACCTATTAATTTTTAAATGTTGTAATTAGTTTTTGTTTTATTTACCTAACTCTAACTAATATCACATAAACAAGGACCTAGTGATATTTTATATTAGGAAATGTGATTATATATATTTTCATAACACTTGACTAATTAAAACATGTCATATCTAGTTAATATGTACAAGGAAAACATAGTTTGGTAAGAAAATCATACTTTAACATAGTGTTGTATGAGAGAAAATATATATTTTTTAAGTTATAGTGTTAAAGTGTGCATCCTCTAATAATTATAGGTAGATTTTTCTATGTAGTGAAGATAAATATATCTTTATAGAGATTATCTTTTTATTTCACAATATTATTTACCTTTTCTATAACATAATGGTAAAATTAATCACTACTATTTTCATATATATGTTTCTTAATTATAATTGAAATTGTAAAAAAGGTTTGGTAGAGACATACAATCAACATATTACAATTCTTATTATATAATTCTTATATATTAATGCTTAGTAAACATACATATTGAAATATGAACATAATAATTGTAATATATTAAATTGATTATGACAAAGAAAGTAGCTTTCCTTGAGAATCAACTTTCTATATTAGCATTAGGATGAATCAAACAATTTGATTTACTGTTTGATAAATGCCTTTTTATATTTAAAACTATAAAATTGAATTAAATATTACAATTCCAATATAAAATGTTAAAAATTGTCCAAAATATCTTTTTCTATAATGTAAAATAAAATCAAATTTCTATAGAAAATGAATGTAATGGTTCATAAAGATGATTATATAGTCTTCTAGAAGTCTTAGTGACAAACACTAATGTGTAGCTCAAATATCCTTGAGACCTTTTTGGTCTTGTATAGATGCAATGGTATAACATAGAACACTTCAAAAACATGTTCTTACACACACAAAGAAGAGATCATGGACCCATTGTATACAAAATATATTTAAACAATAAAAAATACCAAAATATGCAATAGAAATTGCCTCTAATAGGAAGCAAGGAAGAAATAATAGAAAAGGAATAGATATCACCTAGATTTTTCTTTATTCCATCATTCCATCCTGGATATGTGCACATAGAAATACTTAGGCCCACAATTGCTACCCATCTAGAAACACATGGAATATGTAGACATGAACTCAAATATTTGTGGCAAGTCCAAAAAAGACCAATGATTATGCTTCACAAAGCTACATGTTAGTTACAAACCACCCCAAAGCACACCATATGCAACTATGGACACACTAATCAATTAGACAATAAAATCATGGCATCATCACATTTGAATCCCCTCAGTGGGATTAGATTTGGGATGCTAGGCCTAGAAAATATTTTAATGTTAACCATGTTAAATGCTATACATGAGCTAGCATAACAAATATAACATATAGTGTTTTCAAGTTTGGACTTGAATATAAGCAAGCTGCAAATTGAAAACAATCCTCAAAAATGAAAACATTGTTACATCAAAATGAACATAATTCCTAGGTCTAGGAAACCCTTAGACATGAAATTCTTTAAAAACCAAGTGTGGGTTGCATTCAACATTTTAACCTATAATCCCCTCAAGTTCACCCAAACTAGGCCCCACAAACTTGAAAGTTGGCAACACTCCAACCTAAAAGTTTGATAGTAGACACAATACAAGACTTTCTCAAACTTTAGACCATTGCTAAGCTTGAATATATAGAGATCCAATTGAGTTTTCCAATATAAGAGAATTACCTCATAATTTATTTATATATTTTCTATGTTGCTTGTTGGTTCTATTTTATTTTTATTTTTTATTTTTAAATATTATGTTAAGAGACACTTTACACAATAAAAATATATCTTACATCATAATTATTTAAATAAAACCAAAACACAACCAACATAAAATTAAAAATATAAACATTATTAAATATACATCTTTGTAGTGAAAAATAAGCTCTAATCTATTTGAAAAGAAAAATTGAAGCTAAAATTATCTAAAGATGCAATGAGGGAGCAATAAAGCTATTAAAGGAGACGACCCTAAGAAGAGGAGGCACTAACAGTACAAGAAAATAGAGCTCTATTTTAAAGGGAGGCAGATAAACGTGTAATTTAAGATGAATCTCCTTGTCAAAACGAAATTTAAAAAATATTTATAGAATTTGTGAGATGGTTGTAGGCGATTGATGACCATATTC